>CM021102.1:565451497-565563137 GCA_007115665.2 Sequoiadendron giganteum | reverse complement strand
TTTTTTCTTTTTCTTCAGTGCCGATGTTTACAGACTGCGTTGGTTCTACCAGAACTGATGAGCGCTCATGATAATGTTCCGGAAGAGTGTCAAATCTCCCATATTTCGGTGCCTCAGAGAGGTTTTCACCGTTAGATGCGTTTTTCTTTTTCTTTCAAGATCTAATGCTGCCATAGAATGGTTTTCACCATTAGATCTATTATCCCTGTTTTTAATTTTGCAACTGGAATATTTGACACCCTCCTGCCGAGTCACGTTGTTATGAGTATTACAGATAGAACTCATACAAGGTTCGTCATGACATAGGAAATTTACGATGGCATCATCATTTTCAAATATGGGTACATTCATAGGTTCGACAAGTTCCCAATCAATAAGTTTGGGATGGATTAAAGGCATGAAGTTATCAGATTGATTTAGGTTGATGGGGGTAAGGGTTAGGACAACAATTTCTTCATAGCTGTTATTAGGGATATTGAGATCAATGATGGTACCCTCTTTAAGATTGTCTAGTTCACTTGATGTCTGTTCATCCCCACTTGAGTCATCAATATTTAATGATCCTGATACGAATGGTCTAGACCCAGAGCTTTGTCCCTCCTCACGCGTAGGTGTATATTGTTGTATTACATCTATTTTAATATCGGTGTAAGATATATTGGAACACATATCCCACTCATATTCATTTTAATCTATTTCAAAGCTATCTCTAACCTGAAGGATCCTTTCTACAACCTTCTTTGTCATCTCTTGTTTTTGTTCTTTAGAGTATCCCAGTCTCATCTTGTCTTTTGAATGGACAGTGAGGGGCTGAATAGGTTCAACTATGCCTTCCTTCCTTTTTTCGACAGGTCCTTGTCCCTCATAACCCACTTTTTCTAGGATAGCTTTCCCTTTGCCATATTTGTCTGTATTGATATTGACATTCTTGATACTAATATTTGATGTCGATGGTTCCTCATCTTTGTATAACCAATCAAGGATTTGTCGTCTAATTCATTATCTATGGTACTGGTTTTTATAAACCTTTCTTCTAGAACTGTGATAGGTACTGATGTTTGATGTTTGATCATTGATGGTTGGCCATATGTCTTTAGAGATGGCATTAACTGTGAAAGATTAAGCGATTGCTCCATAGAATATTGCCCCATTCCGTTGTCTGTCAGCTGGACCTGCTCTTGAAATTTCTGTGACAAAGAAGTTTGGGGATATGGATTGTCTGATAATTGAGTATCAACAAGACTTGTATCTTTTGCTTTATCCTTCTTCTCTACCCATTTGGTGGTGATATTTGGACGTTTTCCCTCATCTGATGACTTTGAACTGGATGCTTCCCAATTGTGAGGCACAAAGGTATCTTGACAGATTCTAAGTGTGTCACAATGCTGAGGGTGATTATAATCGACAGATATAGTCACCTCCTATCCATTTACTAGGAATTTTAAGCATTGGTGATATGTGGAAGGCACTTCCTGTAGTTTGTGGATCCATGGGCGTCCTAAGAGTATGTTGTAAGTTAACTCTTTTTCCAATACTTGGCATGCTATGTGTTTCATCATTGGTCCCACTTGAATGGGTAACATAATCAGTCCCTTTGAAGATCTCTCTTCCTCATCATATGCTTTTATGGTCATTTTCCTTCGGGCATCAATAGCGTCATCGAAATACCCTAGTGCATAGATTAACTTTAGAGTGCAAATGTTCAAACCAGCTCCCCCATCTATTAAGATTCTTTTGACACGATGATTGTGGATCAAGACTTTGATATGGAGTGCGGTGTTATGGGGATGGTTGTGTGACACATCATCCTATTCAGAGAATGATAGACAATGTGGGGTAGTCAAATGCCCCACCATAGCTTGGAATTGGCAAAAATCTAGATTTTTTGATACCGTAGTGGCAACTAGTGCTTGTTCTAGAACCTCCTTATGTGATGGAGATAGTTTGAGGAGTTCTAGTATTGATATCTGTGCTGGAATATTTTGAAGTTGATTGACAATGTTGTAATGAAATGGAGGTGGATATGTGTTTTCAGGCCCAACTCCCTTTAAAACTACCTTGGACTGCCCCCTTGTCATTACATTTGTTGGTTGATAGTCCTGTCGTTCTTTGATTTTTAAAACATTTATTTTATTTTCAGAGACTTGTATGCTTGGGAGAAAATCCAAAGGGGTAGTGTCATTGGTTTTGTGTTCGTTCATGTTATGAGCAACGGTATGATCACTCTCTACTTCGATAAGACAAAGGATCATTTTATCGTAGACATGATTGGTATTTTTACCTTTGTTGTTCATAGAAGATGATGCTCCTTTGTCATATTTTGGTAAAGGGTCCTTTAAGGTTGAATGCTCATTATTGTTTTGGGGTCCCTCTATATATACCTTGTTATTGCTGATTAGATCTTGAACTGCGTGTTTTAACTCCATGCAATCATTAGTTTTGTGGCCTTTATTGTCGTGGAAGTTGCAATAATCTGCATCATTCCACCATGGTGGTTTGACCTTTGGATCCCAAAAACCTACTTCTCGCGTGGTGATAAGACCACTGGTGACTAGTTCTTTCATCGCTAATTCCAATGTTTGGCCTAAAGGTGTGAACCTACGCTGGTTTGATGACTTTTGGTATGGTTGCGGTTTTGTGACTTCGTTGTTTTGAATGACACTTGACTTGACGATTTGATCGTTGTTTTGATTTTTTTTTGAAGTAGATGCCGTCAAGTTAAAAACTGGTTTGGCATTTTGTAAATCACTTGTTGTTTCATTTGCAGTCGTATTTCGGTTCTTTTGCCAAAATTTTGGTTTATCACTGTTGGGGTATTGATTTGAGGAATTTGTGTTATTTGATTTATCGTTGAAATGTTTAATAACCCCTCTTTTGACTAGCACTTCTTCAATCTTAAGGCCATTTTCTATCACCTTTTCAAACGTAGGAGGACATTGCAATTCAAGTCTGTAACTCATCTCCTCTATTAAATTGTCAATGAACAACTCCATTTTCTCTTCCTCAGGAATAGATCGAGGATATCTAGCGAATAGTCGTTGCCATCTTTGTAGAAAGGACAAGAATGTCTCCCCTTTGTTTTGTTTCAGGTTATACAAATCCTTTATCGTGACATTGTGTTGGATATTAAAAGAATACTGAGAGATGAACCTGTTGACAAGTTCTTCAAAAGTCCTTATTCCTGGTTGTAATTTTGAAAACCATTCCATACATGAACCTCCCAAGCTTCTTGGGAACAATCTCATCAGGTAAGTTTCCTCTTGAGAAAACTCTAGGCTCATGGTTTTGAATTTGCATATATGATCGATCAGATCTGTTCTTCCATTGTATTTGTCATACTTGGGGAATTCACAGTGTCGAGGAAAAGGTATCATATTGACTGTTGAGTTGAAAGGATAAGGAAAAATGTCCTGTACTGCATACCTTTTGGTGTTCCCTTTTGTCATGTCTTGTATTTGTTGTTGTAATATTTGCATTTGGGATGTTAAGGCAACACCTAGATCTATACCTTGTGTGGGTTGTGGTATTTCGGTTTTGCTTGTTCTAGGTGCTTCTCTTAGGCGATTTACGTCAAAGTCTTTGGGAAGATTAGCACCTGATTCAACCAACATTAAGAGGTATTTCTCCATGTCCTGTTCTAAGATCTTTTCCATGAATTTATGGAATTTGGGATCCTATTGGGCTGTTTGTATGTCCTCTGGAGTTATTTCATTTTTGTCACTTTGATGTAGACTATTCTAGGGATTTTCTTTTGTCATTGTATTTGATGTTTCTAGTTCCTTTTCTAAGAGCCTCTATTTTTGTAACCTGGTGAAGATTGGCATACAATTTTTTTTGTTCTTTCTTCCAAAATTTGATCTTCTATGTTGGAAAATGTCAAGTGAATTTTTAACAAAATCAAATAAGATGATATATCTTATTGATAAGACTAGGTTAAAAATTCGATTACTATGCCTTGTTTCGTGATGATAGAATGATGATAATATCTTGATGATGAAACTTTAGCGTAATAATCGAGATTGTGTTTTGATTTGACACTTTATGATTTGCAAGATCTGCGTTTCAGTTGAAAAAATTGGAAACTTGTATGAACCTATCTGATTTCAGTTTCTAGACAGTGATTCTGATAAAAAGGTACTTTTGTTTTGATAAAAATCCATGTGTAAATGACAGACAAATTGACTGATATGATTTGGAACTCTCTGTTTTTGAAAGTGCTAAAATAGAGTTCAGGGGCGCTAAAACAGGTGATGGAAGCACTAGAACAAAGTTCAAAAGCGCTGAAACAGATGATGGAAGCGCTATTCTTTATGGATGCACTATAATAGTGTGTGTTGGAATTTTACTACAACCCAAACGTATTTCCAAAAAACTCCTATGAACTTGCCACATCCAATAATAAAAGTCTAGGAAACGTATTGCCAACTTGATGAGAACAATGATAAGGCTAATTCTCCTACACTTTGGACTCTGTAAAATCTAGGAGGGTATTCCCTAAAATGTGCTATTACCATATAACTTTAAATGATTCATTTGCACTTGGATAAGCTACAAATAGATTCCCCATAATGCTAAAAGGATGAAATCCTCCAAGAAATTGGCTATTCCTTGAAAAGGCTCTGGTCTAGTTAATAGAGAATCACAAATACAATTAAAGTAAACTGATAGGAAATGATTGAATAAAATATCTTGAGGCCATAACACAAAACATAAGAGAATAAAACATGATCAGAATTTTAGTGCCATATCCCAACGCACAGAGTCAAAAGAGAAAACTGAACTATAGGGTAAATTTCATCTTAAACACTTATGATCTATATGAATCGCATTACAATCCATAAATCTATACCTAAGTTTATTACTTATTTATAAATCCTATTTGTTATATTGCATGAACTTACTAGTTAACTGAAGCATTTAACTGATCCTCTAAACCAAAGCTATAGTTAAACATAATTCACAGTAAAGAACAAATGAAGATCAATGAAAATCATCTTGGATCAATATTTCATTAATAATCCATGCAAAATATCACAATAGGAGAGAAAATAGACTCCAAATATTCATGAGCTCGATACAAACATGCTCAAGAACCCCATGATTAACTAAGTTCTCAAATTTGACTCAAAAATTTAAAACCTGGACTTACAATTCATACTCTCTGTATCACTAGACTCTTATTTCTCATATTTTGGATATTTCAACAGACCTTTCTCTCAGCCCAGAAATTCCCTTTTATAAAACAAGGGAGCCAACAAGCTTTAGGCTAGAGAGTACACATGTCCATTTTAATTGGACCACTAATTCCTAATTCAGTTACAGTTCTATTATGCAAGTGGAGAGAATAAGACAAGAATCATCATTAGTTGATATGGAGGAAAGAAAACATTGCTCCAAAGGCCACTCACTTTAAATCAAAGGCATGCTTAACCATTATAGTACTTATTCCACCTCAACACCTTGTACTTGAAGGTGAAAGGAGAATGAATTTTTAAAATATAATATCTAAGACCAGACCTGTATTATACATGACCAAGTTGCAATTCTCAACTATAACATTCATAATTCAATTTCATCAGTGAACAACTTTTTCCATAATTCAAAATCCTCCTTGAAGGGCCACTTGAAAACCACAACCTGATCAACCTTGTTTCGATAGGGTGCATACTTCACCATTATCGATGTGGCCTTTTTATCAAAGTTTTCTAAGAAACTAATGACAAAAGACAAATTTTCCAATGTATTCTCTAGCATGTGGATGTCAATATTTTTGCATATCTCATGTGTTTGAGCCATCATTATATTGTTCATTTGATCCTTCCAAACCTACAGGGGTTTGAATTCATCCCGACTGTGCAAAATATGTGGCAATGAGGTCAAGTCTTCTACATCATATACATTCTTTAACAACTTAATCTTGGACACCATAGGGGTAGAAAATCCTTGAAACTTTTGCTCAAAAATTCCCTTGACAAATTGATATGTTGCTATAACAATAGGATATTTATCCCCATGCTCTTTTTCCCCTACTGCCATGAATTTTAACTTCTCCATTCTAGGGCTCCATTTATTCAGCAATGGGATAGCCAATTCTCTATCCCTTGGAAACATTTTCAGTGCTTGCAACATTAGGACATAATTTGCATGAACATTGTTTAGCTTACCCTGGACCCTTTTGTTTAAATGTTTCAAAATAATGTCCACTATCACTAAATTGCTTCTTCCTGCTACATCCCAGATTTTCCATACCATTTCCTTATACTCCTCAACCTGATGAATCAATTTCTCCCTAGAGAGTCCTCCTCCTGGGCTACTAGCCCTCTCAATTTCAATAGGCACTTTTCCCATGTTATATGGAACAATAGCCAAAGAATGTAATTGTGTTGAAGGTTGAGACTGCTCTATTGGTGGGTCAGAGACAGTGTGGCTAGAACTAGCTTGCCTTTGAGACCTCATGGTATCCATTTTTTGCTTTAATAAAGCCAATTCAGTTTCTAACTTTTCTAACTTTTGTTGACTCCTATTATACTCAATAATAATGTCATTATATTGGCCTCTCAGAGTATCTTGGTCCTTGGTCAAATCTTTAACAGTTGCCCTGGTGAATTTGGCAATATTTACAACCATATCAGTAGCATCTAATGTTGGAGTGTCAGAAACACTTCTTATGACCAAGTGACCACTAAAATTTGATGGTTCTCCAACAATTGGTTTCTTGGATCCAGTGGATAGAGACTAGATTACCAAAGCATCCCACTCTTCACTAAAAGCTAACCCCTTGAGCACTAGCATAACTTCTTCTTTAGTGGAAATAAGTGGCTTATTGGCCCATTCTTATTGTATCAAACACCACAGTGTCGACAATATCCCATTCAGGGAGTAACAATACTCCACTTTTCTGTACTAATGCTCGGCCTTGCTGTGGTGTTATTTCTCTAAATTTTTCTTTCATTTGTTCTTTGACCTTAGATTGAATTAACTTCTCTAGAAGCTCAGGGTGTGGACTTCTCTCATGTGCCACTTTATCAAAATATAATAAAAGAGTCATCCATCATGAACTCTTTGCAGGCTTCTATCCGCAAATCATCATTACTTGTTATTCCTTTGATTTCTTCTTTTCCTAACCTCAAAGTAACTGCCCTTGAACTTGTTGTAGTGTCAACTAGATCTGATGGCATCTCCTGATGTGTTTCATCTTGAGTCACAATAATATCGTCATCCGCATCACCATCACAATCGACCATCCTTGCTCTTTCAACCTTCTGCCTCTTTGGTGATGGTGGGAAGGCCTGCTTCAAAAATATCAAAGGAGAATCCAAATCAACAATATTTCACACTGACTACCCTGAAGAAGATGGTACAATATTTTTAGCAACATATTCAGCCCTACTTCCCCTTCTTCTAGAAAAAACCTTTATCTTCTTTTGGGGCTGATAAGTAGGCCTCTACTCCAATCTCAGTTCAGGGTAATCCTCGATAGTTTGTGACTTTCCCCTTTCTTCCACAACCCTTTCATCTTTTTCAAAACCTCAACTAAACTCTCAAAATTATCAATGGCATATATTGCCCTACTAAACTCATCTTTAGCATTAGGTATGGGATTGAAACTAGGTATTCTTTCCTGCTTACTTTTTACCATTTTAGAATAGGAAATGTACATTTCCTTTCTCTCCTCTTGTAATTCCAAATAAAAAATATTCCTGATGAAGTCCTCAGGAAATTAGAAATTGTGGACAAAGGTTTTGGTTTGATGTTTTTCCTTCATTTGAGAGATAAAACCCTCAGGATCATGATTCTTGGGGTGCATAGTTTTTAGCCTATAATGCCCAAGTAATATGTGCAACTCCTTCCATCCTTTCTATGCCATAACAAAATCGGAAAATTTTGTATACTCCAGGAAGAAAGAACCTTTCTTCTGTTCAACTGGCAAGCGTAGTTCTTGAGCGCCTCCCAACTACCTAATAATTTCTAGAAATCCAATTCTAAGAGGCACCTCCCTTGGCAGAACCTTTGGATTGACATTAGTTCCGGAAACCCTGAAAACTGTTGTGTTATGATAGGGGATAATTTCTCCCCAATTGTGCATTAAGTTTAGTTCATGTCTCCTCTCCATCGGCCTCAAGAAATCATGAATTTCCTTTGGAATCCTTGGCGGGTCACGAGCCAGAGCCTTTATTAATTTGGATCCAAAGACATTATGGAATGTTACATAATCAAACTTGTGATCATGCATGTCAAGGATCCTAGTCCAATATTGGATAGGCATTTCATTACTACCTTTCTTATTTTTTTATTCCATATTTTTTTCAAGCACAGCCTGACCCCTATACAAAAACATATGGATTAATAGGGAGAACCACCTGAATCCAACCCAATTCATCCCCTCCTTTAGAGCCACTAGACCCATGTGCATTTTCTCTGCTAGGTAAGTGGAAAAATCATATACCACATTGAAACCTGGGTGCTAGAGATTTATAGCCATATACATAATATCAATAACCAGGGTTGTCTTTAAACTGACTCCCAAAACTTGACATAAAAAAAAAATAGTATTCTTGAAATAACTGGAGAAATAGTTCATAAGAAAAAGGTTCAGGCTCATTCCTGCCGATCACTACCTTCTTCTAATTCTTTCCTCTTCTCGAGACAACCAAATGAGGTATCAAAAGGGATGTTCTGAACAAACCCTTAGTATTTCTATATTCTTGTCTGAAAACCTCAAGGTTGACAGGAACCATATCTCTACTCCATTCATGCAAACTAAAAATCTATGTGATTTTTTCTCTAGTTATCTTAATCATTTATACACCAGTGTGAGTTTTGACAACTCGGGTCATAGGGTCATATCTCGTAGCAACATCCTTTAAAAGATCTACATCCAGGTAGACATTAGGCACCACCAACTTACCCAAGTCTAACCTCCATGAATTACACAAAGGGACCGAAAAATTACTGTTCCCAAACCAATTGGAGAACAATTGCCACCCGGTATATGGTAACTCGACATCTCAAATTGCACACTTCTTGTATGTTAACCCTTCCAAGAGTAAGGGCCCATAGAACAAAACCTTTCCCTCCTACTTCTTGTTAGTAGAGGGCTTCAAAAAATCAATAACATCTTGGGAGAAAGACCTGGTAGTGGTTTCAGAACCAGAACTTCGGGCCTTGGGTGCCATTTATATCATACAGATGATAATTCGAGCTAGGGTTTTCTTATTTTCAAATGGAAAGCAATTACAATTATATCCCTAGAGCCTTAAGCAGCGAATTCTTTACAATTCTATAAATCTTAGCAATTATTAAGACTAGCCTTAAAATACTTTAAAGCAAATCTACTCGAACAATCTTTCAGAAATGAAAGAGGAAATAATTGAAAATAGTTCCTCAAGCAAACATAAAACTTTATGAAGATACAAAATATGGTGTACATGTTACTTATGTTTACACTTGTAGAATGCTATTGATAGTGAAGTTGTAAAATCACAAGAATGGTTTGCTTTGCTCGACACCAGGCAATTCCTCTTCAGCGTGAAAATAAAACATGAAAATAGAAATTAGCTAATCTTTTAGCATTTAATTGTTCAGGAAGAGTCAAACTCGACCATTACTATTCACTCGCATGAGATAAAATGGCTATAGTACAACACCAATTTATTCAAATGTGATTCATTGATCAAAAACAATGTAGGCGAGGAGACCGGTCCAGATTAAGTCAAAATAGTTTGAAAATGCCACGTCGTTTTTCTAGTCCTCAAGTGAATAGGAAATCACCTATCGAAAAACACATCAGCATGGAAGGGGCACCACCCCAATCATCCATCATACAACATCAGCGTCCATGCGTCAAAAAATTGCACACCTCACAGCATTATTGAAATTGAAATTTTAATTGTGCGAGGTCAGTGAGGAACAACCACGATGCATCGATAAATAAATAGTTGCCAGCATCAGCATCCTCCATCAGTCAGTGAGCAAAAATGGTCCCCACCATCAAATGCAATAGGTGGTAGCATCTCGCATGCCTCACACCATTTTTATGATGTAAGTAGAAACCTTGTGAGGTCTACGAGGAACAGTCTAGATGAAGATCATTTCATCTGACAGTCACACAATCTGCACATGCGAAAAGGTTATTTACAAAGAAAGGGACCGACTAGGTGGACAGGGAAATGACCCTTGAGGTTGAAAATATTATTTAGAGTTTAATATAAAATAATTTATCAGCCCGACACTATGGAAAATATAACACGATCAGGATGCAAAAATCGAGAGGACAAGTAAAAGGGGTCAGTAAAGACATGATCAAAAAGGGATAAAACACCACTTAAACAGCTGACCAATGTTGGTAACAAGTCAACTTTAGAAAAGAAAACCCATGACCCAGACTTGTTTGTAGAACCCAAAACCCAACCAATTAGAGTCGAGGATAAAATAAACCTACAAGGGGAAAAAATAAAAGCTCCATCATAGAGTACATTATAGTAGCACCCTATTGTACACAGGTACTTTGTATGAAGAAAACCTTGATGGACATAGGTGTGATGAATGATGAACCTATCTCTATATTGTGTGACAATACAAGTACTATAAACATTTCAAAGAATCTAGTGATGCATTCTAGAACAAATCACATATCTATTAAGTATCAGTTATTGAGGGAGAAGGTATTGTAGAATGAAGTTAGAATTGAATATGTACCTACCAGGGAACAAGTTGGAAACATATTCACCAAGGCCCTTTTGAAGGATACCTTTGAGTATGTCAGAGGGAAGTTATGGGTTACTGCCCCTCCTTCTTTGAACTAAGTGCACATGGAGGTGCATCAGTCTAGTGGATTCACACTCTTTTGATCTGGACTGACTATGGATGTCTACTCCTCAAGGAGAGTAGAGAAGTGCATTGTTGTACTATTTTATGTTGGTGTACTCCTAAGGGGGAGTGAAAACAACTCTATATGGCAAGAATTTCATTTCCCATTGATGTCAAAGGGGGAGAGAGAATCATGTGAAAATTTTATGCTTGTGCAAGTTGCCACTTCTAAAAATCATGTATGTTGTCTTTGATGGTTTTTCACATCATGTGTTTCCATCAATGAAAAAGGGGGAGATTGTTGCAAGTATGGATGTGTGTGATGGTGTTTTCATTGATGTCAACATAGTTTAGATTGGTTGCAAATGGTACTTGTATAGTTGAGATAGTGTAGAATTTCTTAGAGTACATGGAGCTATATTTATGAAGTTGTAGTTGTGTTTTTGGCAAGTTATTTTGAGAAAAATTGAGAAATAATGAAGATAGTGTTGAAGTGTGAGTTTTGTGTGCTCTAGTACTATGCTATGCATTTATTCTATGTTGATCTTATGCCTATGCAGATCTCTAAGTGTGTTCATGAGCTTCAATGGATAATATATCCCAAGTTTTAGCTTCTGGTTCGATGGAGAGTAAAAGATATGTTCATTGGTGTGTGACTGGTTTAGCAGAACTATTTGTGTATGGACTGGGATAAATGTTTTGGCTCCACAGTCTTTTGATATTTGGTTTCAGATCTTGTAGATCTGGGAGATGATTCTTTCTGATGGTTTTTGTATTCTAAAAATTTTTCTTGTCATTTTGTGCTCCGGAAGACCTGCTCCAGAGCTCTTGTGTGTTGTTGGTTGGTCCAGTTGGACTATTGAAGAGTTTTTTTGTGAATGAAGTTTGTTGTAATTGTTGCGGATGTATCTAAGGTATTCTGAAAGATGGAATATTTTTGTTGAAGCATGTTATGTGATCCACATGTGATCATCTTGCTGGAGAGGTGTGTACTTCAAAAATCATCGGTGTTTTCATTAGGTTTGGCCGAACTCATGTCTACACATTACATTAAGTTTTTACATCAATTTGAGGAAGCGTGTAATTTATCCAAGATGTTTTTTGGGTCCTAAATTAAATATGTAATTGGTCCTCTCTCATTCTTATCCACCATGGGAATGTTGAGTCAATGACCTAGTTGGAATTTGTAAATAAAATTGTATACAACTGATTCAACCCCCTCTTAGTTGTCTTGTGCATTTGAACACAATTTCCATGCATCGAGATAGACCAACATGACTCCAAAAGTCCAATGTTCCTCTTTGAGTGCCTCTATCAAAATGGAGTATGAGAAGTTTTCAACTTTGAATGCAAAAAATATTAAAATAATTATGTGGGTATACTCTCTATGAAATCACTTATCTTCATTAGAGCTCCTCATCCTGGTTCAAAACCTATCTAAGAAGTTAGGTGAACTAGATCAACTTCTTTCCAATTCCACCCACTTTGAACTTGAAGGAAATTGGTCTTTTACTCTATAACTGCATAACTAGAGGTAGGATAATTTAGAGTATCCCAAATAATACCACACCATATTCTTCTTTATAAACCTTGCAATATGAAAACCCTTATGAGAATTTAGAACATTGCACTCCATAGTAAAGTCTTTAGCCTTATAGAAATTATTTCAATTGTGCTCACTATCCCTATTTATGGGCCACCAACCTGATCCCTATTTATTCATGATTTTTGTGAGGTATAATCACACAAACCAAGTAACCAACTTAATCGTGTTTAAATTAAATCTTACATTTACAATGTTTATTTTGATTGATGTCTAGCTACATGCACACTATACCTCAAGTTTTCAAAGTCTCCACTCAAATAATATGAAATCATTACAAATCTTATTTCAATTGATCATTGGATTATTGACATCATCATCTATAGTATGTTGTGAAATTTTTAATATCGAGTTATCCAATCACTCACTTTGAATGCATATATGGCATTAATTTGTAGTACTGCAACCACACTTTCTTCAAAGAAAGACAATCTAACAGATGGTTCAGTGCAGGATCATGGGGGTCCAAACTAGGCCCTTAAGTGGCAATAAAATTCAAAAAAATAGAGTTAGGCAACTTGACATAAAAATTTGAATAAGTTATTAACATCATTTGAAAAATATGTAAAAAAAATAGTTGAATTTAGTTTCTAAGATACTATTCCGTTTTTGGAAAAAAGTAAATCTATTTGGTGAAAATTTAAAATTTCAATGTAGTAGTACTAATTTTTTAGGAAAAGATAAAAAGCAGGTGTATGTCTAACCAACCTAAGTACAAGAAAAAATAATTTTTTTTTTGAAACTTTCAATATAATTAGATGACACATGCATGAAAGTGCTGCATTTTTTTTGTAATTTTTGTTTAAGTAAATAATTAGTTATGATTTTTTTATTAAATCTATTTTTAAAATATTAAAACATTTTTGTTTGACCATCATGACTTGGTCAAAAATTTATGAAGTTTAATTTTTCTATTTTTTTTATCCTATAGTATGCAAATCATAAAATGTGTCACATTTTTTCTGTATTCAAAAAATCTGAAATTATTTAAGAATTATAGATATTTTTCAATCATCCTATCAATCAAGACTTTAGTCATAATGTATGTAGAAAATCAATAATAATTATCTATTTAATTCCAAATAAGGCGTATCTTATATTTTTGGAAAGCTAACAATTTTCTCAATAAACCTTTTCATTTCATCAAATTTGGATAAAAAAAATTATCATCCACTTTTTTGTCATATCACCATTTTTTGGACCCCTAGGATCTTGCACTCACCCAAATATGTGAAAATTAATAAAAATAAATAAAGAACACGTCACATGTCATACTTTCTAATATTTTTAGTGTCAAGCTATCAAATCAAACATCTTGATCACTTTAGATTAGAAGAGGAACTTAATTTTGATTCTTTTAAAGATTTCCTAGGTACATATGGCATTAATATGTAGTATCACAACCGTATTTTTTTCAATGAAAGACTATCTAGCGGATATGTGGAAATCAATAAAAATATTGAGAATTAAATGAAAGGTAGAGTAATTTGAGGCATTGAAAAGAGAGAATTAAATGGATTGTTTTTACTTAATCATTATCAATGTCCACTAGTAAGTCACAATAATTTTTTCTCACTTATGATCAGAACTATATGTTGAACTTGAATCATAAAAAAAAGATAAATATATTTTCATAATTAAAAGCCCCATTTTTATATTGAACAAATAAAAATGGATTTACAAGAATTGAGCCAGGAAAATTATTTTGATTTAAGTAGCCATGAAGTACATAGCGAGCCTAGCAAAAAGGCCACTAACTGTGACAAAAAACCAATCATAAAAAACATATTACAAGAGTTGTACGATAAAATATAGATATAATTCATTGCTAAAAATATTTGTAACAATAGCAGAGGCCCTCAACTAGGTGTTTGAGCAAGAGGTGAATATAATTAAGCAAAGTAAGAGTAGAGAAGAAAAGGAAATCACCCAAATCCTTCCTCCAAAACTCCAGACTCTATAATGATTCAATTATTATAGCTTGCATTGTAGAAGAAGCTAGTTCAAGTTTGGGGAAGATTCCACCAATAGGCACTAACCCACTTTCAAAATTGTAATTCTCAAGGTGTCAACTCCAACAAATAAATAGAGTAAATGAAAGGTTGCAAATAATGTATTGCCAACATCTTCACCAAATCTTTATCCAACAAAATTTCCATGCAAATGGACAATAAAGTAGATGCCTTAGAAAATAGAGCATGGGGGTTGTTCTGAAGCTATTACCTACCCAAAATTATTCTTATAGCATCCTCAACTTTCACACAAGGAATAGTAAAAACCATACCCATCTTTTGTCTATCATATGCATCATTGCTTCTTTTCTCCCAAAAATATTTGGGTAGCATGACACACCATGAAGACTCCATAATATCATAGTGAAATTGAGAATAGAGAAGAAACAAAATAAATCCTAAATGATATGAAGAACATCAAGTTGGTGAAGTATATATAGAATGAAGACATCAAATACTCAACACTTGAACATTTAATTCACCACTTGATGTGAAAATATTATTTTAAAACAAATGAGTTATGAATTTAAGTGATTTAATAAATAATAAAGCCTCAACCATTGATATTTTAAAATCTAATGGTTTTGGTGTTATTCTAGAGCTTTGAATTTACAAGTCTAATGCTTTAGAGATTTTCTTTCAGAATGCAACTACAACCATCCATTGAAAATTCATTTAGGATCATTGATTTTTTTGAGAAAATATTTGTCACCGGACTTAGGAGATATTAAAGCCTTTGATACTCCACAAAATTGGTAATCACCTTGGTTGAGTGGTCGGTCACCATGATGACTCCAAAGACTTAAGTCATAACTTAAGCAACCTTCAACTTCTGATAGCTAGTCAACAATAAAGTATTATTTTGGGTGTGATGACTTCAAGTGATTTAATAAGCAATAAAAGGTCATCCATTAATATTTGGAAATATAACGGTTCTAGTGTTATTCTAGAGGTTTGAGTTTGCAAGTCTAATGCTTCAAAAAAATTCTTCTGGAATGCAACTATAGTTGTCCATCAAAAATTCATTGAACGGTCATCAGTTATATTAATTTGCACTAACATCTATCTTCAAACATAATAAATATGTTGACACTTGTCCCCATTCTAGACACTTTATGAAGGAATTTGGATGGGTGGAAAAATTATCATGGAATAGAACAATATGTAGCACTTGATATTTTTGCCACCCACGCTATGATATTTTATTGGCATACCAGTTTATTTTGCCAATGTTTTTTTTATTGGTTTGAAATTATGTTTAATTCACCAATGTTTTTTATTCATTTGAAAATAAGTTTAATTTTCCAATGAAAATATATTTTTTGGTTTGAAAACATGTTTTAATCGTCAAAAAAATATTTTATTTGTTTGAGTACAAGTTTAATTTTCCAATCAAAATATTTTATTGGTTTGAAAACAAGTTTAATTTGCCAATGGAATTCTTTTTTTTTAAAGCAAAGGCATGAAGCCCATATATCTATATATATCTTAATAGTAAAATTTACATAGGAAGTGGATTTTATAAGTCCATGATATCCCAAATATCTTAGATTTATCATTACCTTGCATAGATGCAAAAACTTATGAACATTTCTAGCTATTAGTTCAAAATATTACCATAGTTTTCTAGCCAACTAATATTCGATATTACAGACTTTCCAAATGCTAACCCAAATATAAAAAATGAACAAGCCCCAACCCTTGATACTCCTCCATTGAAGCCATCTGAACTAAATTCTCTCCCTGCACCTCAGAACTTCCTCCAGCTTGATTGTCATGACCCATGAGAGCATAATTTGCATCTTAATGGCCCACAAGAGCATCCTCTGTAACTAGATCTCTCCATAGAGGCCACCCGCGCACACTAGACCCTTGACCTTCAACTGACACATTTAATGCAACTAGGGCATGATGTTCATGCCACCCACGGTCCTTGAATCCTTGGTCTGCACCTAATACCTTTAATACTGGAGGGCCCCAAGTCTACCAAGGGTGAACTGTCGACCCCAATTCTCTGCCAACATCAATGCTATATGGCCCAATTGTCTTTACTTCTATTCGGCCCATCTTTGCCTTTGGTGAAAACCCTTGAATCTCACCATTACCCACCTTTGGAGCTGGCATGTTTTCCTGACCTTCCGCATGCCCCACGTTTTGAACTGGCAAATAACCACGACCTTCTAAACCAACAAGGTTTATTGGAGAGTGATGATCATGAGCCCTGAGAAAAGATATTGTGTAATATTTGTCCTTAATTTCCCTATCCATGTTTACATAGATCGCCAGTTATTCCTTAGAGAATTTAATAGTTTTCTATCACTCTTATATTGTAGGAATAATTTAATGGACTCATAGATCACCTCAAATCCCAGGAAGTGATAAATAAACTCTCTTGGGAATAAGCTAGCTATATCCCCTTCCCTAACAAACACATTATATTTTTGGACTACTAGTAATAGGGAATTATGTTGAAGAAAATAGGGCTTGACAAATTGTTGAACAATAAACACTAATTCCCTATAGGATTGCAACAAATCCATTATGTTAGACAAGAAAATAGAGAGCACGTGTGAAGGAAATATGATCCTTCTAGGGTGTGGGCTTGTGACCTCTGCTCCAAGGATGGTGTGAATAGTTTCCTCCACTCTAGGGCAAGACAAATTAAAGACAACCTTCAAATATTCATGTGAGAGATATTCCTCGAAAGGAAGCTCCCATTGTTGCACCTCCATGCACACCCTTACATTCCAAGGCTTGAATGCCATGCTACAAATTCTCCTCACTCAGATTGAAATATTGGTATTCTAATTTCAAAACTCGACAGGTTGATGCCACTTAACACCCACCTTCCTTTATAGCTAGTAAAAACCATGTGTGTATCTTCATTGCATTTATTGAAAGAGATTATGTTGTATCATGGGTATGATATTAGATATCGGATCTAGGATCCCTTGTGGTGAATCATGTAAAAAATTGATTACTAGCCTTGATTTTTGATGCACCAACACCTGTTCAATGAAGAAAATAGTTGTCATAATCCATACCTTAGGTGAGCCTGCCAACTCTGTCGACATCATGATAGCGAGTGGCAGTAAACATTATACATACAAAAATTATTAAATAAGACTTCTTTGGCCAACTTGTTTGGGGAATGACGCGATTGTCGTAATCAATATATGAAATGTGCCTTTCAAATCCACCATCACCTAATGACGAAGGGTAGTAATCATTAAACATACTTCCTCATTTGACAAGACAATTCATCACTCGTTGTCCTTGTTGGCAAGCTAGCGAGGCCAAAATTTCCTTCACATCTCACATCCTATTTGTCACACCAACTCAAAAAACATTGACAATCATCACTTCAAACCCCTAAAATTGAACACGAATGTGTGAAGTTTACGAGCTGCTCTAATTTCCATCCACATTAGCAAGAGCTATCGATTAAGGAAAATTATTTGTAAGCTCCCAATTTCCAATAACCTCAATTTTTTTTCCATCACATCCCATATTTGCAACTCAATCAGCTAACTCATTACCTTCTCTGTATGAGTGTGTTATATGAACTTCCTCAAAAGAGTCTAAGATATGGAAAACTTTAGACAATATATACTTAAGCTTCCAATTATGGATCAATCTCTCTTTGCAAGCATTTATTATAATCAAAGAATCCCCCTCAATGTGTAATATATGGATATCCATAGACTTTGCGATTTTCAGACCATATAGCAAAGCAAGACTTTCTACAATGTTATTAGTGAAATTTGAGACATGGACTGCCTTAGCTCCTAGGAGAGAGCCTCTCCAATTTTTGATGACTATCCAAGCTCCAAACACTCCTGGGTTGTCCCTTGAAGACTCATCAAAGTTAAGCTTAAGAAACTCCTTTGTAGGAGGCCGCCATTTGATTTTTCTCTATCAATTTTGGTTTGTGAGGCAATTTTTTGAGAGCCTTTAAAAGGAAGAGATATTGCTTTCCAATTTTGAAGTATCCAATTATCCTAATTCAAAAAAACTGAGGATACATTCTTATGCCTTTGAACATATGCAGACACTACCTCAGAGATTGTTTGCTCAGTTTTATTTGTAACTTGCAAGACTGATTAGGTTTGATTTCTAAATATTCTTTTATTTCTCTCCCACCACAAGCTCCATACTACTAAGGCAGGTACTACTTTCCAAATACAAGAAAAAAGGAGGACTTATATAAAGTAGGCTAGCTAGAAAATAAGTCCCATAAGGTGGCTAGCAGTGGAAAAGAACCATTCAATTTTTCTTTAACAAATTGCCAACATTCTTGTGCCTAAGAACATTCCAAGAATAAATGGTCAATAGTTTCATTAATTTCCTGACAAAAAACACACTTGAATGGTTCGACCAATCCTAATTTGGTCAATCTATCACTTGTTAATGTTCTTTTGTGAAGAGCTAACCATGTAAAATTTCCAGTCTTAGGCAAGATAATTGAGCTCTAGTAAAAGGAATATGCTCTATGTGATTGACAATGAGCCTTTGACAATGTTAGGGAATTTTAACCTTGTTTAATTATATAATTACCATCCTTTGAAGGAACCCAGATTATTCTATCCGAGTCTCATGATAAGACCACAATCCTCACTTGCAGATGCTTTAAAATCATACTTTTCTGATTGAATGATATCATTGGGGAAGAAAAAACTTTCCAAGCAACTATCTTAGAAAGAGGATAAATTATATCTACATAATCCTTCTATTGAATACCCCATAAGGTTGAATATACTTGTTATACCTAGGATAAATCTTGAACTGAAGATAGGGGTGGAAATCCATTCCATGAATCCTACCAGAAATGAACCTCCCATGTCAAATATGGAAGGATTACCTCCCGACAAGTTATCAAAAATTTCCACATCATGGATCCAATAGGAGGGTTTGATATGGTCAAAATTATTTTTGGATTTTCACTATCCAAATATTTTCCTTGCATGAGAGAGAACCATCTCAACCTTGGCTTTTGGTACATACACCATACTAATTTGGTTCCTAGTGCTAAATTTCTTGCAGACGAGTTATGCATGCCAACTCCACCATTATTCTTATTTGTGCACAAATTTTCCAAGGAGATAAAAGGGATATTTCTTGAATCATCCATGTTTCCTCTCCACAGGAAGTTCTTAATGAGCTTCTCAATTTGTTGTACAATACCTTTTGGAGCCTTCGGGACAACCATAAAATAGTTAGGGATTGTTGCTAAGACTGATTTTATCAGAAGGATTCATCCAGAAAAGGACAACCACCTTGCCTTCCAAGATAGGATTTTGGATTTTATCCTGTCTATAACCTTCTGCCAGTGATGTAGTTTTATTGCCCCTGAAAAGAAAGGAATGCCTAGATATGCACTTGGAATCTCTACTTTTTGGAATCCCAACAAATTTACTAGCCTACATGAGAGAGATGAGGGAGTATTAAATATATAAACTTTTGATTTAGAGTCATTTATTTTTTGTCCCGAAGCAGAAGTGTATTTGTCAAGCACTTGTTTAACTTGTTTTGCCTCCAAAAAAGAAGACTTAGCAAATAGTAAGGTATCATCTGCAAATAAATAATGTGTTGCCTGTATTGAAGTGTTTGGAATGTTGACCCCTTGCCAATGCCCCTATTCATGTACTTTTTTAATTTTTCTACTCAATGCTCTAGCCATGATGATGAATAGAAAAGGGGAGAGTGAGTCTCCTTGTCTCACTCCCTGAGTAGAGATAAAAAAACCTACTGGAGTTCCATTAATCAAAATGGAAAATTTAGCTCTTGCTAAGCATGAATGAATCCATTTGCACCATTTCAGAGAAAACCAAACCTTTGGAGGACCTGCATCAAGAATTTCCAATCAACCTTGTCATATGCCTTCATCATGTCAAACTTGATAACAAAAGAGGATAAATCATTGTTTTTAATTGAATGCAAAACTTCATGAGCTATAAGTGCCCCTTCTGAAGTCTCCCTACCCGGAAAAAAACCTCCCTATTCTTGAGATATTATTTTTGGTATGAGTGGTTGCAACCTGAGATAAATGGATTTGGTGAATATTTTATATATACTATTTGTTAGAATTGGCTATGGCTACCAAGATCTTGAGACCAAATGTCAAGCACAAAATAGAGAGAATAGAATGTGACAAGAATGAATTGTATTCTCATCAATATGATTCACTGATATGAGATTATTGTTTGTACATAGGAGACCCCTTGGTTATATTGTCAAGGTGAGAACATAGAAGGGCATGAGATTATGCCCTGTTAGCCTCTAGCCAATCCATACCCAAAACAATATCGTAAGACCCAAGGGAAATAACATGAAGGTCAACTATGGTGCAAAGAGTTCCAATCCTCAAATTACAACCACGAATGAGAGACTCGGTTGCGACCTTAGCACTGGAGGCTAACTTGACCTACCACTTATCATCTTGCTTCACTACCACCAGTCTACATCACGCTACTACGAAAGGAGAAATGAAGGAATTTGAGGCACCTGAATCAAATAGAATAGAGGCTTGGCTACCCTGTAACTCACTTGAAGTCTCAACTACTATAGCCTAGTGTTCATCCTGGTGATTATCAACCGCAACAAAGACCCTATGTGATCTATTTGCATCCCCTACTATCAACTCTTACATTGTCGGTCTCTGACTGAGTCTAGATGTGCCCTTTTGAGGAAACTATCAAGCAATGTGACCCTATTGACCACATGAGAAACAGCCTATACCTCTACCAAAACCTCTACCACCTGAAGGTGCACAAAACTACTAGAAACTGCCCCTTCTAGCTGCAGACTATGAACTCTAAGCCATTTGATCAAGATAGTAATACTGAGCTCTCTGCCAACTCTGACTTTTCCTAGACTAAAAGCTATCACCCTATCACAACTGGAAATTATTATGTTTTGACAGCAAGTTTTGTTGATGTTGATGTTGTTAACCACCCTTACCGGGTGCATGGTGGCTCCTAGAAGTACGTGATAATTGAGTCTAGCCACCCCGAGTACTGAAACCTACTAGTGGTGCATTGCCAATCTACACCCCTCTTTGACCACCTAGAGCCAAGGTCAAATTCTCCTCAACTAAGTGAGTTTTCTTCACAGCTACCTCCATAGATTTCAACTCAAATACCCAAACACTCCCACTGATATGGGCATTCAAGCCCCTGATAAAATTATGTTGTACTAACATACTCTCATCATCACCTATGCCCGCATACTGCTTGAGCTCATAAAATCTACTCTTGTACTTCTCAACTAACATCACCATCTATCTTAGATCATGGAATTCATCCACGCAACGTTCTCACCAATGATCGGACAAGGAACAAACTCTAAATCACTCAAGGAACATCTCCCAAGATACTGATTCCATCTCCAAATGGAGCTTATGCTCCTCGAAACACCACCACATGGAAGCAAAACCTCAAATATGCATGATAGTGCACCTAGCCTTGGTATTGCTACCATATGGGTGCATGGAAAAACACATATTCAGATCAATCAACCATCTCTTAGCCTCCAAACCACTGCCAATCCTGTCAAAAATAGGACAATCTTTGAACAGATCTCTCATATGCCCAGCTAAAACTGCCTCATATTCTGCAGTGATCTCTTTTCTCCTAGGAGACCTCTCACTCTCCCTAACTATCAACTAGTCACTTTGTAGTCTCTGACCAAGACAACCAAGAATATCCTCAAGTAAATGATGCAACTATTCACCCTCCAATCTTGGCTAACCCAGGTTCTGATCTCCACCACCCTGGTTAATTTGTGAACTTTGATCTTCCTCACGATCAAATTTGTGGGAACTCTAAGGGGGGCAGTCATGACGATTGGCCCCACGGCCACCACCATGACCTCTACCACATCATCAACCTCAACCCCTACCTTTAGGCATTATCCTACACATACACCATGAAAGACAATTTCATGTATTAGACGAGGTCAAGAAAGGATCCTTAAACTTTAAAATTTCTACATTTACTATAGCTTAATGGGCTCTTGAATATTCCCAGAGCACCCAGTGTTTGAACCTAGGCTCTAATACCATGTGTAATGCCCCACCACAAGACCCTAGAGGATAATACACAACTACATAAAAAAATGGTATAATTTTTTTTAACAATAAATTAAGCTTACTAGTGCAAATGTAACACTTAACACAGGTCTAAACTAAGTCCTCTAAGGTCATTGAAAACGTTACCAAGCTTCCCATAAATAAATTTCACAAAACATAATCTGTAATATTAAATTAAATCAATTGACATTAGAAACTATCCATTTCATAACAAAGATAACAAATAAAAAGAACATCAATTCCTCTATCATAGACAATAGTCAATGAGAATTATATCATTAAGTTAACAAGAGTATGTATATCACTAGAATGATAATCATGATCAAATCCGCACAAGTCCAAGTTTAACAACACAAATCACCTTTAGTACCAAATAGAATGTATTAGTATCACAAGATGAGATGTCCTGAGTAGTGACTTTTTAAGATAATGAAACCCCAAGAAGTCACTCCCCAAGACATCAAATCTGGAGTACTTCACACTATTCAAGAGGCTCTTCAAATACACTAACCATAATGCTTTCCTGAATTAAAACATATATCACAACATGCTAATATCAAAGTGATGTTAATCATCATAATGAATTCTCTATAAGAGCCATTCAATTCAATGTCAGAACTCCTTCAATTACAATACAGATTTTTACAAAGAGGTACAATGAGTCATGATTACATCTAGAGTAGAAGTTTCTCCTAGAATACCAGTAGGAGAGTACATCAAGTAAATACAAGGAAGATACATCAAATCATAACATAATACAAGATCAAGAGTAATGATCCACATGAGCTGGTACACTACAAGGGTCTTCAATCTAGTAAGAGTCATCACGAACATGGACTAGACAGGAAAACCAATGGATAACAAGGTGTGTTGCACGCAATCATGTGGTACCCTAAGGTCCACCCCCCATGCAAGGAGATAGTGAAAGGGTCCCACCACAAATAGGACAACAAGGTGACAGATCACATCACAACAAGGCTAATGGAAAACCCACATATAAGTACCATATAACACTACATGATAGTGCAACAGTAACCAAAATTGCACATAAACATCACATGGAAAGTACATCATGACATAACAAGGTTGTAGTACAAGAGAGAGTGTCATCGCATGGTTCAACATGGGTTGTCCTAACAGTCCTAATAGTCCTTTACTTGACATCGGTCCCCATCTATAGTTGTCTTGACAGTCGTACATACAACGACATCCCCATAGGGTTCCACATATAGGACCAATTATCCTTTCGTGGTGAAAAGGATATTGGTCTTGTCGACCAGGCCTTCTCTTTCTATCCTTATCCTGAACGAACACTAATAGCATGGAAGGGGCATCCAATTATCTTTATTAAGTGAATCTCTACCCAACCCTCTAAATAGTTTATTATGTTTTCACTTGATTAGGAAACTCACACGTGGGTTGTCCTGGATGCCACTTTGTGCATCAGCCCCCACTATGAGCCACTCGCCCTTCTACAACAAGAGACCAATTGATAAAACCAAGTAATCCACTAAGCACAAAACCCATAACCGTGTGACTATACACAAAGGTGAGGCATGAATCCTCCCACACGAGAATCAACTATAAACATGTAAGAAAATCACAGTTGGATTTCCCCACCAAAACACATATCCATAGCATAACAACCCACATCTAAAACTCAGGGTGAACTTCAAGTCAAACATAATTAACGCGACCTCAAGAAAGATTACACTATTACACACAAGGTCTAGGACACTAACAACCAACACACAAACAACACTTACATTAAAATTATACAATGATTCAGTTAAAGACATAATTGGCATTTGCAAGACTAATTTTGCAAAGCATTCCTTACTTCTCTTTCCATATTCCAAGTGGCTATTATCTTACTCAATCAAATCAAATTTCTTCTATTTAATCTTCACTCAATTAAATTTAAAACAATTATATTATCATTCAAATAGTTAAGGATACAAATTATTTCCTCTACACACATCGCATTATAATCAACATATTTACATGTTTACAATTATAAAGAACAAATAAATGTGACTTAAAATACAATCACAAATATATATATGTATATATATATATAACACCACTATAAGAAATCTATAATTATAATCATAAATACAATTACATGTGTATATATATATACACACGCATTACAATCATTGTATATCTATCAATAGATATCACGTTGATTTACAAAAAGTAAACTATGATTCATTGTATTAAAATAAATGGATAAAGCGCTGATATAACTACCATATGCGTTGTTTTAAATAACCTATGCACAACAAAATGTATCATACGCGCTGAAGGAAATATTTTAGGTGTTGGTTAGAATATCATATGCGCAGAAAGAATAACTTTTGTGTTGATAAGGAAGGACAACAAAGACTCTAAATTCTTAAATCGAATTCACACATTATAACCAAATAGTATACTCATACTTATTGTAAAACTAAACAGTATAACTAACAAGCATCGAAACCCCAAGATAGATGCCGAAACTTCACATATTATAATCCATAAAAAAAGTTCGATAATGATAAGGCAAGATTCAATAGAAAAGAAGGTTTCTCAGTTTAAATCAGCAAAATAAATGAATCTTATTCTTACGACTTAGCTAATGGGCAGTCATTTCTAATCCACCAGCCATTCAATATTGAGCTTTCCAGTGGTCGTACATTTACAAATGATAACCCTACTATTTTGGACCGATAGAAAAGAATTAACAAAGGCAGGGGCAAGTATTAATTCTCCCAGGATACCAAGCTAAAGATGTATCGGTCTAAGCCACTGTGGGCTTTGTTTGATTAACTATCACACTAAGGATGTAATGATGAGCTAAGGCAACCTTCAACTCGGAGAGAACTGAGGCTAGCATTCACTGCCAAACAGATACTATGACTCCTATCCACAAGGATATGCCTTACTTATCTTCAAAAGACTAAACCATGAACAATTCTTTAAAGATTAAATAAATGCCACACTTAACAGAGAAAACGAACCATACACAAACAACATGTATTTAATCCACAGTCAGCAAGGGTGAAGGAATGATAGCTTATATACTAGCATGCATTGGAGCCATCACAACATGACTTCGATCACAAGGAGAATCACATAATACGCAGTAAGACTTTACTCCTTTGGCAAATGAATTCGAAGGTAATTAAAGGCTCAACTTCTATATAAGCGAGCCTATGCTGCTAGGGGTTGATAGAGATTGATGGAAGGCCAATGTGACTTAAATTCTTGGTTTAGAGGGACGGTGTTAGCAAGGATCAAGCCATCGAACCCAAGCAACAAAGGTGAAGCTTACGGTGGGAGGTATGGAATAAAAGGGGACACACACAAAGATTGACTCAATACAAAAATGTACTTGTCTTGCACAATACAAAACTCAGCTATAATCTATGGCAGAGGCAATGAACTCGATAAGGAAAATTTTCCTTTAAAACAAAGATACGAAACCTAGAAAACATATAATATAGATGCATAAACCCTACCATCGACCAAAGAAAATAAAGAAACTATAAGGGCAGCGACACTTCTAGTACCTGAAACTGAAGCAAAGACCCTACATCATACGCAAGAAACAAAAAAGGATTTTTTGACAATAATTCCTAGCCCAGTTTAGGAACTTTAAAGATCCAGATAAACACAAATGGCAGCAAAATAAAATATACTCAATAGGGAGGAAGGACGGTAGATTACATCACCTAATTGCAAGGAAATCAAAATAGATAGCACTTTTGCATTATTCATTCAGAGCAATAAATTAACTAAGAGAAAGCATGGAACCTGGAATATTCGAGTCACAGAGCTGCAAGTTTTCCGGTTCTGAAATCCAGGTGTGGAATCATCTTCTTCCCAAGATCATCAAATTCTTGACAAAATTTTCCTTCAATGCAAGCTTCCAAACTCTATAGCCCCCAATCTCTAATCTACAGTCTTCAATTTCCAGCAAACAAAAAAACAAAAAATTCTCTCGTACAAAATGTAAGATCAGTTTTCTTCTCCGGAAAAAAAAGTCCAATTGCCCCTCTTTTACTTAACTACAAATAATCTAATTATTCCATTTCCCCCCCTCCGTAACGGAGCCAGCTAACTGCTAGACAAAATTCACCTATGTACATCGAAAAACGCATGAAAAACATACACATGAACATGTATGGATACATACATAACATGACGAGACGTCGTAGTGCGGGGCCCGCCAGACGCCTGAAACCGGCGGAAGTGACGAAACGTTCGAGCTACGGTCAGGCAAGAATTAATGACGTCGTCAGGTGCAGTTTCTCGCCCATTGTCGGGCAAAAAAGCAGGCGGGTTAGCTTTGTTGGCAAGTTTCTTTTGTGTGGCGCAGGAAAAGTGGAAAGGAATGACGTGGGCCTTTTCTATTTGGAGAAAGCAAGGAGAAAATACTATTTGTTTTATTTCCTATCTGCATGTTGAAAATGAAAGTTGAAGGTTTGAGAGCACATGGACGAATTCGAGGAGAATACCGACCAAATTAACTGAAGTGTGGAGTGCACGCGGAGGATTTGGAGGAGAATACACACGAAATCGAGGTGAAGGGTAATTTTGTTGTAAGTAGAGGCTTTTACAAGTTCTTTGTGTTTGAAATTTGGAAATGTGGAATATTTAGTTGCTTGAATGTCTACAAAATCACACATTCCATTGTTGTGTTTAAATTTCGCACCATTGAAAAAAGAAACTGAAAAAAATAATTTTGAATGGGAAACGCAATGCTGGGTTTCAATAAAAAAAATTGTACAAAATTATTCTCAATGGGAAACACAGTGTTGGGTTTCATTTTTTTGAATCTCCTCGTTCTAATGTAGAGGGTTTTACAAGTTCTTTGTTTTTGAAATTTGGGAAACAGAATGTGGAGTATTTCAGTTGCTCGAATGTCTTCAAAATCACACATTCCATTGTTGTGTTTAAACTTTGCACCATTGAAAAAAGAAACTGCAAAAAATAATTCTGAATGGGAAACACAGTGTTGGGTTTCAATAAAAAAAATTGTACACAATTTTTCTCAATAGAAAACACAGTGTTGGGTTTCATTTTTTTGAATCTCCTTGTTTTAATGTAGAGGGTTTTACAAATTCTTTGTTTTTGAAATTTGGGAAATAGAATGTGGAGTATTTCAGTTGCTCGAATGTCTTCAAAATGACACATTCCATTGTTGTGTATAAATTTCAGACCATTGAAAAAATAAACTACAAAAAATAATTCTGAATGGGAAACGCAGTGCTCGGTTTCAATAAAAAAACTGTACAAAATTATTCTTAATGGGAAACACAATGCTAGTTTTCATTTTTTTGAATCTCCTTGTTTTAATGTAGAGGGTTTTACAAGTTCTTTGTGTTTGAAATTTGGGAAACAAAATGTGGAGTATTTCAGTTGGTCGAATGTCTTCAAAATCACACATTCCATTGTTGTGTTTAAATTTTGGACCATTGAAAACAGAAACTGCAAAAATAATTCTGAATGGGAAACGCAGTGCTGGGTTTCAATAAAAAAACTGTATAAAATTATTCTTAATGGGAAACACAGTGATGGGTTTCATTTTTTTGAATCTCCTTGTTTTAATGTAGAGGGTTTTACAAGTTCTTTTTTTCTAAAAAAATTGGGAAACAGAATGTGGAGTATTTCAGTTGCTCGAATGTCTTCAAAATCACACATTCCATTGTTGTGTTTAAATTTAGCACCATTGAAAAAAGAAACTGCAAAAAAAAAATTGAATGGGAAACGTAGTGCTGGGTTTCAATAAAAAAATTGTACAAAATTATTCTCAATGGGAAACACAGTGGTGGGTTTCATTTTTTTGAATCTCATTGTTTTAATGTAGAGGATTTTACAAGTTCTTTAGTTTTTGAAATTTGGGAAACAGAATGTGGAGTATTTCAGTTGCTCGAATGTCTTCAAAATCACACATTCCATTTTTGTGTTTAAGTTTCCCACATTTGAAAAAAGAAACTGCAAAAAATAATTCTGAATGAGAAACGCAGTGTTGGGTTTCAATAAAAAAATTGTACAAAATTATTCTCAATGGGAAACACAATGTTGGGTTTCATTTTTTTGAATCTCCTTGTTTAATGTAGAGGGTTTTACAAGTTCTTTGTTTTTGAAATTTGGGAAACAAAATGTGGAGTATTTCAGTTGCTCGAATGTTTTCAAAATCACACATTCCATTGTTGTTTAAATTTCGCACCATTGAAAAACTAAATTGAAAAAAATAATTCTGAATGGGAAATGCAGTGCTGAGTTTCAATAAAAAACTATACAAAATTATTCTTAATGGGAAACATAGTGGTGGGTTTCATTTTTTAGAATCTCTTTGTTTTAATGTAGAGAGTTTTACAAGTTCTTTGTGTTTGAAATTTGGGAAACAAAATGTGGAGTATTTCAGTTGCTTGAATGTCTTTAAAATCACACATTCCATTATTGTGTTTAAATTTCACACCATTGAAAAAAGAAACTACAAAAATAATTCTAAATGGGAAACGCAGTGCTGGGTTTTAATAAAAAACTATACAAAATTATTCTCAATGGGAAACATAGTGGTGGGTTTCATTTTTTTGAATCTCTTTGTTTTAATGTAGAGGGTTTTACAAGTTCTTTGTTTTTTGAAATTTGGGAAATAGAATGTGGAGTATTTCAATTGATCGAATGTCTTCAAAATCACACATTCCATTGTTGTGTTTAAATTTTGCACCTTTGAAAAAAGAAACTACAAAAAATAATTCTGAATGGGAAACGTAGTGCTGGGTTTCAATAAAAAAACTATACAAAATTATTCTCAATGGGAAACACAATGTTGGGTTTCATTTTTTTGATTCTCCATGTTTTAATGTAGAGGGTTTTACAAGCTCTTTGTTTTCTGAAATTTGGGAAACAAAATGTGGAGTATTTCAGTTGCTCGAATGACTTTAAAATCACACATTCCATTGTTTTGTTTAAATTTCACACCATTGAAAAAAGAAATTGCAAAAATTAATTCCGAATGGGAAATACAGTGTTGGGTTTCAGTTATTTTAATCATCCACTTGAAATGTAAAGGGTTTTGTTATGGTCTGGTTCTTGCTTCTTAACACCCACGTTTTTCTTAAGGTGGCAGAATTTTGATCCTAGGTTTTTCTTCGACATGGTGCTTCCTAGTGAAGTTGTTGAACAGGAAAACAAGCCAGTACCAATCATTCAGCCTAATTTAATGTGGCTCGAGGAGGAACAACTCGACATTGTTTCTGAGCTACGTTCGTTTGCATGGAAGGAAAATTCCAACTACCCCGAATATTGGAGGGTGATCTTTGTCTTAAATAGAGAGGAAGAGCGAGCCGAATTTAATAATTTGCTTAATGAAATGCTTGCGGAGATTTTACGGGGTCCGGCTCCTCCGGTTGTTTAGCAAACTTGGTTTCTATTGACAGAAACTGAATCTTTACTTTACATGCATGAAAATTTTGTAATTTTGAATAGTGACCGAATTCGTAGGGTGTAATGGAAATAGTGTTCATTTATTAATGAATTATTGTAACCTTGGTCGTTTTTAATGAGGATTGTGAACAATTATTGGAGAAAAAAAAATTGGGAGGAAAGAAAGAGACGAGAAGGGGGGAGAAGGGCATTTTCTATTTTTAGAAAATTTTGTTACGCAACCATGGAGCCTTTGAACCCATATTTTGTATTGAGAGAAAAGGAAATAAGATTGAATCCTTTAGTTTGTTAATATTTTATTGATCACAAATGTCTTTGTGCTTCTGCGATCGTTCTTCAATATGATATTTGCTGAGTTGAATAGTGTTAATTTTATATTTGCTGAATTTATGAATTCTAAAAGAAATCATTTTGTCAAATTAGTTTGTTGTTTTTATCTTTCCTTGTCTCAATATGGAATGTTACAATACAGTATGACTATCTTCCAAATCACACATTCCATTGTTCTGTATAAATTTCAGTCGATTGATAAGAAAACTCCACAAAATAATTTTGAATGGGAAACACGGTGTTAGATTCCAGTTATTTGAATCTCCTTGTTTAAATGTAGGGGGGTGTATCATGGTGGGTTGCTTGCTTCTTAACACCTATGGTTTTGCAACATGGAATGTTATATGATAGTATGAATGTCTTCCAAACCACACATTCCATTGTTGTGTTTGAATTTTGCATGATTGAAAGAAAAGTGTAGAAAAAAATTGTTATTCGAAAAACACAGTGTTTGGGTTGTTGGATTGTCCGATTTCTAGCATGCATTTGTGTTATATTTTATGCATAGCTCGGTTGAATCTATCACCTTTAATTTTCCTCGGTTGAAGCCGGAACATCCTATTGGTTTTACGTGGGTGAGAGCAATGCAAGCACATTTTATCTTTGTTTAATGAATTATTTTTTCCTTCTTCTTCACACAATCCACACTAATTTTAAGTATTCGTCCAATGTTGTGATTTCCTAGAATGGGGAGAGGTTTGAAATGGAAGAAGCTAGACGAATTGGAGTTGCAAGATGTACAAAATGGAGGCTCTCCTTTTTTGTCTTCTGATTTGGAATGGGCTACTATTTCCGTCAACAAGGATAAGGTCCCTGATCTTGTTGCAGCAATTCCTCTTACAAGACTTGATCAGTTCATTGACGGTGAAACGTACGTTGAAGGTGTAGAAACAAAAATTTTGGACAAGAAAATAAGAGAACCTACCACCTCCTATGTCATCTATGAAAAAACTTATAGAAAAATAATTTTGTATAAGAGGTTTGTATATATCGACATTCATTTCTATGACCGAATGATATTTTACTCTCTTGGTTGAACATGATGAGATGATGCCTTTCTTGCAGCTACTAGTTTCAATATGGTCCTAAAGACAATAGAAACCATCCTCCACCAGAGAAGAAACCACATAAGACGTTTATAGAAAAGCGAGGTTGTCAATACCACTTCATGGTAAAGGTTATGGAAGGAAAATCCGATGTTGCCTATATTATCTACAAAGAAATGTTCCAAGTAGATAAAAATGGTGAATTTTTCCATGGCATTCATGACACAAGTGGAGAGAAGCATTCTATGTTTTCCATTAATCTATCCATGGAGTGCAAAATCTATATTGAAAGCCTTTTGCTCATGGATGTCAGTGTTAATGCAATAATGGATAGATACGTCAACAATCCTCTATTATGTGGCATGATGTCCAAGAGAGATCAATTCCTTACAAGAAAGGATGTAATGAATGTGTGGCAAAAGGTGCGTTTTACTCATGCACAAAAACACAAAGTTGATTCCACAAGTATCCTACTGTGGAGTGGAGAAGACTTTGAAAACTTCTACTTTCAACAGCCAAATGGGAACAATATGCCTTTTGTTATCAAGGTTCAGACTCCATGGATGTTGGATAGGATGGTTAGCTTCTCACAAAATTCAGTCATCTCGATGGATTCCACGTTTGCAACTAAAAAATATGAGGTGAGGCCTTACAAACATTGACAAATAGTTTGTCATGTTTTCAATGATCTTACTAGCTATAAACATCACAATGCTCACGTCCAATTGTTCTCTCTATAGTACCCATTGTATACTATCCTCGTTTTCGACGAGCAATAGAGTGGTGTGCCGGTTGCATGGGTAGTCTCCTCACGAAACAAGATTGAGGACATCTCTACATGGCTATGCGTATTGCTCGAATGTGGAAGAAGAGCCAAGCCCAACTAGAGAATCAATTCATTTTTGACCGATGATGCGAGTGCAGAGATCCGAGCCATACAGTATGTGCATCCCTTTCTCTATTTGTGTACCTTTCTCATTTGCTATTCATTTTCAATGCCACTTTCTCATGCAGTCGAGCGGTAAACAATATCGTTGGTATTGTCTATTAGGGTTGTCTTTCAATGTCGTGTGCTTCTATGCCTTTGGCATGTCAAAAGGGCTTGGCTAAAGAATTTATACAAGTATGCAGCCAAGGAAAGGGCAATGGACGTCTTCCGCAGTCTTGGCATGATCATGATGGCAATCGTTGACACCGAAGATTGCGTCACTCAGCTATTGAACTCTTTCTTTGAGGATTTCAATGATCAGGCCCGATTCTTAGAGTACTTCAAGAAGACTTAGTGTGAAGGAGAAGGTTGAATTGGTCAGTTGACAATTTTCATCACCTCACATGATTCGCAGCATTCAAATTCTTTGATGTTGCGTCTAATACGTTGTGGCTTAGTTCACTATTGGATGTTTTTGTTCGCAAGCATGTGGGCGAAAAATTGTAGACTATTCCCACATGCCAACCAAGATATGAATGCAGCTATTGAGTCGTACTATTGCGTACTAAAAACTTGGTACTTGTGAGATCGTTTAAAAAAATGCAATAGGAGAATGGACTATTTGTATTACACACTTGTGTATAAAATGGAACCATTCTATAGGCAAAAGGAAAAGTTGTAGCATTATGGTTTTCTGACGAACAAAAATTATTTAAATATGCGATCTAGTGTGGAGTGGGCCAAGGCAATTTCAGATGATGACTGTATTCCTGATGAAACAAATCCTAGACGGTACTAGGTGAAAATTCAAAGTAGGTCAATGCACTACCTTGTTCGGAAATTTGAGGAGCACCTTTTTGTTAGTGACTGCTCTTGGATTTTGGAGGGGAACACTTGCAAACATGTCATGAAGGTTGCTCACTTGATTAAAAGATCATCTTCCATTGAAGGGGTGGTCCATGGTAAGTGAATTTCAATTCAAATTGTGTTTTTAATTTTCTATAGCCTAATACAAATTTCTTTTGGGTCCTCATTTAGACGGGGGAGGTCAACCAATTGATTCAAACATAGATTTCAATGAGACATTGTCAGAGGGGGCCGTAGAAGAAAATAACCCTAATGCTCTGACCCCTGTGAAAGCTCCTTCTATGACTCATGTATATGATGAACATGTGGTGACAATGTCTCTTTGGAATGACACTGACGAGCTCTTGAAGAAAGTGATGCATACACCTCCACAATCTCTACAACAGGTGCAATCATATGTAAAATGCATGGACAGGTTTGTAGAAGACCTACGGCAATCAAATGCATTTTTGTTTGAATTCATTATGGATCTTGATCAATCTGCAAGTAGCACCGTTTGCATGCGTCCATGGTTTAGTGCAACCAGAGATTGTCCTCGACGTCCAACCTGGCATACGCAACATTCCACACAACAGTCAGATCACCGAACCCCTTTGGATGACTCCTTTCCATTTTCCGTGAACAATAGTTTGAATTTGAATGTCAATATGCAATGTCAGACTTCAGGTGCAAATGCTATGGATGTGGCAGAGGATACAACATCTAATACGGGTGAGTATGAGAAAACCCATTTCAATTTCTTTATTGTAATAGGAACTATTTTTGCATATTCCTTTTTCTAGTATGTGCTTGTACCACGCTATGAACTTTATGATTTTGTTTATGGATTTTTTTGTTCACTTCAGCATTCCAAGCTCGAGAGAGGAGTCCTCGTCATGACTGTCTTTTGCGGGTGTAAACCCAATGGAAGGTATGGTTTGAATTTAATAACTTTTCTTACATAAGTTAATTTTTTGGTATGATGTTATATAATTTAAGAAGTGTATTTGTTGAATGATGTAGGGGAAGTGAACCATTCAATGTTTGGTTGCCGATCTTTATAAAATACAGAAGATTTCCAATGAAAAAGGATGCGTACAAGTTGGTAACTGAGGAAAATGCATTCGAAGGGGCTGAAATTTTGTTCCTAAAGCATGGGCAGACATTTCTAAACATGTTTCATATGGTGGTAGAGCATGGGAAGGTTTGGAATACAGTATTCTATTGAAGCCTCATTTGATAGAGCTTTTTTTGTGCATAAAGTAAGGTTTTAGTAGATCAGCGTTTCCTTGAGCCTTTGTATTTGTAAAAGTAGATGATGATTTAAGACCTACTCCTTTCTAGATTTCGGCTAATTGAGTGCATTTCCAGCAGTAGAGTCATGTTTTCAAGAATTCTTTTCAAAACAATAGCATCTCAATTTTTGCTATATAAAAATTGGCACAAATGGGTTTCTGGAACATAAAATACCTTATGGAACAAACACTTCAAACAAGCTCTTCTTCACTGTCGTGGACCCCAAAATAGGCCTATTTTACAAACAGAATAATTAAGCCTTTAAAATTCTTCAAGCACGACTAATTAAAACTGACAAGAAGGTGAACTTCGAGACCTTTTTTTGTTACAGTCTGCAGAAAATAAAAATGTCAGGTAGAACCCACTGTGTTTTCCATCCTCCAATTGTGATTATTTACATCTTGTGTTCATAACAGAAATATATTTTGTACAATTCATTACTTCAACTCATGTGATTTCAAGAAATAAAATGCTCAAATTATTTTCCATGTTGGAAAAGACGCCGTCCATACATAGTTACTTAGTTATGAAAAGTTTTCTTTCACTTTCAATATTTTTTACCAACTGTTTCATGTGTTTCCAATTAGAGAATGTTGTTGTATGTGCTGAAATTTTTGTTCTCTTTCCTTTCAGGCATTGTTCTTCCCACTATTTGAATCATGCATTGCCATATGCCCTTAGGAGATACTACACGTGTCGCCTCATTCAGTTCAAACAATAGGTAGAATCTCTTTAGTGCATACATTATCTAAATAAGTCCACTTTGCTCGCTTATTTTTTCACTATTTCCATTGCATTGACAATGTCCTTCTAATTAGAGAAAATGCAGGTCTACCATCTAAAATAGTTGTTTTGTCTTTTATTTCAGGAATTTTACAACATATTGCTGCAATCCTATAGAAGATGTCTCATAGTTCTTGAGCATGGGTGGCTAGTTGGTTGAAGAACTACCACCCGTATCTGCCATGCAATATTCTTGCTCGAATCAAGGAACTCAACCTCCTATACAGGTTGTGGGAAAAGGTGTTAACGAGAATTAATAGAAAAGGTCCAAACCACATAGATTTGCAATATGATAATTATGCTCACTTCTTCAACAACGTCTTTGGAGTTTGGGTGCATATGGGCATGGATGTTCAATATTACAATCTACAAACAGAGATTATCAATTTATGTGATTGGCCAATGTCTGTTTACCGAGAAATTTGAGACCTTTTCCTAGCTGGATGCATATGAAGGTGTGCATTAGACCAACAATTATCATACATAGGCACAATCTTACAGATCATTTGAGCATGAGTTTTATGAGATTCCTCAAGGGGGAATCTGTAAATAGTAATCACAAAGGTCTTGTGGAGGAATGGTTGTTGGTCATGTTCAAATTCAACCACATTGTCAATTTTGAGATCCACCGTGTGAGGCCCTCCTTTAGGCTGCTACATGAGAATTATGGGGTGGCAACATTGTATACTGTCAATTCCACCTTGACAATCAGAGTGCGAAAAATGCTTCCAGATATTGAGAACACAGAGATTATACCTATTCTTAAATGGTTGACATAGTCTTCAATGTGACCAGTATTAAATGTGCATTGCAATTTTGTTTAGATTGTGTAATATTGACGCGAAATATTTTTACATTTCATTGTCTAATGTGTATTGTTATTATAAAATTTAACGGTAAACTTGAATACACTATTTTTTTATAGTCAGTGTTTTCCATTCTGCAAATTTTCTTGTGAATCTTCTCATCGAAATGTATAAGGATATTGAAATGGAATGCTGAAATGGAATATCAAAATCTGCAACTTTTATTTTCTTCTTACTGTGTGCATAACACTGGCTGTTGTCATCTTAATGTTTTTCTTAAAGTAAGCGGTGTCATAAAACAAGAAATTGAAGTTGAAAAGACTATTTTGTTACAGTCCAGAAAAGAAAATAAGTGAGGCACAACTCACTGTGTTTTCCATGATGCTACTGTTATGTGAATAATGTGTTGGGCAGAGATTGAACAAGAGTGTTTTGCTGAAAGTAAGGGTTCTTAAAAATTATGAAGCTCAGATTCAATACATTGTCCTCTTACTGTCTGTATAACACTAGCTGTTGTTTTCTAACTGTTTTTGCTAAAGTAAGGGGTGTCATAAAACAATAAACTGAAGTTGAAAACATTATTTTCTTACAGTCCGAGAAAAAATAATAAGTGAGGCACAACTCACTATGCTTTCCATGATGCTACTGTTATGTGAATAATGTGTTGGGTAGAGATCGAGCAAGAGTGTTTTGCTGAAAGTTAGGGTTGTTAAAAATTATGAAGCTCAGATTTAATACATTTTCCTCTTACTATGTGCATAACACTAGCCGTTGTCTTCTTACTGTTTTTGCAAAGTCAGGGACAACCCATTCTATTTTCCAGACTGCAATAGTTAATTATATTTTTTGTTGCAAACATATGAACAGGTAGTGAACAAGATTGTTTTTCTTAAAAAAAGAGGTCTCATAAGACAAGAAAGGGAAGTTGAAAACATTATTTTGTTACATTCCAGAAAAAATAATAAGTGAGCCACAACCCACTGTGTTTTCCATGATGCTACTGTTATGTGAATAATGTGTTGGGCAGAGATCGAGCAAGAGTGTTTTGCTAAAAGTAAGGGTTGTTAAAAATTATGAAGCTTAGATTCAATACATTGTCCTCTTACTGTGTGCATTACACTAGTTGTTGTCTTCTTACTATTTTTTCAAAGTCAGGGACAACCCATTGTGTTTTCCATATTGCAATAGTTAAATAGATTTTTTGTTGGAAACATATGAATAGGTAGTGAACAAGACTATTTTTCTTAAAGAAAGGGGTCTCATAAGACAAGAAAGGGAAGTTAAAAACATTTATTTAATACATTCCGAAAAAAATAATAAGTGAGCCACAACTCACTGTGTTTTCCATGATGCTACTGTTATGTGAATAATGTGTTGGGTAGAGATCGAACAAGAGTGTTTTGCTGAAAGTAAGGGTTGTTAAAAATTATGAAGCTCAGATTCAATACATTGTCCTCTTACTGTGTGCATAACACTAGTTGTTGTCTTCTTATTATTTTTGCAAAGTCAAGGACAACCCATTGTGTTTTCCATACCGCAACATTTAAGTATTTTTTTCTTGGAAACATATGAACAGGTAGTGAGCAAGATTGTTTTTATTAAATAAAGAGGTCTCATAAGACAAGAAAGGGAAGTTGAAAACATTATTTTGTTACATTCCGGAGAAAAAATAATAAGTGAGCCACAACCCACTGTGTTTTCCATGATGCTACTGTTATGTGAATAATGTGTTGGGCAGAGATCAAACAAGAGTGTTTTGCTGAAAGTAAGGGTTGTTAAAAATTATGAAGCTCAAATTCAATACATTGTCCTCTTACTCTGTGCATAACACTAGCTCCTATCTTCTTACTATTTTTGCAAAGTCAGGGACAACCCATTGTGTTTTCCATACCACAACATTTAAGTAATTGTTTTGTTGGAAACATATCAACAGGTAGTGAGCAAGACTATTTTTCTTAAAGAAAGGGGTCTCATAAGACAAGAAAGGGAAGTTGAAAACATTATTTTGTTACATTCTGGAAAAAAAAAAAAAAAGTGAGCCACAACCCACCGTGTTTTCTATGGTGCTATTGCTATGTGAATAATGTGTTGGGCAGAGATCGAGCAAGAGTGTTTTGCTGAAATTAAAGGTTGTTAAAAATTATGAAGCTCAGATTCAATACATTTTCCTCATACTGTGTCCATAACACTAGTTGTTGTCTTCTTACTGTTTTTGCAAAGTCAGGGACAACCCATTGTGTTTTCCATACTACAACAGTTAAGTAGATTTTTTGTTGGAAACATATGAATAGGTAGTGAACAAGACTATTTTTCTTAAAGAAAGGGGTCTCATAAGACAAGAAAGGAAAGTTGAAACATTATTTTGTTAAATTTCGGAAAGAAAAAAAAAAGTGAGGCACAACCCACTGTGTTTTCTATGATGCTACTATTATTTGAATAATGTGTTGGGCAGAGATCGAGCAAGAGTGTTTTACTGAAAGTAAGGGTTGTTAAAAATTATGAAGCTCAGATTCAATACATTGTCCTCTTACTCTGTGCATAACACTAGTTGTTGTCTTCTTACTATATTTGCAAAGTCGGGGACAACCCATTGTGTTTTCCATACCGCAACATTTAAGTAAATTTTTTATTGGAAACATATGAACAGGTAGTGAGCAAGACTGTTTTTCTTAAAGAAAGAGGTCTCATAAGACAAGAAAGGGAAGTTGAAAACATTATTTTGTTATATTCTGAAGAAAAAAAAAAAAGTGAGCCACAACCCTCTATGTTTTCCATGATTCTACTGTTATGTGAACAATGTGTTGGGGCAGAGATCGAGAAAGAGTGTTTTGTTGAAAGTATGGGTTGTTAAAAATTATGAAGCTCAGATTCAATACATTGTCCTCTTATTCTGTGCATAATACTGGCTAATGTCTTCTTACTATTTTTGCAAATTCGGGGACAACCCATTGTGTTTCCCATACCGCAACATTTAAGTAAATTTTTTGTTGGAAACATATGAACAGGTAGTGAGAAAGAATGTTTTTCTTAAAGAAAGAGGTCTTATAAGACAAGAAAGGGAAGTTGAAAACATTATTTTGTTACATTCTGGAAAAAAAAAGTGAGCCACAACCCACTGTATTTTCCATGATGCTACTATTATGTGAATTTTGTGTTGGAAACATATGGGCAGATATTGAAAAAGAGTGTTTTTCTTGAAGTAGGTGTTGTTAAAAGAGTACAACGGTAACTTCAAAACATTCATTTCTCACAACCTACATAAAATAATAAGTGAGCCACAACCCACTGTGTTTTTCATGATGCAACTGTTATGTGAATAATGTGTTGGGCAGAGATCGAACAAGACTGTTTTGCTAAAAGTAAGGGTTGTTAAAAATTATGAAGCTCAAATTCAATACATTGTCCTCTTACTATGTGCATAACATTAACTGTCATCTTTGAACAAGATTTGCAAAGTATGGGAAAACACAGTGTGTTTTCCATCCTCCAATAGCTATGTATAGTAACTATTATAGAGGAACCAATTCAGGTTGTATGGAAAAAATAATCCAAGATAAATATTTTTTTAGCAGTAAATTACCCTCCTTAAATGGAGAAGAGGTTTGAACAACTATGTTTCTAGAGGATAAACAACTCATAGGGAGTGGTGTTTTAGAATATTGAGACTTAAAACCCTACTTTAAAGGTTTTCTAGAAGGATGAATAGGGAAGTTTGTAGAGGATAAACAACTCATATAAAGTGGTGTTTTAGAATATTGAGACTTAAAACCTTACTTTAAAGGTTTTCTAGAAGGATGAATAGGGTTTTCTAATCCACCAATATATGCTTTGCTTTGTCATTGGCATTTGGGTAAGGGTAGACCATTAAAATGAATACTTTACCAATCACATTGTTGTCATTACCAGATGGTTGAAGGTACATAATAAGAATCAAGGGTGCATTACTTGATTGAGATATTTTTATGGGCCTATTGTAATCACCTTTGCAATTGTTGACATTAGTCTGATTTTCATCATTTTTTTTTTGAGGCATAGAACTTGTTAATTCAAAAGTTGATTTGATCTTGTGAGTGAGTCATGGATAGTCCTTATTTCTATGTTTCCAGGATTGAGACCCAACAATATTTTTTAGGTAGTTATATATAATATGCATTACAAATGGTGCCTTTAAAATATTAGTATATCATTCTATCCACTTGTATGGATTATCACACTCCAAAACTATATTACCGACACTTGATGGGTTTCAAATCCACCTCATAGATTGTTTTTAAAAAAAAATCTCAAATTTATTGATAAATGGTGGCATCGATTGTTCCCATACCAACCACTTTAGCATTAATAACCAGATGTAAAGTGCAAGATCTAGACCAATTTAGTTATGAAGCATGTTTGATGATTTTTAACATGTATGAACATAAAGACCATAAACAGATCGTGAAGACTGAACATTATACAAACCGAAAAGCTGAAATATTTACAAGATAACATAATCTTACTACAACTTTATAACTGAATGACATACGATAAATAAATGAACATGAGGAGAAAAATTGTCTTCATAACTGTTTCAACTCATATAATTCTATTTACATATAGTCACAATTTTAGATCCTTATCACAATATGCAAGATGAGTGAACATGAAACAATATGCAGTGTACTAGAGTTGAAAAACACTTGTATGCCAAGTCAAGTGATTATTAAAGAACTGAAATGAAGAGACCATCAACTGAATTACCAAACCAATACTGACTTGTTTACCAATCAAGAACATCTTATTGTCTTATTGCTTTAACATTAATGCCAACACATGCCAGAGGGGACAACACAAGAGTCATGTAAAATTTGTGTTCCAAACATATTAATAGATAGTGAACAAGACTGTTTTTCTTAAAGTCTGATATGAAATGGATAACAATTATTTGTTCCAATGATATGAAATAAGTATATATGCCTATATGTTCAGCATAATTGTACAATAATAAAATAATTAAAGAAGCCCATGAAAAGTCTCGTATCAAATGTATAAAACCATAGTGTTGAAACATATGCAAATGGTGTATCTCTACACCACAATTGTTCAATATTGAAATATTGAGACCCATAGAGCAGAATCAGTATTTTGAGCCTGTCTCATCAATTGCTACACTACCTATCTATTCCTTGCAATTGAGTTCAGGCCTGTGTAAAATATGACACGTTTCTTAGGGTCCTTGTGTATTTTGGGGGGGGGGTGATTCCAGATCCACGAACCCTCATAGATGATGAATGTGAAACAACAGATTTCTTCATACTTTGTGCTTTGTCCGTGTCAGGTTTAACAACTTCACCCTAAAGCAAAAAATTAATAAGAATTAATGTATGCATGGAAAAAATATACGCAGTATGATATATATATAGCAACATATCGTTTATGTGTACCTCTGGAACAGAATGCTTCATCTCGGCAAGCTACCATATGAAAAAGCTACCCACGCACTCTGCGATGGTCTCTACGCTAGGCATGGGAAAAGGCATGTAGCATCGACCATCAATGGCCTCAACAATGCTGACTCTTACACAATTTTTTGGGTGCCTCAAGCAGTGGATGTGAGTGTTTCTAGAAACAACATGTAGAATGCCTTTCGCAACCCGTTTATGTCGCCTCCATAGGTCGACGTGATCACCAACCTTAAAAGTTATGTCGTTGAACTCTATCATTTGTTCATCCACCGGATTTTCCTGCAGTGAAAATTTCATTGACGTGAAGCATAATTGAAGGCACATTAAAATATTCCTAAATAAATAAGAACAGAGCATGGAATTGTGTTTGGTTTCATACTGATATAGATGGCATGCCGCACCTCTCCCCATCCCCATTTCCATCTTTATTTCCATCTCCCCCTTGCAGGCTAGTGCTCTCCTCCTCCCCGGGTCCATCCTTATTACCCTCTCCCACTTGCAAGCCAGTGCTCTCCCCGTCCCCATGTCCATCTCTGTCACCCAGTTCCACATTCAGCCCAATGTTCTCCCCATCCTCATGACCATCTATGTTACCCTGTCCCACTTCGTGGCCAGTTCTCTCCCCATCCACATGTCCATCTGTATTAGCCTCTCTCATTTCAATCGCAACGACATCGCCAATTAGGTCAAGGCCAGCACTTCATTGTTTATCCTTGCCCTATAATAGAAGGAATTAAAAGGTCAGTTCAAATTCAGGTGCATGCAACCAATTCATTGAAATAATCAAAACAAACATTAAATAAAAGAATTGCAATTCACCATTTCTTCTACTTCCTCCATGTCAAGGCACCTTGACATGTTTGATGGCATATTCTCATTCTTCTTCTTCTTCTTCTTCTTCTTCTTCTTCTTCTCAACATTGTTAGATGGGGGGTCGGGAGGAACAACATTATCTGGTGCTTCCATGGGCAATTGTTCACCATCGAAAATCACAAAAACCTGGTTGAGGGCAGCAGTTCATTTTTTATCATTGTTGTGTAATAGGAGGAATTGAAACGTTGCACCAAACTAAAATGCATGCAACCAATTCATTCAAATAAGAAAAACAAACTTTACAGTAAACAGAAGATTTGGAGATCACCATTTTTTTTCATTTCTTCTTTAGATGGTGCGTTGAAACTTTCAACTGTGTAGGATGCTAATTCAGAATCTTATATGTAGGGGTGGGAGGAACAACACCGTCTTCACATTTCGTGGCCATAGATTCCTCTAGCGAATGAGCCCTATCCTGCTGGCAGGAAGAAATCACTTCTTGACCATCACCCTGGAATGTCATGTAAGTTAACGTTAAGTGAACCTTCTATGCATCCGAACATAAATGATTTAGCAAGGAAAATTCGCATTTAACAATTCAATTCAACATTACCATTCCTTCCTATCTCTTTCTCTCCTGCAATCATGATATTCTTTGCCTTCTCTACTCCATCTCGTCAGTGTTGTATAACGCCATTTGCTTCTTCACCTCATCCTTTCCTTCTTCGAGAAGTTGAAGGAAGTTTTGTTTCCCAAAATTTTGACAGACATGTCTAACAACACACCTCTATTGCAGATGGTGTCGTATATTCATTTGGTACTCTGTATTTTCCACCTTCTTTAGAAGGTACTCTTTCAATTTATCAGGGGGAGGAGCAGGTTGTTTTGGTTCCCCCCCCAACATAGCTCGGCCATGTTTTGGTGCATCAAGAATAGGAAGGTGGTGATGCCTGAAACCTATGCATGTTGAACACTCTCCAATCATAATACTTTCTGGTTCATTCTTCTACAATACAATAATATATATATCTGCCATTCACCATTTCTCTTATGTATTCAGCAGCAACCTGCACAGCAAGTTTGGAAAATAAAATCGCTTAATATATTTGATATTCAATCAAATTGAATGCACAACATATATACACAGCCAAACGATGCCATAATTCGGTTATTATATCTACCTTCCCGCCCAACACATCACCTTGTGCTTCATTAGATCCATCTCCATCCTTAGGGTCTCCCTCTGCATGCTTTTCCTTCCAGTCATGGACTATGGCAAGAGCGAGATCATCTCCCTGATTATTTTCCTGAATCAAAGGAACGATATATGCCAAAATCAAAATATTTGTAAGAGACGTGATATTTTTGAACTGAAATTAAAAAGCATTCTGATTCATGCATAGGAAGGGAAGGGCAATTGCAAGTTCACAATTAATTACCAAACACATCGCTACCTTACAGTTGACTGTTTTCGTAAACTGAGGGGACTTCCTCTGTAACGCGGTTGCTGCCTCCTGAATAAAACATTCCCACTTTCCAATCAACCTCATAACCACTTATGAGAGATTAAAATTATACATTGGATTGCATTTTGCAATCACCAGATCTTACCTGCACGTTTCGTGAATGGGACCGCCCCGAAGAAGATGCCCTACTACACATCCTTTCAAGTGTGTTTTCCATGTCAATGACATTCTTCACTGCAGGAACCAGTTTCCGTTTTACAACACGCATCCTTGGTTTCTTGTAAACTATAAAATTGTTGCAAGTGTTATGGACAGTTAAAGTTCAAAAATTTATTGCACAATTTTGCAGTAATCAAGCATATATTATTTTCAATGAAAAGAAGAAATTGAAATGCACAACCCACACTTTTTAAAAACGCTATACAAGTAACCCACTCTGGTTTACAACATGCAATTATTTTGTCCAATTATTATTGTCAATCATGCAAAGATATTGAATTGCAATTTATACCATAAATAATAGTTGTAATTTTTGGAGGTGCCATTTTTACATTCATATAGTGTAAATAAGAAAATATTTTCAAGACACTCAAACTGTTATCCGAATTTTCAGGCTGGAAAACACAAGGTGTTATAAACCATGCAACCCACAAACTGTTAAAAGACAACACTTTCTATTATGCAGACTGTTACAAAACACTGTATTGAAGTTCACATTCATAATTTATAAGAATCCATCACATGCACTAAACATTCCATTTCAAAATCGGAATATGTTTCAAACAGAAGATGCACAAAAAATATTGCACGATAGAAAACACATTGGGTTATCCTTCACTTTTCAAATATTGTTCAATGATGGCACTTAGTGTTATGCACATTGTAAGAAAACAATGTATTGAAGGTCACTTTCATATTTTATAACTGCCCTTGCTTGCAACAAAAGTTGCACACAAAAAAAAAGGTAAAGTTGCAGTATGGAAAACCCGACGGGTTGTCCGTCGTTTCTCAAAAGCTTAAATAACTATGGTTATTTTTTAGCTTCAGGATCATTTAGGTTATATATAATGGGAGCAAGCTAAGTCCTGGACAAAATTCACATATGTATATAACATAGGATATGCTAGTTTGAAGCATTTTTTTTGTGTCGAGGATTTTGAAATTTTTGTTTTGTTTCCTCCCCGTATACCAGTTTTTGAATTTTTCCATTTCCGAATGAAATAAGAAACAAAACATTGTAGAAATATGAGTGAGATTACTGAATAATGTTTGTAGAAAGGAGAATCTGTGGGTTCTGCAATGAAATGCTATATTTCAAAAATCATGTAAAACCGGGAATGTCGCCATTGTTTGCATTGTTTTTTGGAATGGATAGAAAAGGGGATACCATGGCATTCAAAATCATAATTGGGAAATAGGAAAAATCCCACATCCAATCCCATTTACCACCATTTTATACAATGTTGTTTTGGAAAACACACTATCTCGAAAAAATCAGACTATTGTAAAACCCACTATTTCACTATGACGTCTCCTCATGTTATGTATGTGTCCACGTATGTTCTTATGTATGTTTTTCATGTGGTTTTCAATGTGCATAGGTGAATTTTGTCTAGGAATTTGAAACCGGCATAACTCGTAGACAATATTCACCTATGTACATTGAAAAAAGCATTAAAAACATGGATGGATACTACACAACATGACGAGACGTCATAGTTGGAAAACACACTGTCTCCTCTCTATTGCAGAGGAACCGGCATATCCTATGTTATATACATATGTGAATTTATGCCTGAAACTAGCATATCCTATGTTATATACATATGTGAATTTTGTCCAAGAATTAGCTTGCTCCCTCCTTAACTCGTGGACAAAATTCACCTATGTGTATATAATAGCATATGCGGCCATACCGCATGGAGAAAAGAGCCATGACGGAAGAGGTGGGACCCGCGGCGACGGAAGAGGTTGTCGGACGAAAGGAAAGACATGACGACCGGACGTCTCATCCCCCATGCCGTTTGTTGTCCCATTGCTAGGAAATTGTGTCAACACTAGTGGTTTCTTAAAATAATCATTCGACGTGGATGGACAAAAAGCCAAAAATGTTGCCATTTGAAATGATTATTAGCAAATAATAAAAAGGGCCGACAAGGTCCCATTTTCGCCAATTTTGGATGGCGACATTTTGGTGGATAGCGAGGGCAAGAGTAGCAGTCATGCGGAGCTCCTTTGGGTATGTATATCCGCTCTGTGTTATGCACAGAGTAAGAGGACAATGTATTGAATCTGAGCTTCATAATTTTTAACAACCCTTACTTTTAGCAAAATACTCTTGTTCGATCTCTGCCCAACACATTATTCACATAATAGTTGCATCATGGAAAAATAGTGGGTTGTGGCTCACTTATTATTTTATGTAGGCTATGAGAAATGAATTTTTTGAATTTCTCATTGTACTCATTTAACAACACCTACTTCAAGAAAAACACTCTTTTTCAATATCTGCCCATATGTTTCCAACACAAAATTCACATAATAGTAGCATCATGCAAAGCACAGTGGGTTGTGCCTCACTTTTTTTTTTCCAGAATGTAACCAAATAATGTTTTCAACTTCCCTTTCTTGTCTTATGAGACCCCTTTCTTTAAGAAAAATAGTCTTGTTCACTACCTGTTCATATGTTTCCAACAAAAAGTCTACTTAACTGTTGTAGTATGGAAAACATAATGGGTTGTCCCTGACTTTGCAAAAATAGTAAGAAGACAGCAGCTAGTGTTATGCACACAGTAAGAGGAAAATGTATTGAATCTAAGCTTCATAATTTTTAAAAACCCTTACTTTCAGCAAAACACTCTTGCTCGATTTTTGCCCAACACATTATTCACATAACAGTAGCATCATCGAAAACATAATGGGTTGTGGCTCATTTCTTATTTTTTCAATCTCCTTGTTTAAATGAAAATGGGAAGCTTAAGGTCTAAGTGCACGTGGAGGAGTTGGAGTAGAATACCGACGAAATGGAGGTGAGGGGTAATTTGAAATTTGGGAAACACAATGTGGAGTATTTTAGTTTCTTGAATGTCTTCCAAATCACACATTCCATTGTTGTGTTTAAATTTAAGTCGATTGATAATAAAACTGCACAAAATAACTCTAAATGGGAAACACAGTGGTGGGTTTCATTTTTTTGAATCTCCTTGTTTTAATGTAGAGGGTTTTACAAGTTCTTTGTGTTTGAAATTTGGGAAACAAAATATGGAGTATTTCAGTTGCTCAAATGTCTTCAAAATCACACATTCCATTGTTGTGTTTAAATTTTGCACCATTGAAAAAAGAAACTGCAAAAAATAATTTTGAATGGGAAACGTCGTGCTAGGTTTCAATAAAAAAACTATACAAAATTATTGTGAATGGGAAACACGGTGTTGGGTTTCAGTTATTTGAATCTCCTTGTTTAAATGTAAAGGGTCGTCTCATGGTGGGTTGCTTGCTTCTTAACACGCATGGTCTTGCAACATGGAATGTTACTTGAATGTCTTTGAAATCACACATTCCATTGTTGTGTTTAAATTATGCACCATTGAAAAAAAAAATTGCACAAAATAATTCTGAATGGGAAACACAGTGTTGGGTTTCAGTTATTTGAATCTCCCTATTTAGATGTAAAGGGTCATCTCATGGTGGGTTGCTTGGTTCTTAAGACCCACAGTTTTGTAAGATGGAATGTTAGAAAAAATTATGAAAGTGTTCTAGATCACATCTTCCATTGGTGTGTTTAAGTTTCAAGTATATAACAAATTGCATACTTCATAACACATTGCATTTTTCAACCTCCACATCACAACATACCCTAGCCCTTTCTGGTTTTCAGACCAATATATCTAGGTGTCCACATTCTGTAGTGCATGTCAGAAAATACAATGTTTTGTGAAGCCTACCTTTACTTATACGGTATACCCAACCTTTGTCTTGTAATGCAAATATACAAACGTATAGATGGTGTTTTATTTTATCAAATAGCACATCTCTCATTTAACAGGGACAATAATAACCCTCAACACATAGTGTAATTCATAGTACGCACTTCATTCTGTTTCGCAACAATTCATGTTGGAAAACCCTACGTGTTACGAAAGAAGCAACCCAAATAGTGTTGTCAAACCCTCTACAACACTATTGGATAGTACATGTCACCTCAATTTGGTCGATATTCTCCTCAAAGTCATTCACGTGCACTGAGACCTTCTGCTTTCCCTTTCAATTTGCAGATAGGAAACAAAACAAATAGTATTTTCGCCCTTCTTTCTCCAAACAGAAAAGGCCCACGTCATTCCCTTCAACTTTTCCCACTCCACACAAAAGAAACTTGCCGACGAAGCTTACCCGCCCACTTTTTTGCCCGACAATGGGCGGGAAAATGCACCTGACAGTGCCGTTAACTCTTGCCTGACCGTAGCTCGGACGTTTCGTCCCGTCTACCGATTTTGTCACTTTTTGTTTCCATGTATGTTGTTATTCTAATAGCTCTTTTACAATTTGTCTATAATATTTAGGGCCAAGTAATGGGAGTAGGCCAAACTATCAATTAAGTTTCCTACCCATTGGCTTTACAATTTCTATTTAATACAATGCATAGAACTATTTGGAGAAGTCGCTTGTTATATGTGCACATCTTTTTGCAGTGTGGTGGTTAGATCAAAACATACTGAAAAAGAGCAGAAAAAGAATATAGAAATAACATTCTACAAAATTACCATCAGATGTTGTTAAAAAATGAACCATTTATAACTTACTAAATATTGTATACAAATAGAGAAATTGTAAAAAGAACTATTATGAAAAATATTATGTACCACATATATACTCTTTTGGTGAAAGATTTCAAATTACCGCAAAACACTTTAGTATGACATGAAAATGACAGCTAAATGAAAACCCCAACATTTCACAATTTCAAACAAATGGGCACTTCTAAATGCATATTAAATTTTGGAAATTTAACCATCCACTACACTTGTGATTCAAGCTATGGAAGCCAAAATCATCGGTATTTACTGCAGAAGGTTCACATCTCCTGAAGCATCCTTGTCAATTCACCTTCCCTTGTTTTGTTGAATCTTCTTTCATGGCCTATATAAACCACCTTGAAGAAAGACAAGTGTTAGCGATAGATTAAATTGGAAAATTAAAGACAATTGGTGCTAGAAATAATTGTATTTCTTCTAAATTTCCCCAATATAAAATTGATATGTTCTACTTAGTGCAAAATGATAGCTTGCACAGACAATAAACAAACATATTAAACTATACATTGGGAATTTAATTTCCAATTTAACCTATCACTAACACTAGTATATATATCAGCAATCATATGTGCCATTTTTCCATTATGCTAGAACTGTGAAGCAATGAACGTTCATTATGTTGGATAAATTCATTTCTTCCAATCAGGAATCAGGAGAAAGCTAACTCGTAAACAAAAAGCACCTCTGTATGTAACATGAGATAAAAATGGCATTTCATTTTCGTCATCTAATTCGACCAAATAAATGCTCGCACTATTTGCAGTGTTGGAAAATACAATGTCCCCATATAAGGTGTTAAGAAACAAGCAACCCAAATAGTGTTGTAAAACCCTCTGCAACAAAGAGGAGACAGTGTGTTTTCCAACTACGACATCTCATCATGTTATGTATGTATCCATGTATGTTTTTCATGCATTTTTCGATGTACATAGGTGTAATTGTATGTCTAGGAGTTAGCCGACTCCTTAACAAACAAGCAACCCAAATCGTATTGCAAAACCCTCTGTGACAAAGAGGAGACAATGTGTTTTCCAACTGTGCAACTAATGAGAGCAATTGAATTGTTACAATTAGGAGAAAGCTAACTCATAAACAAAAAGCACCTATTTATGTAGCATGAGATTAAAAAGGCATTTCATTTCCTCATCTGATTCGACCAAATAAGTGCTCACATTATTTGCACAGTTGGAAAACACACTTTCTCGATATAAGGTGTTAAGAAACAAGCAAGCTAACTCAAACAAAAAACACCTATTTATGTAACATGAGATGAAAATGACATTTCATTTTCCTCATCTGATTCGACCAACTAAATGCTCCCATTATCTACATGGTTGGAAAACACATTGTCTGGATATAACATGTTAAGAAAAAAGCAACCCAAATAGTGTTGTAAAACCCACTGCAACAAAGAGGAGACAGCGTGTTTTCCAACTGTGCAAATAATGAGAGCAATTCAATTGTTCCAATCTGGAGAAAGCTAACTCATAAACAAAAAGCACCTACTTATGTAACATGAGATGAAAATGGCATTTCATTTTCATCATCCGACTCAACCAAATAAGTGCTCACATTATCTACACAATTGGAAAACACACTGTCTTGATATAAGGTGTTAAGAAACAAGCAAGCTAACTCATAAAAAAAAGCACCTATTTATGTAAACATGAGATGAAAATGACATTTCATTTTCCTCATCTGAATTGACCAACTAAATCGTCCCATTATCTGCACAGTTGGAAAACATTATGTCTCAATATAAGGTGTTAAGAAAGAAGCAACCCAAATAGTCTTGTAAAACCCTCTGCCTTTTTGCCTTTGTGAAGTCTATGTGCCAAAACGTGATCTTTTCCTTGTAAGAAGTGGTATGCATAGTGTGAATTTTAAGGTAATTGAGATAGACCCTAGGGAATACTGTGTTGTTCCTCCAGATACTGAAATTTTCTATGAATGGAAGCCTATAAAGCGGGAGGATGAAGATAGATTAGATGAAAGAGGTTATGATGATGTTGGTGGTGTATGGAAACAAATGGCTCAGATACATGAATTGGTAGAACTTCCTCTCAGGCACCCACAACTCTTCAAATCAATTGGTGTGAAATCCCCAAAGGGTATTCTACTTTATGGGCCACCTGGTTATGGGAAACCCTTAATTGGTAGGGTTGTTGCAAGTGAAACCAGTGCCTTCTTTTTCTATATCAATTGACCTGAAATTATGTCAAAGCTAGCCGTAGAAAGCGAAATCCATCTCCGGAAGGCTTTCAGGAGGTTGAGCAGAATGCACCTTCCATTATATTTATTGATGAAATTTATTCCATAGCTCTCAAGAGGGAAAAAAACCATGGTGAAGTTGACAGGAGAATTGTTTCTCAACTTCTTACAGTTATGGATGGACTTAAGTCTCGTGCTCATGTTATTGTGATTGCAGCAACTAGCCGACCAAATAATATTGACCCGTCACTTAGAAGGTTTGGAAGATTTGATAGGGAAATTGACATTGGGTTTCCGGATGAAGTAGGTGGGTCGAAAGTGCTTTGTATCCATACGAAGAATATGAAGCTCTCTGATGATGTACGTATTGTAGAACCTAAATTTCTTTTCTAGATCTAATGTCAAGAAGTGCTTGGATTTTGAGAGAATTTATTAATCTTTGTTTTTCTTGGTGAAATTATATATTAATCTTTAGGATTCTTGCTACAGGTTGATCTCAAAAGGATTGGTAAGGATAATCATGGATACGTTGGAGCATAACTTGCAGCTTTGTGCACTGAGGCTGCACTTCAGTGTATTGGGGAAAAAATGGATGTCATTGACTTAGAAGATGAGACAATAGATGCTGAGATTCTAAATTCAATAGCCGTGACTAATTAGCACTTCCAAACTGCATTGGGCTCTAGCAACCCACCCGTTGTCCGTGAAACTGTGAGTTTTTCCAAACCATGTCTAGACGTTCAATTTTTGTCATATCGATTAAGTAGGGATTGTATTTTTAAACTATTGATTTGTTGCGCCCCTAAATTTTCAATTCCTAAGTTTTTTTGTTTCTGATGATTTTCATAATGGTAAGTTTGCTTATGAATAATGGGAAAACATTAACAGATATTGAGATACGTGGTTCACTATATTTGTGCCTTTCTTTTCTTTTGATGTAGAAAACCTACTTTTGAAGGAGATATGGACTGGAAAAATTCATATGAGTTTGGTGTACACTATTCAATATCCAGTGGAGCATTCTAAGAAATTTGAAAAATTTGGAATGTCTCCTTCAAAAGAAGTGCTATTTCATGGACCATCGGGTTGTGGAAAGACATTGCTTGCAAAATCCATTGCCAATGAATGCCAGGCCAATTTCATCAGTGTGAAGGGCCCTGAATTGTTATCAATGTGGTTTCGAGAGGGTGAGGCTAATGTGACACATCTTTTATAAGGCCAGAAGGTCAACTCCTTCTATCCTATTTTATGATGAGTTTGATTCTATTTCTACGCAGGTGTGTTGCTTTTTTTATAAGCGAAAGTTTAAGGTTGACTATAAATGAGTGGGAATTTTGTTTGACGTTTTTGAAGTAGGCTCTAACTTGTGATGCATAATTGGTTTGCATGTTTCTAGTGTGGTAGTAGTGGTGGGGATGTTAGTGGTGTTGCAGATAGAGTCCTTAATCAGCTATTGATGGAGATGGCTTGTATGACAGCCAAGAAAATAGTTATCATTATTGCTGCTACAAACAGGCCTGATATCATCAATCCTGCATTGTTAAGGCCTGGCCGACTTGACTAGCTGATTTATATTCCCTTACCTGATGAGTCCTCACGTTATCAAATCTTCAAATCTTACTTGAGAAATTCACCCGTATCAAAGGATTTAGACCTAATGGCACTAGCCCGTTATACCCAAGGATTTAGTGGAGCCGATATCACTAAGATTTGTCGGAGGGCTTGCAAGTATGCTATTAGAGAAAATATTGAGAAGGTGAGTTCCAACTGTATCATCTTTGAAAACTAGATATGTTTATGGATTTCTAATGGTTTTTATTTTGACTATTATGTTACTAATTTTTAAGATAGAGTAGTAGTCTACCTATTGAACTTACCTCAACTTGTAGCTTGTTATTTCAATTCATCATACTAGCATGCATTTCAATTTTACCATAACCTATCCCCCCACACTTTCAGGAAATTCAACGTGAATGAAAAAGAGCCAAGAATCCTGAGGCAATGGATGAGGATGATAGTAATGAGGTAGCTGAAATAAAATCTGCTCATTTTCACGAGTCTATGAAATATTCCCGAAGAACTGTCAGTGATGTTGATATTTGGAAGTATCAAGACTTTGCACAAACACTACAACAATCTCGAGGCTTTGGTTCTGAGTTTCGATCTCCAGACAAACCTGTTGGTACTCCTAATTGGGCTTCACATGTATTTTCTACAATAGATAATAAAGATGACGATGACTTATATAGTTAGGAAACTTCATACAAAACTATCATCTTAATGAAGAGACAAATGTGTCTATTCTAGCAAGGACCTTCCGCTAACAACTAGCCAAAGCTATTAGATTTGGCTCCGCTTTGCATATATGAGTTTAATATTCATATGTTCTAAACTTTATTTAATTTAGCAGCCCTTTAGTAGTGGACTGAATACTCTTTAGTAACTTGTAAGTTGTTAGACCAAGATCAACTTTATGGAAAATAAAGTTATTCAACTATGAAAACCTTCGTTCAACTGGTAGATAATGATATGGAAACTTTTCTTTTTCTTTATGCTGTTATAAAAAAAATTTACTAAAATAAACTCTGCAACAAAGAAAGCCTCATTTAGCCTCTGGTAGGTATGCTATAGAAACTTATTATTCTAAATCCTTGTTCAACTCTAGTAGGTATGTTATAGAGACTTATTATTCTAAAGCCTTGTTCAACTCTAGTAGGTATCCTATAGAAAATTATTATTCTAAAGCCTTGTTCAACTGGTAGGTGTGCTATTTTTCTTTATCTTCTGAGGAATATTTTTTCACTAAATCATTTTACAACAAAACCTTGTTTAACTTCTTTTTATATGCTATAGAATTCTGCTTTATACTAACCCTGTTAGGATACAGTTTACAATAAAATATCAATTTATGTTCTTACATTTATTATTATTAACATTACTATGTGTCCACTGCACTTGCGATTCAAGCTATGGAAGCCAGAATCACCTGTATTTACTGCAGAAGGTTCACATTTCCTGAAGCATCCTTGTCAATTCACCTGCCCTTGTTTTGTTGAATCTTCTTTCGTGGCCTATATAAACCACCTGGAAGAAAGACAAGTGTTAGCGATAGATTAAATTGGAAAATTAAAGACAATTGGTGCTAGAAATAATTGTATTTCTTCCAAATTTCCCCAATATAAAATTTATATGTTCTGCTTAGTGCAAAATGTCAGCTTGCACAGACAATAAACAAACATATTAAACTGTACATTGGGAATTTAATTTCCAATTTAACCTATTGCTGACACTAGTATATATATCAGCAATCATATGTGTCATTTTTCCATTCTGCTAGAACTGTGAAGCAATGAACATTCATTCTGTTGGATAAATTCATTTCTTCCAGTCAGGAATCAGGAGAAAGATAACCCGTAAACAAAAAGCACCTATGTATGTAACATGAGATAAAAATGGCATTTCATTTTCATCATCTAATTCGACCGAATAAATGCTCGCACTACTTGTAGTGTTGGAAAATACAATGTCCCCATATAAGGTGTTAAGAAACAAGCAACCCAAATAGTGTTGTAAAACCCTCTGCAACAGAGAGGAAATAGTGTGTTTTCCAACTATGATGTCTCATCATGTTATGTATGTATCCATGTATGTTTTTCATGCATTTTTTGATGTACATTGGTGAATTTTGTCTAGGATTTAGGCGGATCCTTAAGAAACAAGCAACCCAAATAGTGTTGTAAAACCCTCTGCAACAGAGAGGAGACAGTGTGTTTTCCAACTATGATGTCTCCTCATGTTGTGTATATATCCATGTATTTTTCTCATGCGTTTTTTGATGTACATAGGTGTAATTTTATGTCTAGGATTTAGCCAGCTCCTTAACAAACAAGCAACCCAAATAGTATTGTAAAACCCTCTATGATAGAGAGGAGACAGTGTGTTTTCCAACTATGACGTCTCCTCATGTTATGTATGTATCCATGTATGTTTTTCATGCATTTTTCAATGTACATAGGTGAATTTTATCTAGGAGTTAGCTAGGTCCTTAGGAGAAATAGAAACAAGCAACCCAAATAGTGTTGTAAAACCCTTTGCAATAGAGAGGAGGCAGTGTGTTTTCGAACTGTGCAAATAATGAGAGCAATACATTTGTTCCAATCAAGAGAAATCAAACTCATAAACAAAAAGCGCCTATTCATGTAACATGAGATCAAAATGGCATTTCATTTTCCTCATTTGATTCGACCAAATAAATTCTTGCATTATCTACACATTTGGGAAACGCACTGTGTCGATACAAGGTGTTCAGAAACAATCAACCCATATAGTGTTGTAAAAATTTGTTCCAATCAGATAAAGAAAGTGAAATGACATTTCGGCTGTAGCAAAGAGTTGTTCAAAAACGCGTGAAAAACATACATGAGAACATACATGGAAACATACATAGCATGACGAGATGTTGTAGTATAGGGCCCACTAGAATGGCGATTGGCACAAAACCGGCAGATGGAACAAAACGTTCGGGCGATGGTCAGGTGGGAGTTCACGGCGTCGTCAGGTGGGTTTTCCCGCTTGTTGCCAGGCAAAAAAGTGGGCGGGTTAGCTTTGTGGACAAGTTTATTTTTTTTGGCACAACAAAAATAGAAGGGAATGACGTGGGCCTTTTCTGTTTCAAGAAAGAAAGATGAAAATACTATTTGTTTCCTGCTCTTGGGACTTTTCTGTTTCAAGAAAGAAAGATGAAAATATTGTTTTCTAGCAACAAATAGTCGTTCTCGTCTTCATTGTTCATTGCATAATGGCAAGATGGCACATACACAGAGCAGATATACATACCTAAAGGAGCTCTGCATGGCTACTACTCTTCAACTACTCTTGCCCTCGCTATCCACCAAAACATCGCCGTCCAAAGATGGCGAAAATGGGACCTCATCGGCCCTTTTTATTATTTGCAAATAATTGTTTTGAATGCCACGTTTTAGGATTTTTGTCCATGCTGATAAATTATTTTAAAATCCTGCCAGCACTGACACATTTTCTCGACAACAATTGCAGGTATTGGCCCTTTTCTATTTCAAGAAAGAAAGGTGAAAATACTATTTCTTTCCACTCTGCACATTAAAAGGGAAAGCTGAACGTTTCAATGCACATGGACAATTTGGAGGAGAAATCAGACCAAATTCAAGTGACACTTACTATCCAATAGTGTTGCAGAGGGTTTTACAACACTATTTGGGTTGCTTCTTTCTTAAAACCAATGGTTTTACAACATGAATTGTTGCAAAACATAATGAAGTGAAGGCAGGCTTCAAAACACATTGTATTTTCCAACATGCTCTACAGATGTGCACACCTAGATATACCGGTCTAAAAAACCAAAAAGGGCTATGGTATGTTGTGATGTGGAGGTTGAAAAATGCAATGTGTTATGAAGCATGCAATTTTTTACATACTTCAAACTTAAATAGGACAATGGAAGGTGTGATCTGGAAGACTTTCATATTGTTTTGTAACATTCCATCTTACAAAACCATGGGTGTTAAGAACCAAACAACCCAGCATGAGACGACCCTTTACATCTCAAGTGGATGATTAAAATAATTGAAACCCAGCACTATGTTTCCCATTCATAATTATTTTGTGCACCTTTTTTTTTTCAATGGTGAAAAATTTAAACACAACAATGGAATGTGTGATTTTCAAGACATTCGAGCAACTGAAATACTCTACATTCTATTTCCCAAATTTCAAACACAAAGAACTTGTAAAACCCTCTACATTAAAACAAGGAGATTCAAATAACTGAAACCCAACATTGTGTTTCCCATTCAGAGTTATTTTGTGCAGTTTTATTATCAATCGACTTAAATTTAAACACAACAATGGAATGTGTGATTTGGAAGACATTCAAGAAATTGAAATACTCCACATTGTGTTTCCCAAATTTCAAATTACCCCTCACCTCCATTTCCTCGGTATTCTACTCCAACTCCTCCACGTGCACTCAGACCTTAAGCTTTCCATTTACATTTAAACAAGGAGATTGAAAAAATAAGAAGTGAGCCACAACCCACTATGTTTTCCATGATGCTACTGTTATGTAAATTTTGTGTTGGAAACATATGGGCAGATATTGAAAAAGAGTGTTTTACTCGAAGTAGGTGTTCTTAAAAGAGTACAACGCGAACTTCAAAACATTCATTTCTCACAACCTACATAAAATAATAAGTGAGCCACAACCCATTGTGTTTTCCATGATGCAATTGTTATGTGAATAATATGTTGGGCAGAGATTGAACAAGAGTGTTTTGCTGAAAGTAAGGGTTGTTAAAAATTATGAAGCTCGGATTCAATACATTGTCCTCTTACTGTGTGCATAACACTAGCTGCTGTCTTCTTACTATTTTTGCAAAGTCAGGGACAACCCATTGCATTTTCCATACTGCAATAGTTAAGTAAATTTTTTGTTGGAAACATATGAACAGGTAGTGAACAAGACTATTTTTCTTAAAGTAAGGGGTCTCATAAGACAAGAAAGGGAAGTTGAGAACATTATTTTGTTACAGTCAAGAAAAAATAAGAAGTGAGCCACAACCCACTGTGTTTTCCATGATGCTACTGTTATGTGAATTTTGTGTTGGAAACATATGGGCAGATATTGAAAAAGACTATTTTGCTCAAAGTAGGTATCCATGTATGTTCATGTGTATGTTTTTCATGCGTTCTTCGATGTACATAGGTGAATTTTGACTAGCAGTTAGCCGGCTCCCATAAGACAAGAAAGGGAAGTTGAAAACATTATTTTGTTACAGTCAGGAAAAAATAAGAAGTGAGCCACAACCCACTGTGTTTTCCATGATGCTACTATTATGTAAATTTTGTGTTGGAAACATATGGGCAGATATTGAAAAAGAGTGGCTTGCTTGAAGTAGGTGTTGTTAAAAGAGTACAACAGGAACTTCAAAACATTCATTTCTCACAGACTGTATAAAATAATAAGTGAGCCACAGCCCACTCTGTTTTCCATGATGCAACTGTTATGTGAATAATGTGTTAGGAAGATATCGAAGAAGAGTGTTTTATTGAAAGTAAGGGTTGTTAAAAATTATGAAGCTCAAATTCAATACATTGTCTTCTTACTGTGTGCATAACACTAACTATTGTCATTGAAAAAGATATTTGCTAATAATGGTTTTGAATGCCACGTTTTTGGATTTTTGTCTATCCATGCCGAACAATTAATTTGAAAACCCGTTGGCACTAACACGATTTCCCGGTGATGGGACAAAAAACAGCACACGGGATGAGACGTCCCACCCTCAATTCTTTCCTTCCCGTCCGACAACCTTCTCCCTCGTCAGTCCCACCTCTTCCGTCACAACTCTTTTCCCCATGCATTATGGGGGCCATATCCTATGTTATACACATAACTGGATTTTATCCAGGAGTTAAGGAGGGAGCAAGCTAACTCCTGCACAAAATTCACATACGTATATAACATACGATATGCCAATTTCAAGCATAAATCCAAATATGTATATAACATAGGATATGCCGATTTCAAAATCCTAGACAAAATTCACCTATGCACATTAAAAAAAAGGATGAAAAACATACACATGAACATACATGGATACATACATAACATGAGGATACGTCATAGTGAAACAGTGGGTTTTACAATAGTCAGAGTTTTAGGAGACAGTGTGTTTTCCAAAACAACAACGTATAAAATGGCAGAAAAAATGGGATTGGATGTGAGATTTTTGCTAGTTACCAATTATGAGTTTTAGGAGACAGTGTGTTTTTCAAAACCCTCGACAGAAAAAACATTATCAGACCTGCATTTCAACGAAATCCTAGACAAAATTCACCTATGTACATCGAAAAATGCATGAAAAAAATAAATAAGAACATACATAACATGATGAGATGTCGTAGTGAATCAATGGGTTTTACAATAGTCTAAATTTGAGGAGACATTGTGTTTTCCAAAACAACAGTGTATAAAATTGTGGCAAAAATGGGATTGGATGAGGGATTTTTGCTATTTCCCAATTAGCTTTCGCCAAATGGGCGGGAGCTGGCTAGCTGCTAAACAAAATTCACCTATGCACATTGAAAAAATGCATGAAAAACATACACATGAACATACATGGATACATACATAACATGAGGAGACGTCGTAGTGAAATAGTGGGTTTTACAATAGTCCGAGTCTTAGGAGACAGTGTGTTTTCCAAAACAACAATGTATAAAATGACTGCAAAAATGGGATCGGATGTGGGATTTTCCTATTTCTTTTGTGTGGCGCAGGAAAAGTGGAAGGGAATGACGTGTGCCTTTTCTATTTGGAGAAAGCAAGGCGAAAATACTATTTTTTTTGTTTCCTGTGTGCACGTTGAAAGGGAAAGGTGAAGGCCTGAGAGCACATGGACAACTTCGAGGAGAATACTGACCAAATAAGCTGAAGCATGGAGTGCACTAGAGGATTTGGAGCAGAATACAGATGACATCGAGGGGAGGGGTAATTTTTTTGCAAGCAGAGGGTTTTGCAAGATGTTTTAATTTGAAATTTGGGAAACACAATGTGGAGTATTTCACTGGGCTTTTTGACTATTTCCCAATTAGCTTTCACCTTATGGGTGGGAGCTGGAAAAATGCTAAACAAAATTCACCTATGCACATTGAAAAACTGCATGAAAAACATACACATGAACTTACATGGATACATACATAACATGAAGAGACGTCGTAGTGAAACAATGGGTTTTACAATAGTCCAAGTTTTAGGAGACGGTGTGTTTCCCAAAACAATAGTGTATAAAATGGCAGAAAAAATGGGATTGGATGTGGGCTTTTTGCTATTTTTCCCAATTATGATTTCAAATGCCACGTTATGAACTTTTCTATCCATTTTGAAAAACTATGCGAACAATGGCAACATTGCGGGTTTTACATGATTTTCGAAATATAGCATTTGATTGCAGAACCCACAGATTTTGCTTTCTACAAACATTATTCAGTAATTTCACTCATATTTGTACAATGGGTTGTTGCTTTTTTTCATTCAGAAAGGGAAAAATTCGATAACCAGCAAACGGGAAGGAAACGAACAAAAAATTTCAAAACCCTTGACAGAAAAAAACCCTTTCAACTAAATAGATTCTTCAACAACCCCATAATTTTAAAAATACAAATGGGAGGAGACGCAAAATGAAAACCCTCAACTAAAAATAACAAACCCTTAATGGAGCAACGAATGCCCGTTCATTTCTTCATTGTTCATGGCATAATGGCAAGATGGCACATACACAAAGTTGATATACATACTTGAAGGAGCTCCACATGGCTGCTACTCTGGTGCTACTTTGGTGCTACTCTTGCCCTCACTATCCACCAAACTGTTGCCGTCCAAAAATTGCGAAAATGGGACCTTCTCGGCCCTTTTTATTATTTGCTAATAATGGTTTCGTTTGGCCACGTTTTTTGGCTTTTTGTCCATCCACGCTGAACGATTATTTTGAAAAACTGCTGGCACTGACACGATTTCCCAATGATGGGACAAAAAATGGCACGAGGGATGAGACGTCTGACTATCATGTCTTTCCTTCCGTCCGGCAACCTTTTTTGTCGCCCCAGGTCCCACCTCTTCCGTCGCAGCTCTTTTCTCCATGCGGTATGGCCGCATATGCTATCATATACACATAGGTGAATTTTGTCTAGCAGTTAGCTTTCGCCCTCTCTAACTACCTTCCCCTCCTTTCTTTAATGAATTTTATTTTTATTTCAAATTTTATCTCCATTCATTTGTAATTTTCAAACTCCCACTGCTTAATAATTGGTGCATAGAAATTCAATTTAATTATAATATATTCAAATTTGTTAATAAATATTTTAAATTTAACCCAAGAATTTCCATTACCTATTTTAATATATTTATTTGTTAAATAATTCCCTTCCGATACACAATTTAAATTTATTAAAATTGAACATAGATTAATAACAATTTATTTATTAAAACTATAATTTATAACAATTATCTATTTAAATTAGCCAATACCTTTTCAAACGCAATTCTCTTAAATATAGTAAAATCTATCAAGACATCAAACTAACATATACTCAATAAAAATAATACCCAAAATATCTGACCACTGAACAAAACGGAAAACAAAATGACAACAACAATGGTAACCCGACACAAATGGACCACATGAACGGGGAACAAAAAATGGACACACACCCTCGACAAGGATGATGGAACGACATGGGGAGCTGATGCTATCTCTGGAATAACAACCTCCATTGGATATGAGGCACGCTCTAACCTAGAAATTTAAGTGGAGTCAATGCATGGTACCTACAACCTGTAGCAAAACCCAGAGTCGAACATGTGAATATAGAAAACAATCAATCACACCATGAAGGGAAATTCGTAGCGTCACAGGGCACTCACAAGCAAGTGATGCGACCTTGTTCCCCTTCACCCATACATCGACATATAAGAACTGATAACCAATACTCTTGGGAAAAACATCAAATTCAAATACATGATATCTCATATGAACAAATAAAAAAATCAAATAAACACGATATCACCATAACATCATATATAACAATGTCATCATAGCCAAGCATCAAGGAGTCATAATCGACTAAATAACATCAATAGTATCATCAAAATAGTATAATAAAGTTTAAGTGTATCCAAGAATCTATCCAAAACAAAAGTGAACTGAGGGGCACTACATCCTCCCCTTCTAGGATCGGGCTTACTCCTGGAAGCCTGCAAACAAATATGGATATAGCTCTCTCATCTTGGAAGCATCCTCCCATGTAGCAGAGGACTCGTCATTCGGATCCCATTGGACCCTCACCTGCTCAATGTCTCATCCCCTGAAGGTGCATCATCTATGTTGAATGATGCCCACGGGCTCTAAAGCTAGTTTCTCATACTCTACTTGTAATGCATTCCAATCAAGGACATGAGATATATTAGGATAGTAGTGTCTAAGAACTGATACATGAAACACATAATGTATGTGTGAGGGACTAGGTGGAAAAGCAAGATGGTAAGCTACTAGACCAATCTTCTCCAACACCTCAAAATTCCCCATGAAGCACGGTGCGAACTAAGAGCCTTTTCCATATTGTATTAGACTCTTTCGTAGTCGCACTTGCAAGAACACTCGATCACCAATTGAAAACTGATGATCCACCCTATGAGCATCGACATATTTCTTTTGTCTATCTTGGGCTGCCACGAAATTCTCTAATGAAAAACACCTATTGCTCCATATCCTGAAGCATCTGCGGTCCAAGAAGAACTCTATCCTCCAAATGATCCCAACTCAATGGGGTTTGACAAGGATATTGACCATATAACACCTGAAAGGGAGGAATGCCTATAGAACTATGATAACTATTATTGTAACAAAACTCCACTAAATGCAGGTAATCTTCCCATCATGATTGTTGATCCATAATGTACATATGAAGCATATCCTCAAGGATCTGATTGACCCTCTCAATCTTCCCATCAATCTCTAGATGATAAGTTGAACTAAAGTTCAACTGGGTCCCTAATGCATTTTGCAAGGATGTCCAAAGAGTTGAAGTAAACACTGGATCTCTATCTGATATAATCCAATGAGGAATACCATGAAGTCTGACAATATCCTCCATGAAAACTCTAGCCACCGATGAAGCATTGTATGAGGATCAAATAGGAGAGAAGTGAGCCACCTTCATCAACCTCTCCATAGTGACCAAAATGGCATCATGTCAATGAGAAGAGTTGGGTAAACCAACAATAAAATCTAATGAGATAATTTCCCATTTCCACTCTAGAACCAAATGAGGCTGCAAAAGGCCTACAAGATGCTGGTGTTCTGCCTTCACTCTTTGAAACTCTAGACATCTCGACACAAAATCGATGATATCCCTCTTCATTCCAACCCAAAACTATAGCTATCGAAGATCAGCGTGGATCTTCTTGACACCTAGATGAGTAGAATAGGGTGCTTGATGTGCCTTTGACATGATCAAAGTACAAAAATTCTATAGATGAAGGAACATAAATATAGCCCAAGTGTCTCAAGAGACCATCTGACTCAAGGGAATATCTAGCAAATTTGCCCTCAAGCGCTCTACCTGACTCCACCTCAGTCCTCACCTCCTGATACCAACTATATGAAGGAAGTGCGGAAAGGATCTGACTCCTCAAGTCCACACCAAGTGTCACTATCAATAGCTCATGCCTACATCTACTAAGTGCATCCATAACCACATTCTCTTTTCCCTAAATTAATTTCACCTCAAAATCATATTCACATAGGAACTCCATCCATCTCCTCTACCTGGTATTCAGATTAGGCTATGTGAAAATATATTGCACCCTATGATGATCACTGTGCAGCTCAAACCGATGCCCCAAGAGAAAGTGTCTTCATCTCATCAAATCATATACCATAGTTTCCAACTCTAAATCATGAGTGGCATAGTTCAATTCATGATTCTTAAGTTTGTGAGACTCATAGGAAATCACATGACCCTCCTGCATCAACACTGCTCCTAAACCCTCCAAGGATGCATCTATACAAACCATAAAATCCCTAGTAGGATTGGGAACAACCAAATAAATTTCTTCCCTTTTCTTTGCAAAGAAGTGATGGGATGGCCTATCTTCAAAAACCCCTGTACAAAACAACGGTAATAACTTGCCAAACCCATGAAACTGTGAACCTCTGCCACATTAGTGGGTGCAAGACAATCCGTGATAGCTTGGATCTTTGAAGGATCTGTCACAATACCCTCACCAAAGATAACATGACCTAGATATTTTACTTCCATCTCGAAAAACTCACATTTCAACAAATTGGCATACAACTAGTTCTCTCTCAAACACTGTAACACCTACCTCAAGTGCTCCTCCATGGTTATTGAATAGATCAAAATGTCATCCAAAAACACTAGAACAAATCTATCGAGGTAAGTATAGAACACACCATTCATCAAACTCATGAACACTGAAGGCGCATTCGTTAACTCGAACGACACCACTGTGAACTCATAGTGTCTGTATCAAATACGAAATGCGGCCTTATGGATATCTACCCCAAATATGTGTAACTGATGGTATGCCGACTTAAGATCAATTTTTGAAAATACCCTAGCACCCTTGATCTGATCAAATAGATCATCTATCCTCAGTAATGGATACCTTTTTCTCACTGTCACCTTATTCAATTGTCAGTAATCAATGCACACTCTAATGAAATGGTCCTTTACAAAAATCATTTGTGATCCCAAAGAAGATACACTAGGATGAATAAATCCCTTTGCCAAAAACTCCTCAAGTTGCAACTGAAGCTCCTTAAGTTTCTGAGTGGTCATTCGATATGGAGCTCATGAAATGGGATTGACTCCAGGTACAGGGTCTATTTTAAAGTCGATGTCAAACTTAGGTGGCATCCCTAGAATATTGCTAGGAAATACATTAGCATACTATCTAAGGATAGGGTGACTATCAAGAGATACCTCCTCTTGGCTCTCTCCTAACTCCAAGTCATTAACTATCACTATGAACAACTAACAACCCTACCACATACACCTTCTCAACTGCATAGATGAGATCATCCTCAAAGAAATAGGCCTTTGAATCCCAACTATGTCTACCTCACTGCCTGAGTCATCAATACACTGTATAGACTTATGACGACAATCTATGACTGCCCTGTGAGCCTCTAACTAATCCATACCCAAAACAATATCATAAGACCCAAGGGAAATAACACAAAGGTCAACTATTGTGCAAAGAGGTCCAATCCTCAAATTACAACCACAAATGAGAGACTTAGTTGCAACATTAGCACCAAAGGCTAACTCGACCTACCACCTATTGTCCTGCTTCACTGCCACCAGTCTACATCGTGCTAGTACAGAAGGAGAAATATAGCAAACTAAGGCTCTTGAATCAAATAGAATAGAGACTCGATTGCCCTGTAACTCACCTGAAGTCTCAACTATTGTACCCCGGTGTTCGGCCTGGCGATTATCAACTGTAACAAATACAATGTGTGATTTTCCTACATCCCCTACTATTGGCTCTGAATGTGTCGGTCTCTGACTGAATCTAGATGTGCCCTTCTGAGGACACTATCGAGCAATGTGACCTTGCTAACCACACGAGAAACACTGTGTACCTCTGTCAAAACCTCTACCACCTGAAGGTGCACTAGACTGTTGAAAATTTCCCTTGCCAGCTACAGAATGTGAACTCTGAGCCGACTGATCAGGATGGTAATGTTGTGCGCTCTGCCAACTTTGATTTTTCCTAGACTGAAATCAATCACCCTATCGAGACTGAAAATCCTTATGTTTTGACTATGAGTGTTGCTGATGCTGTTACTATTGACCACCCTTATTGGGTGCATGGTGGATCCTAGAAGGTCCTGTTGGTTGAGTCTGGCCACCCTGAGTACTGAAACCTACTAGTGGTACACTGTCAATTTGCACCCATGTATGACCACCTAGAGCCAAGGTCAAATTCTCATCAACTAAGCGAGCTTTCTCCATAGCTACCTCCATAGATTTTGGCTCATATACCAGAACACCCCCTCTAATGTGGGTTTTCAAGCCCATAATAAAATTTTGTACTAACATTCTCTCATCATCACCTATGCCTGCATAATGCTTGAGCTCATAAAATCTACTCTTGTACTACTCAACTAACATCGCCATCTGTCTTAGCTCATGGAACTCATTTGCACAACATTGTCACAATTTATCAGACAAGAACCGAGCTCTAAATCGCTCAAGTAACATCTCTCAATATACTAAGTTCATCTCCAAATGGAGCTTCTACTCCTCCAAACACCACCAAGTCAAAGCAAAACCTTGAAGATGCATGATAGTGCACCTAGCCCTAGTATTTCTACCATATGGGTGCATGGTGAAACACCTATTCAGATCAATCAAATGTCTGTTAGCCTCCAAACCACTACCAGTCCCATCAAATGTAGGAGGATGAGCTCTCAACAGATCTCTCATATTCCTAGCTAAAATTGCCCCTATTCCATAGTGATCTATGCCTAACATTCTCTCGTCATCACCTATGCCTGCATATTGGTTGAGCTCATAAAATCTACTCTTGTACTGCTCAACTAACATCGCCATCTATCTTAGCTCATGGAACTCATCTACACGACGTTGTCACCAATTATCAGACAAGAACCAAGCTCTGAATTGCTCAAGTAACATCTCCCAATATACTAAGTCCATCTCCAAATGGAGCTTCTACTCCTCCAAACACCACCAAGTCAAAGAAAAACCTTTAAGATGCATGATAGTGCACCTAGCCCTAGTATTTCTACCATATGGGTGCATGGTGAAACACCTATTTAGATCAATCAAACATCTCTTAGCCTCCAAACCATTGCCAATCCCATCAAATGTAGGAGGATGAGCTCTCAACAGATCTCTCATACGCCCAACTAAAACTGCTCCTATTCTATAGTGGTCTATTTCCTCCTAGGAGACCTCTCTCTCTCCCTAACTATCAACTGCTCACTCTACAATCTCTGACCAAGACGACCAAGAATATCCTCAAGTAAATGATGCAACTATGCGCCCTCCAATCCTAGCTGACCCGGGTTTTGATCTCCACCACCTTAGTTATTTTGTGAACTCTGATGTTCCTCACAATCAGATTCGTGGGAACTCTGAGAGGGAGAGTCCTGGCGATTGGCCCCATGGCCACCACCAAAACCTCTACCACGTCCTCAACCTCGACCTCTACCTCTAGCCAGTATCCTACACATACACCATGAAAGACAATTTCACGTATTAGACGAGGTCAAGAAAGGATCATTAAACTTAAAAATTTATACATCTAATACAACTTAATGGGCTCTTGAATATACCTAGAGCAACCAATGTTTGAACTTGGGCTCTAATACCATGTGTAACGCCCCGCAACAAGACCATAGAGGACAATACACAACTACACAAAAAAATGGTATAATTTTTTTTCAACAGTAAATTAAGATGACTAGTGCAAATGTAACACTTAACATAGGTCTAAACTAAGTCCTCTAAGGTCTGTCACAACATTACCAAGATTCCCATAAACAGATTTAACAAAATAGAATCCATAATATTAAATAAAATCAATTGACATTAGAAACTATCAATTTCATAACAAAGATAATGAATAAAAACATCAATTCCGCTATCATAGACAATAGTCAATGAGAATTCTATCATTAATTTAACAAGAGTATGTATATCACCAGAATGATAATCATGATCAAATCCACACCAAGTCCAATTTTAACAACAGGAATCACCTTCAGTACCAAATAGAATGTATTAGTATCACAAGATGAGATGTCCTGAGTAGTGACTTTTAAGAAAATGAAACCCTAAGAAGTCACTTCTCAGGACATCAAATTTTTAGTACTTCATGCTATTAAAGAGACTCTTCAGATACACTAACCATAATGCTTTCCTAAATTACAACATATATCACAACATGCTAATATCAAAGTGGCATTAATCATCATAACGAATTTGAGCTATAGGATCCATTCAATTCAATGTCAATAACTCATTCAATTACAATAGATTATTTTACAAAGAGTTACAATGAGTCATGATTACATCCAAAGTAGACGTTTCTCCTAGAATACTAGTAGGAGAGTAGATCAAGTAAATACAATGAAGATATATAAAATCATTATATAATACAAGATCAAGAGTAATGATCCACACGAACTGGTACACTGCAAGGGCCTTTAATCCAGTAAGAGTCATCACAAACACGGACAAGAGATGAAACCCAATAGATAACAAGGCATATTCCACCCAACCATGTGGTACCCTAAGGTCCACCCCCCGTGTAAGGAGATAGCAAAAGGGTCCCACCACAAAGAGGACAACAAGGTGACAAATCACATCACAACAAGGCTAATAGAAAACCCACATATAAGTACCATATAACACCGCATGATAGTGCAATAGTAACCAGAACCGTACATAAACATCATATAAAAAGTACATGATGACATAACAAGGTTGTAGTACATGAGAGAGTATCATCATATGGTTCAACATGGGTTGTTCTGACAGTCCTTTGCTTGATGTCGGCCCCCATCTATGGTTGTCCTGACACCCATACATATAGCACCAGCCCCATAGGGTTTCACATGCGAGACCAATTATCCTTTCATGGTGACAAGGATATTGGTCTTGCCGACGAGGCCTTCTCTTTCCGTCCTTAGCCTGAACGAGTGCTAACGGCATGGAAGAGGCATGCAATTATCTTTATTAGGTGAATCTCTACACAACCCTCTAAATAGTTTATTATGTTTTCACTTGATTAGGAAACTCACATGTGGGTTGTCCTGGATGCCACTTTGTGCATTGGCCTCTACTCTGAGCCACTCCCCCTTCTATAACATGAGACCAATTGAGAAAACCAAGTAATCCACTAAGCACAAAACCCATAACCGTGTGGCTATACATGAAGGTGAGGCATGAATCCTCTCGCACGAGACTCAACTATAAACATGTAAGCAAAGCATGGTTGGATTTCCCCACCAAAACACATAACCATAACATAACAACCCACATCCAAAACTCAGGACGAACTTCAAGTCAAACATAATTAACACGGCCTTAGGAAAGATTCCACTATTACACACAAGGTCTAAGACACTAACAACCAACACACAAACAACACTTACATTAACATTATACAATGATTCAATTAAATACATAATTGGCATTTGCAAGACTAGTTTTGCAAGGCATTCCTTACTTCTCTTTCCATATTCTAAGTGACTATTCTTTTACTCAATCAAATCAAATTTCTTATATTTAATCTTCACTCAATTAAATTTAAAACAATCCTATTATTATTCAAATTGTTAAGGATACATTATTTCCTCTATACACATTGCATTATAATCAGCACATCTACATGTTTACAATTATAAAGAACAAATAAATGTAACTTAAAGTACAATCACAAGTATATATGTATATATATATATAACACTACTATAATGTTGGAAATATTAATTGCCCCTGAGCCAGCCGTTTCCTCACCTACCTGTCAGGAGCAGTTTATATCTTTGCTAGTTTTGGGGATCCTCCTTGCAGCTCCTGACAACTCCAGAATTGATTAAGGTAGTTTTTTTTTTATTTCAACATTTATTGAGGTTGGTGATTTTGAAATTGTTGAGGGAATGTTTGTTTTGGACAAAAAGGAATGTTGGTAGATTATTCAGTAGTTGGGAAAAAGTTGAGAGAAGAAGTCAGAGAAGAAGATTGCAGCAGCAGACTGTGAGAAGAACATTCTCTCTGAGCTCCCAGTAGCTCCTGAACAGCAGCAGCTCTTTATTATTTGTAAAAGCAGTGATTGCTCTGAGTAGAGCTTTGTGTAGCTCTTGACAGTGAGCTATTGATAGCTCTTGATCACACCCAGTCTGGTTGAGCAGCTTCTGATCGCTCGCAGAAAGTTGTAATAGTTTCTTGTTTTAGTTTGTTTTCTGTTTTGTTTATTTTCAGTTGATTAAATGAAGAGAAGAAGTTGCATGTCTCCTTTTGTTTCCACATTTGAGATTTGGATATTTCCAGCTTGACTGGAAAACAAGACAGCAGCTCTGTGTTTTGTGTTTGTTTCTCTAAAATCTTGACATATAAAAAATCTATAATTATAACCAATTACATGTATATATATAAATATATATTTTGATACACATGCATTACAATCACTGTATATCTATTAATAGATATCACGCTGATTTACAAAGAGTAAACTATTATTCACTGTATTAAAATAAATTGATAATGCGTTGATAACAATAACATAAGCACTGATATAACTACCATATGCGCTATTTTAAATAACCTATGCACTGCAAAATTTATCATACGCACTGAAGGAAATATTTTAGGCGCTGGTTAGAATATCATACGCGCAGAAAGAATAACTTTTTCATAGATAACGAAGGACAACATAGACTCTAAATTCTTAAATTGAACTCACACATATTAAAACCAAATAGTATACTCATACTTATTGTAAAACTAAATAGTATAACTAACAAGCATCGAAACCCCAAGATAGAGGCCGAGACTTCACAAATTATAATCCATAACAGAAGTTCGATAATGACAAGGAAAGATTCAATATAAAAGAAGATTTCTCAGTTTAAATCGGCACAATAAATGAATCTTTTTCTTACGAGTTAGCTAAGTGGGCACATTTCTAATCCACCGGTCATTCAATACTAAGCTTTCCCATGGTCGTGCATTTACAAATGATAACCCTGCTATTTTGGACCGATAGCAAAGAATTAACAAAGTCAAGGGCGGGTATTAATTCTCTCGATCTACCAAGCTAAAGATGTATTGATCTAAGTCACTGTGGGCTTTTTTTGATCGACTACACACTAAGGATGTAACGATGAGCTAAGGCAACCGTCAGCTCAAAGAGAACTGAGGATAGCATTCACTACCGAACAGATACTATGACTCCTATCCACAAGGATCCACCTTACTTATCTTCAAAAGACTAAACCATGAACGGTTCTTTAACGATTAAAGAAAGACCATACTTAACAGAGAAAATAAACCATACACAAACAACATGTATTTAATCCACATTCGGCAAGGGTGGAGGAATGATAGCTGATATACTAGCATGCATTGGAGCCATCATAGCATGACTTCGATCACAAGGAGAATCACATAATACGTAGTAAGACTTTACTCCTTTGGCAAATGAATTCAAAGGTAATTAAAGGCCCAACTTCTATATAAATGAGCCTATGTTGCCGAGGGTCGATAGAGATTGATGGAAGGTTGATCCGACTTAAATTATTGGTTTAGAGGGACAAAGTTGGCAAGGATCAAGCCATCGAACTCAAGAAACAAAGGTGAAGATTACGGTGGAAGGTATGGAATAAAAGGGGACACACAAAGATCGACTCAATACAAAAACGTACTTGTCTTGCACAATACAAAACTCAGCTATAATCTATGGTAGAGGCAATGAACTCGATAAGGAAAAATTTCCTTTAAAACAAAGATACGAAACCTAGAAAACATATAATATAGATGCATAAACCCTACCTTTGACCAAATCAAATAAAGAAACTGTAAGGGCAGCGACACTTTCAGTACTTGAAGCCAAATAAAAGACCCTACATCGTACACAAGAAACAAAAAAGGATTTTTTTGACAATAATTCCTAGCCCAGTTCAAGAACTTTAAAGAGTCAGATAAACACAACTGGCAGCAAAATAAAATATACTCAATATGGAGGAAGGACGCTAGATTACATCACCTAATTGCAAGGAAATCAAAACAGATAACACTTTTGCATTATTTGTTCATAGCAACAAAATAACTGAGAGAAAGCATGGAACCTGGAATATTCGAGTCACAGAGCTGCAAGTTTGTCGGTTCTGAAATCCAGGTGTGGAATCAGCTTCTTCCCAAGAGCATCAAATTCCTGACAAATATTTCCTCCAATGGAAGCTTCCAGACTCTATAGCCCCCAATCTTCAATCTATAGTGTTCAATTTTCAACAAACAGAAAAACTCTCGTACAGAATGCAAGATCAGTTTTCTTCTCCGGGAAAAAAGTCCAATTGCCCCTCTTTTACTTAACTGCAACTAATATAATTATTCCATTTCCCCCCCTCTGTAACTGTCTTCCCCTCCTTTCTTTAATTAATTTTCTTTCTATTTCAGATTTTATCTCCATTCATTTATAGTTTTCAAACTCCATGCTTAATAATTGGTGCATAGAAATTCAATTTAATTATTATATATTCAAATTTGTGAATAAATCTTTTAAAATTAACACTAGCATGTTCATTAGTTATTTTAATATATTTATTTATTAAATAATTCCTTTTTGAGACACAATTTTAATTTATTAAAATTGAACATAGATTAATACAAATTTATTTATTAAAACTATAATTTATAACATTTTTCTATTTAAATTAACCAATACCTTTTCGAACGCAATTATGTGAAATATAGTAAAATCTATCAAGGCATCAAACCAACATATACTCAATGAACAGAATACCCAAAATACTTGACCACTGAAAAAAATGGAAAACAAAATGACAGCAACAATGACAACTTGACACAAACGGACCACACGAACGGGGAATGACAAACGGACACACACCCTCATCAAGGATGATGGAATGACATGAGTACTCGATGCTATCTCTGAAATAACAACCTCCATTAGGTATGAGGCACACTCTAACCTGTAATTCAATTGGAGTCGATGCCTAGTACCTGCAACGTGCAGAAAAACCCACGGTCGAACATGTGCATATAGAAAACAATCAATCACACTGTGAAGGGAAATTCGCAGTGGCACAGGGCACTCGCAAGCGAGTGATGTGACCATGTTCCCTTTCACCCATACATCAACATATAAGAAATGCTAACCAATATTGTTGGGAAACACATCACATTCAAATACATGATATCTCATATGAACAAATAAACAAATCGAATAAAAATGATATCATCATAGCATCATATATAACAATGTCATCATAGCCAAACATCAAGGAATCATAATCAACTAAATAACATCAACAGTATCATCAAAATAGTATAATAAAGTCTAAGTGTATCCAAGAAGTCCAAAATAAAAGTGAATTGAGGGGCACTCCAGACACATTAGGGATCTTCATAATTTGAGCACACTATAATATACTCATGTTTTAGCTTTGACCAATCAAATGTATTTTTTAAGTTTGAAACAAGTTTGAATTTACCATGACAAATCCCTTTTTTACAACCATTTTCCTACAAGATAGGGGGATCTATCAGTTAATCCATATTATGTTGTTCTCCTAATGTCTCTTTCTTCTTAGCCTCAACCTGATGTTCATCTACATTAACCACAACCATATCTTTATTTGGACCATTTGAAGGAGAACCTTTCTTCACACTTACCTTATATTTCAAATCTTCTTTTTTAGCTAAAGGATTCTGACATTTATCAACTAAATGTCCATATTAATTATAGTTTTGGTAAAAAAATCCCACATTCTCATAAACAATTAGTTGTATCCATTTTCTAAATTTTTAATTTAAGGTAATATGTGTTGGTAAGGCTTTTTTACTTTAATATTAACACATGTTTTGGAAAAAACCAACCTAGATCTTTGTAGGGTAATCCTATCAATTTCTAATATTTTCCCAAAATAGTTAGGAATTCTTTGAAGAATATTAGAGCTCCAAAATTCTAGAGGTAATCCTGACATTCAAAATCAATTAGGGGCTACAACACATAGATCAGTAGAAAGGTCAAAACTCTGTTTCCATTTACATAGAGACAAGTAATTTCTATTCCCTTTGTCACAAAATCATCGTCCTCACGTTAACACCTTTCTAAGATGCTTTGTATTATAAAAATAAAAATAAAGACTATCCACCATTGTACTAATAGAGAAAATTCCTTTCAATTTCCACATCACATTTGACCATTTACGAACCAAATCTATATTGGTTCTAGAAGCAAAGAACTTACCTAGTAGAGTATTCTCCATCCCTGAAATTAAATCATCCAATAAAACACCTAGAACATTAACCGCTATAACTTCCTTTGAATAGTTTACAATAGGAACAATGTTCCTTCCATCATTTGAAATATCCAAACCAACAATTTTATCTACCTAGGAAGATAGGCCCATTTCATCAGAAAATTATTCATCTTTCAGACAAGTATAGCCAACATCAAGTTGCAAATCCTTAGGGGCATCACCACTAGTAGTCTCATCAATGGAATTATAAATATCATGTTCCTCATAATCTAAGAATTTTTGGGGGGGATCCTACAAGGGCCCCTAGCATCCATCCACAAAATCTTGCCAAAAACTACATAAAAGTTTCAAACCCTAGCAGAGAGAGCTTGTAGATACAAGTGTTTCATTTTATGTCAAGTTGCTTAACTTTATTTTTTGTATTTCCATTGCCATTTTGCCACTTAGAAGTATAGTTTCTATTAGATGGTTTTATTAGCATATTTCATTTTTTTATTTTCTTTTAATTTTAGTTAAAGAAACCTAAACAATATCTAAAAATAAAACCTCACAGGTTTTGGTATAGCAGTGCTTCTAAGTCACATTGATGGGTAATGTTATTGTAATTGAAATACTTGGCTCATATCCCCATATAGCTACAACAATGATGTATATGGAATCATCCTTATGAATTTCTAGGGATTAATAAGGAACATCTTGATAATTTAAATCCAAAGAACAAATAATCTTTCTCATATCTCAAACTAAGAAACTTTAAATAAAAGAAAAAATTAGTTTTAGATCATATTGGTAAAATAATCATCATTCATAGAAAGATAAAAATATCTTCGTGCATATTTTATAAGGTAAATAGAATTATCATCTTTGTTGAAAAATCCAACTAACTGAGAGGGGGAGTGAATCAGTTATTATAAAAAAAATCTTGACTTTAATTAATCTGGAGAAAACTTAAATTAATCAGATAATAATCTAACAAATATGAACATGAAAGCACATAACAACTTCTTTCACAATGAACACTAGAATTTACATGGAAAACCAAGAAGGGAAAAACCACAAAGAATGTTAATTCTCAATTATAGAACACCGGCTAAGGTGATTTTTACAAGGGCTCATTGCTAAAATTATCACTACAAGTAAGGCTCACTACTGGTGGGCTCACTTCCTGGCTATTGTAGCCAAAGATAACAAGGCTCATATCCAAAAGAGAAAGGATCAATCCCAAACAAAATGGCTCACTTCTAGAAGAATGATGAAAGGGAATCCACCACTGAAATGACTGTCACCAACAATGACATCGGATAGAATCTCATAGTGTGTTCCCTCCGGTTATATACTTTCGCACAATATGTAGATTTTATATTCACATTCACCACACTTTATTTCATCGAATAGAATCAAGTTTTACTTATACCGACATTCTATGCTTCATAATATTCCTATGTAATCCAAACACAATTCCATTTCATGCTTCCATAAACTCCTAAGTCGGCCAAACACAATTTGAATTAGGTCACCACAAAAACATTCTCGCGATGGAAGGGAATGAAATGTGGACCATACATAACCTCCTCACTCAAATCAACATGTTACATATTACTCATGATATTTGGAACCAAGGAATAGGATATACACATTATAATGCAAACAATATTCTAGGACACGCTAACCACTTTCAAAATCAGTCTGAACCCATAAGAGTGTACCTTATTATGTTTCAAGATGAATGGAACCAAGACAAGCACGACCAAATATAGATCATCACAACACACCATCCAGAACATGCCAATCTAGATCACCAAAGAATCAAAACCGAACCTTAAACAATCAGCCAAGATATGTTGACATCAATGACAATCATTAATGACAACAATCAACAACATCGCATTCCAACAATCTTATAAAATTTTAAAGAGAAAAAAAATTATCCTATAGCTTCACATGAAATAGAAGTATTGGCATCTAGTCCAAGAAGATCTTTATTTTATTTTGATAAGATTAAGCAATAGAACAAATTAGTAAACAAGTATTGGTCAAGATGACTAAATAATTTGAATTAAATTCTTTCCTTAGTAGGTATCAATTGAAGAGAATCTATCTAGAAAAAAATGGCCCTAGAAAGGGTTGTATATCCAAATAAATAGTTTGCATCAAACATAGATTAGGAACAAAATCTATGCATATATTACACCTTGAACCAATTTGGAAATAGTACATGTAGGCAATCTAGTGAACAAAGGAGGCTCCCAACATGCAGGTGTTCAAGTACAAGGTTGGGGAAGTATCCAAGTAATGGAATATTATTCTAATTTATATAAATAATTAAATTAAGCATTAAATATAATAACTCTGAGGAACAAAATTTTGGTTGGCCAATCAAGATGAAATCACTAAGATAATATATATTTAGTATACTAAGAATAATTTTTGGATGGATTGCTTGAATCCTTTAGATTTTAGGCTGATTTTGAGGTGGGACTCAAGCCTATTATTCCATAAAAATATGCAAAATATACTCCTGAAAGATAGTGACCTCAATGCACTTCCAATAGGGGAGCATAGTTTTTAGTGACTCAAGATTTGTTTGATTTGAATGAGTCTAAGTATCTAGCCAAAGCATGTACCTATCCTACATAGATAGATGCATATCCTAGATTACCAATATTATATTGATAGATGTCTATCTCATATGGACATATATCTATCATGTATGGATAGAGACTTGTTCAATATGGATGAATTCCTATAACATATGAATAGAAGTACACGAGTATACAAATGAATGAAAACTTGTCAACTTTGAATACAAACTATACAAAAATAGTGATAAATTTGGGTACAACAATTGTTTTGTTACATGTGCTATCAAAGTAGGGTTTTAAAGCTAGGCCTTGCTCGCCTATCACTCCGCATAAATTTAAATAAATTAAGAATCTAATCAATTATGAAACATTAAATTTAAATTTATTTTAACACAAACCATAAGAAAACTTTTATTGGAAACTTATGATTACATGAATCATAAAATGAAACAATAAGAGAAACTCATTAATAAAAATTACGAATAAAAAAATGAAGAAGGAAACAATGAGATAGGAATAGAAGCAATAATAAATTTTCTAACTAAGAAAAGGGACAAGATAAAATTCTTAGAATAAATGGTTCAAGAACTCGAAACAAGGCAAGCTCCAACATTGAAAATATAATGGAACCAGAATTCAAAAATTCTCTTGAAAATGTCAACCCAAATGAAATGTGTTGAACATTGTTGCACCTAGGAAAATATTCTCTATAATGAAGCTCTCGAAGGACTTGAAGAAGATTGCACCACCTAAATTTCATGGAAAATAATTAGGAGAAGAGGGGGGGAATGGCTAAATGAAATAAAGAAATAATTTTATTTAAATGACTACAACAAAACAACTAAGGCATTATGGGGGTCCTACCAACTCACTAGTGAAGCCTTTAGTTAGTGGATTAATATCAGAAAAAATGGATATAGTAAATAAAACATAACATAGGAGCATTTTTTCCATCATTTTCACAAGAGATGGTCACTACAACTATTTTTTCATGAAAATACAATTAAGTTTTATAACCTTTAGCAATGATCTTTAACAATATAATCATGTTGGAGGGTAAAATTATAGACCTAAATTGCATTTTTATAAGGAAGTGGCCAACACAATTACAAATTTTCAACTTTGATTGCATAAAATTTTCCTTTATGTTTTGATATAAAAGTGACATAAACTAATAAAATAAAGAACGAGCTTGATGAAGTTTTACTCTTGTATTTTATTTTTTTAAATGTTTTGATATATTTTTTATAAATATAAGAGCAAAATTTGAATTGCTGAAAATTTCAAAAAAAAGGAGGTCAATGGGACATCACAAAGAAAAAGAGAAAACAATTTTTTCCCTATTTTTTCCCCCCAAATAACTAACTTCAATATCTAGTGCATGGGGGAAAATGATGAGTTTTGTTTTAATAATGTTTTAAATTCAAACTTTACCAAAACCTCATAATTTTCATGGGATGTCAACTTTTGTCTAATTTTTTTATCATTTTTTTAAAATTATACCCTTTGGAGAGGATTCTCTCCTCTAGTGCATCATACATATGGGTAAAAGCACAAAACTATGTCACACTTTATAAAGGAAATATCCAATGCTGATTCAACTTTTAAATTTGAATCACTAAAAATTAGCATATATGTTTTGAATTTTTAAATGATGTAAACTAGTAAAATATGTATTTTTTAGTATATTTTATGTTTGTATATTTTATAATAAATTAAAAAAAAATTAAACTAGTTTTTCATAAATTAACACTATAATTTAGTTACTGATAAAATGTTGAAAAATGAAGTTGCACGGGACGTCAAACTTTTTATAGTAATTTTTTTTTTTTCTTTCAAATTGTTTGTGTATATTTATAACTTGAAACTTTAGTGCATGGATATATTTTTTTCCAATTTTGATAAATATATATTTTTATATAACTATTAAAATGTGTGTGACTAAAAAACAACCGTTTCCATCGGACGTCAACATTCATGTATTAAATATTTATCTAAAATGGAAAAAAAATTATACCATCTTGAAATAGATTCTTTTATCTAGTGCATCATATTTTTTTCTATTTTTTTTAATAAGTTTTAGTATTTTTCCTTGGCATGGTAATCAAATTAATATTTTTTGCTGATAACCTACTTTTAGTAAAAATAAAAATAATAATAATAATAATAATAATTAAACTATTAAAATAAATATTTTTAAAAAAATTGCACTTATGGATCTACAAAAGGGTATTTTTACATTTTTTAAAAAATGTTATTTACATGAGGAGGAGTTATTAAAACTTCAAGTTTTTCAAATAATTTTTTTTTTGGTAAATTGGACTCAAAGTGGTGCTCCATATATTTTTAGCCAACAATTTTATTTGAATAAATTGTGGAAGTATCTAACTTAGCTAGAATGAATCTTACTAGGTCATATGTTTGACCAAAATTGATTTTTAGTTAGAAATACTTAAATTCAGTTGTGCTAATATGTTGGCTGAAAGTGTGACACAACTTTGTGCTTTTACCCATATATTTTTTAATGTGTTTTAATATATTATTTTAATTTATAATCAACCTCATATTTGATTATAAAAATCTACTTATTATAAATTTTAAAACAATCATAATAAAACTAATCAGAACATCAAAAAATGTATATTTTTGGATTCTAAACTTTGAGCTCTACAAATGGGTATTTTCATATTTTCATGAAAGTACCCCTAGTTGGAGAAATTTAGAGTTGAAGTTGAAGTTCTTATGAATTTATCCCAGAAGAGACGTTAATTACACATAGATATTTTCACTCGAAAGGTTTCTATTCACCCAAAACCTTACATATAAATTCAACTACAATTCAAATTTTCAACAAAAATAATATATTGTATGGTTTCAAGTGAAAGAGTTTCACACAAAATTGTATCTACCATGTAAATTCCTCTAGTGGAACTTTTTTCACCTGAAACTATTAAGGGCGAAACTATTTTGCTAAAAAATATTTTTTTGGTTGAAAGTGTGACATAGTTTTGTACTTCTACCCTAGGATAGTTTCACTAATTTGGTGAAGTACATGTCAATGTACCAAAAGATGAAAAGGGCCAAACTGGGAAGTTTACATTAGAGATAAATGCCAATATTGGGGTTGAATTTAATATTCATGGGGTAGAGTACATGAATGAGGTACTTGGAAAGTCCCTAAAACAAGAAAGAAAGTTACAATCCCTAGCATTAGAAAGGTATAATTTAAACAATAAAAAAATTAATCTTTCAAAAGATAATAGGAATTTAAGGGGAAAAAAAACTTTAGAAATAAAAGAATTGATTCTTGTTTAAAGAATGGATTCATCAAAAAGAAGACCACCATCAAATAAAATCCCAAGAAACGATTATAAAGGGAATAATAATAAGGGGAACATTAATAGGAATGATGAGAGGAATTACAACAAGCTAGTGTATCCACCAAGACTTAATGAAGCAAGGACAAACCTCCTAGAAATCTAGTACAATGGGGTCCACTAGCCAAAAATTTTATGTGTGGGAGATATCATTTTACTATGGAATGCCCAAGGATGCAAGGATAGATTAGATTAAAAAAAAACTCAACAAGGGCATCGATAAGGATTCATGTTTCAACATAGTAAGAAACCATCAAACTTGATTACAAATTGTTTCCACAAAAATAATAGTATTAATTTCAAGGAAACCTATTTCAATAATAGTTAATGATGGATCATCTGAATATTTTATCTCTCCAAAACTTGTAAGAAAATTGATATTAAAATTTAGTCATATGGAATCATTGTGGATAGTCTAGTTTGAGGATAAGGTGGTTAGAGAATTGACCAGTTGTACCGAATTTCCATTAAATGCTAAAACATAATTTCTTGAATTTGAAACAAAGGTAGACCTATATGTGGTACCATTGAGTTCATATGATGTGATCATCGAAATGAGTTGGTTGAAAATTCATCAAGAAAATTTAAATTGTTATAATAAAATAGTGGAATTCTTAAATGATGAAGGAAAAATGGTCAAACTATAGAAAACCCTTAGACTTATAAATATGAAAACCATATTAGCCATGCAACTAAAGAAAGAAAGAAAGGAGAAAATGAGCCCAAATTTTTATTGTCACATTAGATGAGAAATAAGAGGAGAGTACACCCAAATTTCAAAAAAAAAAAAATTCTTCAATAATTTTAAGATATATTTCCAAAGGAATTGTCAAGCTTACCCCCTAAAAGGAAATTTCATTTTTCTATTAAAATAGTACCTATATTTGAGCCTATGTCAAAGGCTCATCATCAAAAGAAAATAAATTAATTTCTAGAGCTCAATATGCAACTAGAGGAGCCATTAGATGAGGGGATAATAAGGCCAAGTGTGTCCCCTTGGGAGTGCTAGTCATTTTTGTTGAAAAGAAATATGGAACCTTAAGTGTATGCATTGATTATCAAATGTTAAATAAGTGACAACAAAGAATAGGTACCCTTTTCCCTTAATCAAATATTTCTTTTACCAAATGAATGGGATAGATATACTTTCCAAAATTGACCTTTAATTAGGGTATCATCAACTTAGAATAAAAGAGGAGGAGATTCCAAAAATATTATTTAGAACTAGATATGGGCACTACAAATTTATAGTTGTGCCTTTTTTTTGTGACTAATGCTCCTACTACTTTTATATGAACCTGAAAAATATTATTTTCCATTATTTACTTGGACAAGTTTTTCCTAGTATTCCTCAATGAAATTTTAATCTATTCTAAATATGAATAGGAAAATTTAACACACCTTTGACTATTGTGTGGTATAAATTATGTCCTACAATGTCACTATAACACACCTTCATGAAATGCATTACTTAAAAGAAAATCAAAACTAGCATAAATGAAACTACAAATATCCTTCTAATTCACTCAATGGTTCTCTAATCCCAAGAATCCTGCAAATTATGCTCTCAGATCTTATTATTTCTACACATTAACCTGCAAAGATTGACAACTCAAGATACGAGATGCTACAATGAAATCTACATGCCTATGTTTTTGGATTTTCCAATATTTGATGCATAGAAACTAAATGATCCTAAGATGGAATGATGTTAAAATATAAGTGCTGAAATTATGATGATGATCAAATGTAAATGCTAAATGGAAGATGTAATGAACTAAACTATCAAAATGAAAATGTCATTATAACTCTAAAATGAGCTAAAAATGAAAAACTAATCTAAAATGCTCTCCAAATTCTCTCACAAATGCACTAAAATTCAGCAGGATAAACTTGTATAAATATTCATGTCTCTCCAATACTGTAGCAAACGGCTCTATTTATAGATTTTCTAAGCCTCAAGGTGATGTGGCAAAAATAGATGGTCAAGATTGTGATCATGCCGCATCAATGACAGAGCATCAAGAGGTTAGAGGGAATCAGGGAGATGGTTCCCTTCCACAAGATAAATTAACAAGTTTTAAAAGGAATCACGGAGAAGGAGGAGCCAAGTGTCTCAGTTAGTTCAAAATTGGTTGCAGATTTGTTAGAGATATTTCATATTTTCCAATTTATAAAAATTCATTTGTGAGACACATGATGAGGTGCAGGTGAGTTGGATGTGGTTAGAGGAAAGTTGTAGAAATGTGCTCAAATTGAATTTAAATTTAAATTTAATAGGAGAGGGTAAATTAGTAAAATGACAAATAAATTCCTTTGTGTATTTTAACCAATTTTAGAAGAATATGCCAATTTGAATTTAAAAATTAAAATTTAAAAGGAAGAGGGAAAATCAATTAAATAAAAAAATGATTAATTTGTCCTTTTAATTAATTTTAGAAAGAAGGTGAATTTTGGAAAGGAATAATTAGAATATGAACCATATAAATAAATTTTACAATTTATTTATAATAGTAGAGGAATTAAGAATATTAATCAAATAGCCAATATTTAATTAATGTGATGCTTAGACTATTTTTACGTGCATTCAACTATTTTTGCAAAAGGTTGAGAGAACATAAATTTTATGGAAATTTGTCAAAATGTGCAGTCTTTGAAAAGAAGATTCACTATTTAGGGAATATTGTATCTGAAGATGAGATTAGAGTTGATCATGATAAGATAATACTAACTACTAAAACTATTTTAGAAATAAGAAGATTTATGGGGTTACTAGGATATTATAGAATATTCGTTAAAGGATTTTCTTAAATTGAAAATCCTATCACCTCATTACAAAATAAAAGTAAAATATTTGTATTGACAGAACAATGTGAAAAAAAAATTTGAATGTTGGAGGAAAAATTAACTATAGCTCCTATCCTAAAGGCCTTGATTTTAGTGGAAATTTTTTAGTTGTTATACATGCTTCCATTGAAGGCCTAGAATGGGTATGCATACAATATGAGGGTCTAATAGCCTATGAATCTATAAATTTTAAGATATGTGAAATGGACTATGCACCACATAATCTGAAATTAGCAACAATTGTGCATTCTTTTCAAAACATAGAGGCATTTTTATTAGGGGATCCATTTGAGTTAAAGACTAACCATTAAGGACTCAAATATATCTTCACACAACTACATTTGAGTGAAAAGGAAAGAAGATGGTTGGAGTTATTAAGTGAGTATAAATTGAGATCAAATATATTAAGGGCAAGGAATGAGGTGGGAAAAAATTAGAATAAGACAATTCATGACCATGGAAACATTTAAAATTATTTTCAAAGAACAAGTGTAGGTGGAGAAAAAACATGATCCTTGGTATGAGCAAGTGCAAATAACCTTATAATTTAATCCAGATAAACTGAATATTTTAGGGTACACCCTTGATAAAGATGAGTCACTTTAGTACTATGCTATCACCCATTACAAAAGAAAATAATAAATATTTTGATTGATGTAACAATGTGAAAAATAATGAGATGGGAAGATGAAATACAACACTCTTTTCTTCACATATAACTTACTCATAAAATCTAATCTACGCGGTCAAGAATGATGCAAAGTGGGGGCACGAAGGGGAATGCGGAGGATAACACGGTGGCACAGGTCACATGTGGTGCGCAGGCCAAAGACGACCGAAGAGAAAATGTTGGATCGAAGGGCCAAAATGACCAATGGTAAGGGGATCGAGGGTTTTGTAGAGCTAGTGGAAAGGACGGGGAGAACCGAACACAAAAAACTATGGCACAGAGATCATGGCTTGTGATACTGCCGAATGGTGGGTTTATCCATGTTGCTAATGCTATCTTTGTTGATCTAAAAGCTAAGATGGTTGAGGAGATTGATCATAATGCTTATGCTTTCTCCTCACATGGGGTGATTTTTTGATTTAAAGGTTTTTGGCCTACCCTCCCTCTATTGCACTCCTGGATCTCAAAAGAATGGGAGCCTTTAATTACTGGTAAAGTTCATATTTCCCCATGGCCAAAGGGTTTTTTGTTGCTAAATTTGACAATGCTCAGGATAGAAACAAAATTTTATGTGATCACTTTTTTAGCTGGGAGGATAAATTTTTGTTGGTGATTAAGCCTTGGCATGCTGATTTCAACCCTTCTTCTGAAGCTTTCAATAAGATCCCAATTTGGGTTCGGCTTCCTATTCTTCCTATCCATTTATGGACTGATCCTCTTTTGAGGATGTGGGTGAGGCTCTTGGTGATTTTTTGTTGGTGGATGATGAATCCTCTAATATTTTTCACTCTACTTGTACCCACATATTAGTTGAAATGGATGTTTCAAAAGGGTTTCCTGCTGAGATTTTACTTAAACTTCTAAGAGTTCTTGGGTCCAATCTTTGGACTCCCTTCTGATGTAGAAGATTTTTTAAAACAGGTCATGCTGCTGCACAATGTGGATTTCAGAAAAAAGCCATGAAGGCTACATGGTGGAAAGGTGCTTCTCAACAACATTATATGGTTGAGAATATATTTGAGCAGCGTAGGATTTTTTCTAAGGTGGTTGTTTTGGAATCACAGGGCCTAGGGGCATCCTCTCTGGATGTCTCAAATGGTGGGGTTGTCGATGCTATGCAAGACTACTATGTTGAAACCCCTAAAGAGAAAGAGATTGGGCCTAAGGCTACCACTTTTGGTGATAAATCTTCAGCTATCATTTTGGGTGGCTCTCTTGATATGGCCAAGCCTACAGGGAGGAACTCAGATCAAATCTCTAAGATAGCGGCTGCAGGCATTCTTCTTCATGATAATGGTGTGTTGGCTTGGCTTGATAAGGCATCACAAGTGGAAGAGGGTTGGATTACTATAAAGGGAAAGAAATAAAATTCCTCTAAGCCTCCTTTTGACATGACTCTTCGCTCCCACAAGAGTAATTCTAAATGTAAATCTTGATGGTTCTTGTTTGGGGGCTAGTTTTTGGCTGGTTGCTAGTTGTTTTTCTTGTGACTTTGTAGTCAATTGTGGTTCTTTGGCCTTGTTGCCTTTTTATCCTTGGTTGTTTGTGCTTTCATGTCTTTATGTTTTGACAACCTTCTAGTTGAGGATTCCAGATCCATTCAAAATCTATTTGTAAAGGGTTTCGGGTCCCTTCAAAACCTATTTTTTCCTTTATCAAAAACAATGTGAAAAATAATTTCAAATATTGAAGGAAAATTTAACTATAGCTCCTATTGTAAAGGTTCTTGATCATGATGTGCATTATGTAGTCATTATATATGCTTCAATAAAATGCTTAGAAGGGGTACTCATGCGAGATGAGGTTGTCATAGTCTATGAATCTAGAAATTTAAATATATATCAAATGGACTTGTTAGATACCAAAATTTGCACCCAATACTGAATTTTGACAAGCTTCAGCAATTTTGGTAAAACATGGGATTCACTTCTACGTGGGACACTTGGAATGAAGTGAAACCTCCGGGTTCTAGGCTAGCTCCTATTTGGATAATCACCTATAAGTACTTAAAACTTGAAAATTTTGAAAGGTAAAAGGATAGGAAGGAAACTTGAGCAATAAAATAACTGGGTATTTGAAATTTCTAAGGTGATACACCGAGATTATAATGATATCTTGCTCCAACTTGGGATTAACTAGCCTCTATTTCTACCTTATGGGCTTGGTTGTTGGCTCCAACTCTATTGTATGTTGTGCAAGATGTGGATCAAAACCCTTCAAATCTCCCTACTCCCAGGAAAATATGTCAATAAACTCTTGGAATAAATGCAGAAAGGTCTGCTTTTTAGCAGCAGAGTTTATTTTTCCTATCTTGAGGCTTCTCTTGGGAGCAATCTCTAAGTCCTCATAGTGATCCTACTAAACCAGCAAACCAGCCTTGTTACTTTTTTCCTAATCATCTGAATTGAAAATACTTTCTAAGGTGACAATCCCTTAGGCAACTTGTTATTTTTTAATTGCAACACTTGATCTCCATACTGTTGTTTGACTCTTTCCCAGTTTGATGTTGCAAACACATCCTCTTTGAGCAGAAACTACAAAATTTGTTCATCACTCTCAAAGACTTTCTAGTTGACAAATTGTTATCAGGCACTGAAGGTCTAATTATAACTTTGATATGCTGCTGATCACATCCCCCTTTTATTCTATTCAGAATGTCAAACTAAGTACCCACAGCTGCTAAACTATTAGCATGTTGATTCTTACTTCTTGGAATGGCAATAATGTTGAAAGCTTCAAAATTCTCAAGAAGGTCCCAAACCCTATGCTTGTACAATTTAAGAACATCATTTTTAATAGCATTCAGGACTCTAACCTGATTCACTATCAAATCACTATCTCCATGCCCCTTTAGACACTTGATTCCACACTTTCTTACCCATTCTAGCCCTTGAATGAGACCCTCATACTCTGTTGTATTATTTTTGCATGAAAACCCAAATCTAAAGGCTGCATAATATCTTTATGCTCTTGGGGAAGCCAACATTACACCCCTTCCAGCACCATGCCTTCTCCTTGAGCCATTAAATTATATTTCCTAAACTTTGCTTTGTTGATCGCAGTCATTCTTTGACCCCTTAACCAAGTTAGGCATCACTAAACCAGCCTCTTGAAACATGTACTTACCCATACCCACATCTAGCACTGAGTCACTCTCAACATTAGGAGTATGAGTTTCCACCCACTCATCTAAAAGTATATCAGGGATATCATTAACAGCAGTATGGGGATCAGGGACAGTAGCATGCTCATCTTGTTCAAAAATTAAACAATTGGCATTTATTGCACTAGGTATATAGGGTTCTATGTTGTCTTTTGCAAGCAACTCAGATTTAATGGTTAATTTGGTTCCATACCTAGTACAGAACAACATGTGAGACCAGTCAGATGAAAAATATCCTCCTATTTTGGCTTTGAATTCTCTTGATAGACATAACCCAAAATACAGAGGCAAATCTGCTACATAAATGTCTTGGGGAATCAAAAATTGGGGCAAGCATGCAGGGTTAAGCTAGCATCTTTGATAAGACCCACTGTATTAAAAAATGAGCCATCCAACTGGACTACTCCTTTCTCTAAAGGCTCATACTTTAATCCTAATTGATTAGCTACTCGCTTGGGCATCACAGAACAAGTAGCTCCACTGTCTACCATACAATTATGCACTAAATTGTTCCCAATAATCAATGAAACATAGAACGGAGAAGGTCTCGCGTCCTTACCTTGGGTTGTAGATTTTCCTTCGCCACTGGGACTAGCTTCCTTTCCTTGATCATCATTGGTCATCACAACTTTTTGGGAATCAACAACTTGTTTAGCATTTGCATCTTCAGTCAATGCCTTTTTAAGCAAATCAGCTTGTCCAAGAATATTTAGGGAATCCCAGATAGTCATATTCACTTTCATCCTTTTCATACTTTCCACAATATTATAAGGCACAGATGAAGGTAGCCTCTGGTATACTTTATCAATAACTGGTTCCACATTCTTGTGAGGCTGCCCATTGACTGGTAAGATAGTACTATTTTTCCTTGGTATATTTGGAACAGGTATGGACGATGTTTCCGCAGTTGCAGGCTCCTTATTTTTATCAACTGATTGCTCCAAATCTAGAGCTCTTTTCTTGGCTCGTGTATTAGTTGCAATTGTTGAATCACCGTTCACACCACAAAAATCTTCAGCTTGCCAATTTAGAAATGCAGTCTCATTAGAATGTATATCCAGTTGTTGTTCAGGTATGCCAACAGGTATATCTGGCTGAGAACTGACAGTGTTCTGAACCATAAGCACCTTATTAATCACCCCATTTGAACATAAAGACTGGTTATGTGCTTGATTACACGGATAACACCATTCATATTCTGTTGTAAAGTTATTTTGAGTTGGGACTATATCCTTGACTGGATTGGCAGCATTAAGAGGAGTTGGGTTATATGGCACGAATGGTCTCTGGTTAACATTTTACCTTTGATAACCACCTTGATAGGGTTTCCTATTTTGTTGATACTGATATCCTTGGCTTTGATAAGGCTGATTTACAGTTTGACCCTGTTGTTGGTTTTTTTGTTGAAAAGTTGGCCTTGACCCTTGGTATTGTTTTTTCATGCTGATCAACTCATTTCCCATAGTCTGCAAAATAGTTTATATTTTCTACTGACCAGACTTAATCTCTTGCAACTCACTTGATGGCCCTGCAGCTGATGCTCCATGACCTACAGTAGTAGGTAATGCTAAAACAACAGGTAAAGGGGCTAAGGGTGGCATTTGTAATGGCATGTTTGACTCTATATCGGGGAAATAGGGCATAGGTGGCTTAGGTGCTATCTTGCCTGCTTGAATGAGGCTATTTTCTGCCCTAATGGCTATACTATAAGCCTGAGGTAAAGAAATACCCCCCATGGACTGTATCATGAGTGAGATATCACTATTTAAACTTTTCAAATAGTACAAGAAAGCATAATCAGCAAAAGGCCTTACCATAGCAGGTATCCTATTTCAAGTCTTCTGAAAACGGATATTGAAATCCATCATTTACTCTTGAGGAGCTCTTTTTATAGTTGTTAATTGCTCTACCAAAGATAGGTGATCGGATTTTTCCTCAAAAAATTTGGTAAATTGGTCACCAAGCTCATCCCATGTTGAAATAGAGGCCACTGGCAAGCTTCTGAACCATTCCAATGCCTTCTTGAAAGATGCAGCCAATAACCTCACAGCCACATTTTCTTGTGTTCCATGATGCACATTTCACAACGCTACCACATATCTTATATGTTCAAATGGTGTTATTTGCCCTTCTCCAGTGAATTCTAGCAGTCCCTTTAATGTTGCCAAAGGAATATCATTATGTTGTGCTAGATTAAGGGGGCTACCCTGGTCGAATGGAACAAAAGAAAGGCTCTTGGTACTGCCATTGAGCTAGAATGTGTTGATATGCTTGTTGAAGCAAAGCTTGAACTCGCTATAGCAAAATTACAATTGTTGAAAAATTCAATGTCCCAAAAGAAAAGGTGGAAGGCTCTGTTCTAACAGTAGGTGATGTAGAACGCTTAACAAGAGGGTCTCTCCTTCTTCTTCTTTCGTATGAAAGCAATACCCTATCACCAACACCAAGTGGTGTTGATTGAACTCTAGGGGAAGGAACACTCCTCTGAGTGCTCTCCCTCTTATTCCTGGATGAGCTAAATGTAGAAACTCCAAAGATTTGAAACTTCTGGTTTCTATTCTTCTCATATAAAAAAATACATTGATCTCTTTCTCCACATAGAGTCACCAGATATGCTAAAAAAAAAAACCACCTCTGAAAAGGCTATTAGCTCACTGTTAGCAAATCAAAACAGCAAGACTTAATAAAAATAAATTCTGACTCTGTCCCACCGAGCGTGCCAAAACTGTTAGATAACAAAATTTGCACCCGATATTGAATCTTGACAAGCTTTAGTAATTTTGGTAAAACATGGGATTCACTTCTACGTGGGACACTTGAAATGAAGTGAAACCTCTGGGTTCTAAGCCGGCTTCTATTTGGATAATCACCTGTAAGTACTTAAAACTTGAAAATTTTGGAAGGTAAAAGGATAGGAAGGAAACTTGAACAATAAAATAACTGGGTATTTGAAATTTCTAAGGTGCTACACCGAGATTATAATGATATCTTGACTTAACAACACATAACAGTGAAGCTAATAAAATTGAGCATACTAAAACACAACTTTGGTAGGTAAGCAGCTGCATAAAAATGTTTCATAGATAGGTAATAAACTAGTCCAGAGCTTTGAATTAGCAGGAAAAGAGAGAATTTTCACAATCTACAACCAAGATTGAACTAGATAAATTTTCACAATCTATAACCTATTGAGCTGCAAAATTTTCACTTAAGACAGTTCCAATACATAACATGTAGGATTAATAGAAACCTCACCATGAAACATCAAATTGAAAACAAAAGCATAGGAAAATGAACTCCAAAGTAGGTCCCAAAAACTCTTGAACTATCAAAGTGATTGTAAGGATCTCATCAAAATATCATGAGTTACAACTACAAAAAGAGCAAAACACTGGTCCTGAAACTCCAAAAAAAGTGTCATATCATGCAGAAGAACTAACTAAAAATGAGTTTCAAAATGCATAAGTACAACTCTCCACCTCTATGGCTCGGATCCAGGAAAAAATCCTATAAAATAGCACACTCCACTCTCCAAAAGAAGCCAAAAACATGGAAAAAGTCTTCCCAAGTTATTAACCACCCTATGACTCAGGAAAACAACCTCTGAAAGCACTCCAACTGAAAATAAAAGCATCCAAACTGCTTGAGAGAAGACAAATCCGAACCTTGAATCCTCTCTAACAATCCCTAGATACCCTCCTCATGTTGGCAACTAAAAACAACATCTCCAAGATTCTCTCAAAAGCAATTAAGACCCTTCAGATCATTACTAGAAGAAAATGTCAAAGTTTTTTAGCTTTTTCATTTTATGATATTATTTATTCAAACATGATTCATAACTCATCACTTTGAATAAATATTACAATTTTAAATAGTGTGAGTTTTGCAAAGTCTAAAATAAAATACTAAAATCATAAGTCTTAATCAATCTAAAGACTTTGAAAATAAATCAAAGGCATAATAAAATGCCACGGCCTTTTGAAAATAGATAAATCTTTTACGAAATAAATCATAAGGCTAAAAGCCTTTGACATATTCTTGGGGTTGAACAAAACCTAAGTAATGATTTCATTCACATGTTGTTGCTTCATCCTTAACCTCTCTCTGTTGCGCCACCACTTGAGAACCGTAGCCGCACCATTGGAGATATTTGTATTATGTAGATGAAATTTGTGTCTTTGGAAGCAAAGACTTCTGAGAGCTCTGAGCATGGTAATTTTGGCTCTTTTGATGAATTTGGGAGCTTTCCTATTTTGTTTTAAAAGGAAGAAGGTCTCCTAAAGTCATGACCTGCATGTATTATCTCTGACTTTTCTTCGCATCATGTGCTTTGTTTTTTCTTTTGTTCTTCCTTGTTGGCCGCCATTGATGAGTCTCTTGTATTGTGAGATCCATACGAGCTGGGCACGGCCTCTGTGCTCTTCTACAATAGGGAAAGGTAAGCCTTTTCCATTGTTTTCTTTCCTTGTCAGAACAAAAGCTTTAGAAGATTATCTTCACTGAAAAATGGTTGCTATTCTCTTAAAAAAGTGTAGACCCAAGTGTTGGCTACACCATATTTGTGTATTATTGATGCATTTCACTTAGAAAAAGTGATTATTCATTGCTTTTCCAGATCTTTGTATTTCCTATCAATGGAATGACTTAAAAACTCAAACAAGAGCTATGATTGTTGTTTGAAGTAGCCAAAATTTGCAGACCACTACCTAGGCCATGCCATTCCTTGTTCCAATAATGATTTTTTAAGAAATTTGCATTGTATATCCTTATATTCTTGATTGTTTGTGCTCAGATCTTGATCTTCTATGAAGCAAAATGAAAATAACTTTCATCATTCTTCTAAAAATTGAAATGAAACTCCATATTGGCTGCCATTGATGAGTCTCAAGCATTTTTTATTTTTGCTTTGTAAAAACCCCAAAGTGGGTAACCCAGAAAATGGAAGAAAACAACATTTTTATAATAAAAAAAATGCTCAAATGGGCTTTTGTTGTTCTCATACGGCTTCCTGCATTTCGAAATACTGCACTCTTGTCAAGAACCCAAAGTGGGTATCCATTATTTTGAATAAATATTTTCTTGAATCTAAACCCATCATAGAGGAAACCCCAAAATAATGAAATCCTGGGAAAGACCACACTCTGAAATAAAAAATCATATGGGTATTTAAATTCTATTCAAACTGCATTTTTGCATTTTGGTCATTTCTCCATTTTCTGAAAATAAGTATAAATGAACTCTACTCCATAGACTTCCATTTTGCTTCCTTTACCTTGCATTTCACTAAATTTTAGAAGCATTATATTCATTGATTTAAAATTTGTGATTGCCCTTCATTTAATTCAGTTCCAGATCTCCATGTTGCTCACTGATTTTTATGACATTGTACCTTCATGCAAAGTGGTTGCACCCTCATGTTGTCCCAATGTTTGTTGTTCTTCATTAATATCGTATCATGAAATACTGCAAATGACATAATGTGGTCTCCAAGAAGGTGAAAACAATGTATCCTAGAAATGACAATAACCTATAGCACTAGAGTTATTTGCACTAATGATACCTATTGTAATAATTTTTGCAAAAAATCTGCATAACACAAAACAAATTTCCTTCATTTTTTGAATTGCACAAATATTGGATGAGTTGGGCTCTACCCTTGTGGGAGCCGCATTTTACTCCACTCATTTGATTTAAGTCATATCTACATGTGTAGCTACACATGAAACAAAAAATTTAGAAAAAATTACTGTCTTGTGTGTATATTAACCAAAAGTTTCCTAGACACCTAAGGCTTTCATTAGTCTTTTGATGTTCATGGAGATAAGTTGATACATGCATAGGTGAATAATATAAATGATCATGTATGATTATGACTTTTCATTTCTTAGAGTATAACTCTAACAAATTGCTTGACTGTTGCAGGAACGGAAGCGCATGAAACTAAGAGGATCAAGCAACTAGGACAACATCGAAGCGAGACAAACATCAACCAGTCATTCAGGCAATGAATGGTCATCCCTTCTACATGCTCATTTATTCATGCATTGATTTATCTTTATTTGTATCAAAGAAAAGTTAGTCTCACGAATTGTTGTGTGAGACACATGTATCTTATCACATTTAATCAAGATCACATTTTCAGAAATATGTGAATTTCCCTCTATTACATGCATGTGTATGAATGTAATGGTTTGTAGTTGCAATATTTAAAAAAAATTCATTCATGCACTTGAATGTGATGAAGAAGGATGATAGAATGTACCTTGTCTCCCTCAGTTTAAAACAAACTCTACCCTTTTGAACCAATGAGTGAAAAAATGGGTAACAGGACTATGCACCATATGATCTAAAATTAGCAACAATTATGCATGCTCTTCAAAATGAAGGAATTTTTTATTAGGGAAGCCCTTTGACTTAAACACTGACTATCAAGGACTCAAATATATCTTCACACAGCTACATTTGAGTGAAAAAGAAAGAAGTTGGTTGGATTTCTTAAGTGAGTACAACTTGAGATTGAATATGTTAAGGGAAATGAAAATGAGGTGACAAACACTTTAAGAAAAAGAAGACACTTAATGACTATGGAAACATTTAAAATTCTTTTCAAAGAACAAGTGTTGTGGAGCAAGATCCTTGATATTATCAAGTTAAAATAACCTTAGAATTTAATCCATCTAACTTGAAGGTTGTAAGGTACACCCTTAATAAAGATGATTTACTTTAGTACTATCATATCACCTCATTACAAAAGAAAAGTAAAATATTTGTATTGATGGAACAATGTGAAAAAGAATTTCAAATATTGAAGGAAAAATTAACTATATCTCTTTTCATAAAGGTTCTTGATCCTAATGGGAATTTTTTAGCCATAAAAATGTTTCTATCAAAGGCCTAAAATGAGTACTCATGCAAGATAAAGTTGTAATAGCCTATGAATGAAGATATAGGAAATGGACTATGTACCACATGATATGGAATTAACAAAAAATATGCATTCTCTTCAAAAATAGAGGCATTTTTTTATTAAGGAATCCCTTTGAGTTAAATACTAACTATCAAGGGCTCAAATATATCTTCACACAACCATATTTGAGTGAAAAGGAAAGAATATGGTTGGAGTTCTTAAGTGAGTACAACTTGAGATCAAATATATTAAGGCTAAGGAAAATGAGGTGGAAAACACTTTAAGAAGAAGAAGACACTTAATGATGATGAAAATATTTAAAACTACTTTCAAAGAACAAGAGTTGGTGGAGAAAAACATGATCCTTGGTATGAGCAAGTCAAAATAATTTTGGAATCTTGATTTTTATTTTTTTGATGATTTTTGAAAAAAATTGATGATTTAAATGATTTTTCGATGATGTGTTAATGATCAATATATTTGATAAGGATGACCTGATTTATCTCCCAAAAATTAGAAGAGATTCGTCACACTATTGATTAGTTGATAAAAGACCCCTTTGAAAAATTAAATAAAATTCCACCATTATTACCCCTTAATTAACATTTAAAAGGGGTAAAAGGGTAAAAGTTAAGTTCATTTTTAATCTTAGAATTTTGAAAACTTGAGAGCCTGCAGAGAAAATATGGACAAAATTCCACGTCAGACACACTGATTCGAGTGATTTCACCATCACCAATATTCGTCCACGTATGGACCTCTAGTATGTACCTCAAAAACCACTTTTTTGAATTTCAAATTTTGATTTCCATGCTTAAATTTTCTTTTTTAAAATTTGTTTTTTTTGCACGTTTTAGTGCATAGGGTAGGTGAAATAGCACATAGGGCACCCGCTTCAGCACATAGGAAGATTTTAATAGTGCATCTCGTTAGGTCAGGATCCCCAAATTAGTTTAGCACATACAGCTTCCACTTCAGCACATTAGGTCAAAAGATTAGCACATCCGACAAATTGCACATTCATGTGATAGAGTCACACATAGGTTTCATAAAGTAGCGCATCCGAGAAACGACGCATTGGGATTATGTTCTGATGCATAGGTTTCATTTTCTAGCACATCGATAGAATAGCACATCAGGACTTTGTTCCGGCACATCCAATAGATTTTCTAGCGCTCTGGCAAATCAGTGCATAGAAACCCTATTTTAGCGTATCCAGTCAAAATTGATGATTTTGATAAAATCCTCCTATATTTTGATGATCTTCGATCACGTCAATCGATGATAGGATGATGATGATTGATAGGTTGATGATCATCATCATGATAGGTGAGGAACGATGAATTAGGATAGGTTGATTGATCAATTGATTGATAATTGTCCTCATGATAGGCGAGGAACGATGAAAAGATAGATTAATGTTGATTGATTGGTGATCGTACTCATGATAGGTGAGGAATGATGAAAAGATAGGATAGGTTGATTAATCGATCTCATGAAAAATGAGAATCAAATGATAGGTTAGGTGCTCCTCAAGATTTGATCACAATCTCACATGAGTTGATTTGATTAGATGATGTGCTTGATTGATAGGTTGATTGAATGATTTGTTGACTTGATGTTTTGATTTGATTCTAGGAGGGTGGCTTAGGGAACCTTCAGATTCATGATAAATTTCCACGGATTTGGGACATGATACCATAGCTAACTCTAGCAGATTTTTCCATTATAGACCAATGTGGCTTGAGTTCCTTAATTGACATGCCCCAGTACTAGATTAACCGGGGGCTACTGACAACACTGCAGAGAGGTGACATAGTGACCACAACATATTTCACTTGTTGACGGGAGAGATGACCGTGACCCCAGAGGACATATATCAGATATTTAGGATACCGGTTATTGGGACCTTGGTTATTTTTGATGTGGAGGAGAAGGGAGGGACAAACGCCCTACATCATATGTTTCATGATGATGGTCTTACTGGTTATGATTTATCTTGGAAAGAGTTGATTGCGACTCAACAACCATTACCATGTGTCCTAGCAGACTTCGTTGGAGGATTTATTTGCCCCGACCGTAGGTCGAAGGGCCTTTCAGCTGGCTAGGGACGATTGTTAGAGAGCATGATTTCTCATGACACAATATATGCTTGGGGTTTGTGCATGTTAGCACACCTGTATCATGATCTGCATCATGTAGTGTATCTTTGAGCAGGTATTTTATTAGCAGGATACACACTTCTACAACTATGGGAATGGGAGCATATAGGAATCACATGGCTAGTTGGAGACAAGGTGCAGCAGCAGGGCGACCATACATTTTTGGATATTCAGGGCCACTTGTCCAACATAAGCTAGGAAATTTAGAGTACTAGAGACGGGTCTTGGATGACCTAGATATTGTGATATGGCGACCTTACTTAGATTGTGAGCCATGGCCCTCAGATGGTGCAGAGCTTATTTTTACTTTTTTCAATAGATATTTGATAGGGTAGACTTCATACATTCTGGAGAGATTCATGTTTGGCAGGATCCATAGGTAGTATGGTCGCATCCAGGGGATGCCATAGGGTGTAGCGCATTATGTGTGACGGTTACAAAACATTCCAGAGTGGGGGACAACGATTGATTATGATGCAACCCATGCCGATTATTATGGCTTGCAACTGATTTTCTGGTAGTACCATGCAGAGATAGTAGATTCTCAAATGATGGAGGATTACGTGGAGTACTTCCATACACATTCATTTCCACGGATATCTAGTCTCGATGAGTCTGCACTGATTTTGGATGCAGGGAGGAGAGCAAGACCGGTCGTACAACCCAGGAGAGGAGATGGAGGGGGAGGGGGAGGTGGAGATGGTGGTGGTGGTGGTGATGGTGGAGGGGATGATGGTGGAGGGGGATCAAGAGGCGGGGGGTGGAGGAGGTGGAGGTGTGCCATACTTTTGGGTTGTTCCAAAGAGGCAGAGGTCGGGACCAGTCAAGCAGCGGCCATTGATAGTGTGGATGCCTTCACAGAGACAACAGACATAGATGGTCAAGTTACAAGGGAAGGTACAAAATTTGTATGTACAAATTTAGGCACTTCAGGGCCAGCTTGCCTAGGCCCAGGAACAGGTTCAGGCACAGGTTTTGGCACAAGTCCAGATTTAGGGATAGATGGTATAGCTACAGGGTCAGGTAGCTACACTAATTGTTGAGAGGGATGTCACGAGGAGTCAGGAGCCACAAGTCATGGCCATAGCTGATAGGATACAAATGGTTGCATAAGGTACAAGTACTATAGATCTAGTGAGAGAGTTTAGAGAGTCCACCAAGGAGGTATAATACTATAGAGGTAGATACCATGAGGTTGTACCAAGAGCATAGTGGGTCAGCTACACTAGATCTAGGTCCAGACGTTCACAATCCCATACCACTAGTAGAGGGGTTACTCAGCCACTTCCACTAGGCAGACCTCCACCAAGGACAGGGCCATCATGGGTAGGGCCTTCATGGATAGGACAAAGACCGGCCACATCAGGTGGCAGCACTACAGGATCTCCCAGGAAGATCTGATTTTATATTGTGACTTATAGAATCGGCCTTGTGCCACATTTTTGATGTATCACTTTCTTAGATTTATCATTGTATATTTGACATATTTTCATGAGGTGATATGATATGCAGTGGTGTTTGGTGATCTTATGTGTTGATGCTTTATTATGGATGGATGCATTTAATTTTTGTTCTATATGGTTATGTTATGTTTTGATATGATTATGTTATGGATGCATATATGGATGATGATTCTTTTATTATGGATGGATGGTTTATGAGATGGATGGTATCAATGCAAATGACATGCAATGTGATTTTGTTGTTTTTTCATATGTATATTGATGTATGGATGCGAATGATTTTATTATGAACTACAAATGGATGATTACAGATGGTTTATGGATGCAAATGTAATGCAAGGTAGATGTATGGTTGTTGGATTTTTATGCTATGATGCTATGTGATGAATGTTATGATGCAGATATGTGATGCAATTTTCCATGTTTTTGGCATTTTCTATGTAAGTATATGAAATGGATAATGATTATGAATGAAAATATGTGAGATGTATTATGATTTTATTATGATGAATGACTATGAATGAATTATGAATGAATGAAAGAGATCTATTTATTATGATCTTGATGTGATGGTATTATTCTTTATTTTTGGAAATTTTCAAATGCAAATGTATGTATGATATGGAATGAAATGAAAATACAAATGCATGACTTTTTTGTTTTGTCAAATATACTCAAATCCCATAGAAAGAAATAACATCAACCTTGAGGATGACCAGCTTAGAAAATCTATAGTGCAGATGCAGACTAATATGAAATGCAATTCTATCTATGCAATGTTGTTAATCTTATTCATTGTGCATATTGTCATCATTGAGTGTTTTATTATGTTGAAAGTTAGTATAAATATCGATGGTATAAAATAGACCATGATGACCTAAGTAAGACTTCCATACAACTTTCGTTGAGATTTCATAATGCAAGATAACACAAGCATCTAAGTATAATTAGACCAAGATGACCTAAGTATCACTTGTGTAAATAGACGAGTTAATCATGTTCCTATACAAATTTGGAATGTCATCAATGATAATTTGTAGAGCATGTCCCATGACAATTTGCACAGTAGTAATAATTAACTCACAAGCAGAAGACAAAGAAAATATCTTTCTTGATCATATTGCCTCTACTTTGTGACATCTTCGAGGTACTCTTGAGAAATGATATCAACAATCACAATAAATCCTTTGAATTAAGGTGATCCAACCATGATTTAGAAGATGATCCTTTAGTGATGAGATGATTTGATTTGATGTTGATGTTTGATTGGATTGGATTGATTTTCGATGTTCAGGTCTTGAAATGGTCATTGCAATTGTTTTTTTGATGATACAAATTTTTGATTGCTTGCTTGTTGATTTATGCTCAATGGTGATTTTCCCCCAGTGAGATTAGGATTTTTCCCCCAGTGAGAACAAACCAAATTTATTATGGGTATGTACAATGAAGACCAAGCCAGAGTGGGATGACCACGTTAGCCAAATATGGACATGAAGCTCATTATAAGATATGCATGAATGTGTAGGAATGGAAGAAGTGGACGGTCAACACACGCTCGAAAAGATGAAGAAGTCGACTTATCACAAATAGTGCCTGTTTACCAAGTTTTCACCACTCGTTTTTATTGAACTTTATAGATTTTATAATTTTTTTGTTGTTACCAAGATGCCTATTTGCCAGGTTTTCATCAAGGCAACCATTTTTTTGATTTTTCACTTTTTTTTTGTATTTTTCTCTTTTTCTGATTTTTTTTTTTTTTATGTTGTCACCAAAATGCTTGTTTGCCAGGTTTTCATCCGCGCGACGATTTTTTCAGGCTATTTTCAAGTGAAGTTTGTTCATCGATTCTTCAAATAGATCGCCCTTGGGTGTAGATAATTGATATGCTCCCGATCCAAAGACTAAAACCACAACAAAAGGACCTAACCAATTAGGTTCAAATTTTCCTTTGTTTTCCTGATCCTGCTGATTATGGGGATTTTCTTTGAGTACCAGATCACCAACTTGGAATGTCCTAGGTTTGACTTTGTGATTTTAGCTTTAGGACATTCTCTTCTGATAGAATTTTAGGTGATTCACTGCTAGTTGACGACGTTCATCCAATAACTCGAGATCTTGCAATCTAGACACACGGTAATCTTCATCTGTGATGAGACCTTTCAAGGATACCTAGAGTGAGGGTATCTCAACCTCAATTGGAAATACTACTTTAGATCCATAGACAAGTGAATAGGGTGTGGCTCTCGTGGGTGTTTGAATGCTTGTATGATAGGACCACAAAGGAGGGTTTAATTGAATATGTAAGTCACATCCAACATCGTTGACAATTTTCTTTAGGATTTTTAGGATTTATTTTTTTGAGGCCTCAGTCTGGCCATTCCCTTGAGGGTAGTAGGGTGTAGAAAACCGATGTTGGATGTGAAAATTTTCATAGAGTTCTTGTACGTCCTGATTTTTGAAATTTCTTCCATTGTCGATGAAAATGGATTGAGGGATATCGTATCTGCAAATGATGTAGTTTAGGATGAATGATGAAATTTGTTTCCATGTGATGGTGATCAAAGGCATGACTTCACCCACTTTGTGAAGTATTTCATGGCTATGATGATGAAATTGTGTCCATTGGATGAAGGTGGGTGAATTTTACCCACAAGATCCAACCCCCATTGACAAAACGGCCATGTTGATGCAAAGGGCTGCAATTCTTGTGCTAGTGCATGGATGAGATTACCGTGGATCTGGCATTTTCAACATGTCTTGACAAATTGAAAGGTTTCTCTCTCCATAGTCGAACAGTACTATCCTAGAAAAAAGAGTTTCTTGGCGAGGATTAAACAACTTGAATGAGTTCCGCAAATAACTTCGTGGGCATGGCGTAAAGTTGTTTCAAACTCATCATTTTCTAGAAATCGCAAAAGAGTTTCATCAAGACCTCGATGGTAAAGGACATCTACTATTATGGTATGATATGAAGATTGGTGGATGAAATTTCATTTATGGTTGCGGTAAATATCAGGAGGAAGGATATCATCTTTTAGGTCTTTTTGTAGATGGAGGTATTGATATTGTCTAGGTGGAAAATGAGTTGGGACTTAGAGTCATCATATGCAAGGGTAAATAGTTGCTCCACCATGAACTCATAGTGACCAAATTTTTTTGGAATCTGTAGCAAAGAAGAAATAGTATCCATAGCATCGGAAGCCTTATTGTCACTCCTTGGAATTTGACCAAATTTTATGTCAAAAAAATAATTCTTGAAGTTATCAATCATTCTTGTGTAAGGCATTAGCTTGTCATCTTTGGTTTAATAAACAATGTTGATCTGATTGATGACTAGTTGTGAATCCCCATAAACCTGGAGCTCTCTAATTTTCCATTCCACTACTATCTTGATTCCAATAATGAGTACCTCATATTTGGTTGTATTTTTGGTGCAAGGAAACATCAATCGATAGAATTTTGAAATGGTATTCCCTAGGGGAGTGATGAATAGGATTCCAGCTCCTGACCCATGCTGAGTGAAGGAACCATCAAAATATAAAACCCATTATTTTGTTGTTACTGTCAAGAAATTTGCATCTGAAAATTCAATGTGGAGTGGATTATCATCATGAAGTGGTGCCTCAGCTATTTGATCAACAATGGATTGCCCTTTGATATCTTTTTTGTCGACATATTGGATGTAGAATTCATTGAGTACCATTACCCACTTGGCTAATCTTCCTGTTATATTTTATTTTCTTAAGAGATATTTTAGTGGATCAATCTTGGCTATGAGCTTAACTGTGTGAGTCAGCATATAGTGTCACAATTGTTGGGTAGCAAACACTGTAGCTAGACAAGATTTCTCAATGGAAATTTAATTGATCTCATATCCATTCAAGTTTCTACTGATATAATAGATTGCTCTTTCTTTCCCTGTTGAATCTTCTTGTGCCAACAAGGCTCCCAATGATTGATCAATAGTGGCGATGTACAATAAAAGAGGCTTCCCTTCTATTGGAGGTCATAGAACCATTGGAATCATCAGGTATTGTTTTAGTTGGTCGAAGGATTCTTCACACTTATCATCCCATTGGAAAGAAACATTCTTGTGTAGGAGATGAGTGAAAAGATGAGTCTTATCAACTAATTGTGAGATAAATATTCTGATTGATTGGAATCTACCCTGGAGGGACCTTAGCTGACTGGTGTTTTTTAGGGGAGGTATCTCCATTATAGCCTTTACCTTTATGGGGTCCACTTCAATACCCTTCTCTGACACTATATATCCAAGTAGATTTGTTGAGGTTACCCCAAATACACATTTCTTTGGATTGAGGCAGACATTAAACATCTCCAAGCGAGTGAATAATTTCTCTAATATCTCCATATGTCCTTCTCTAGTGCAGGATTTTTCTAATAGTTCATCCACATAGTCATCCATGAAGGTATGCATCATGTCATGGAAGATGGTTGTCATAGCTCTTTGGTATGTGGCCCCTGCATTTTTCAACCCGAAGGGCATGACGTTCCAATAGAAATTTCCCCAAGGTCAAGTGAAAGCGGTCTTATCTTAATCTTTAGGAGCTATCTTGATTTGATTATATCCAGAAAATCCATCCATCAGTGATAGCATGTCATGTCTCGTTGTCAAGTCCACAATGATGTCTATGTTAGGTAAGGGGAAATTATTTTTTGGGAAATCCTTGTTGAGATCTCTAAAGTCAGTGCAAATCCTTATGTTATTATTAGGTTTTGAGACAGGTACAATATTAGATATCCACTTTGAATACTCGATGGGTCTAATGAATCTAACATCCAAAAACTTCTTTAGTTTAGCTTTCACCAATAAAGTGATGTGCAGATGCATTTTCTCAGCTTTTGTTTCACTGGTTTGATTCCTGAAGGGAGGGATAAATGGTGCATTATGAGGTCTGGATCTATCCCTGGCATATCTACATATGACCAAGCGAAGTTGATTTTTCTCTCTTTGAAGAACTTGATGAAGCTGGGATTTTCTATTTCCGTCAATGATTCTACTAAAGGAAGAGTTCTCACTATTTATGTGTTGCCAACATTAATAGACTGTGTTGGTTCAATCAGGACTTTCAATCTCTCTTGGAAGTGTTTGGGGAGAGTGTAAAATTCCCCATCCTTTGGTGCCTAAAAGAGGTTTTCACCATCGGATGCGCTCTTTATTTTTACTATTTCTGGATTTGATACTGCCATGGAATGGTTTTAACCATTAGATCTTTCTTTTGTTTCATTTATTTTGTAGTTGGGAAACTTGACACTGTCATGTTGTGAAGTTTTTCTCTGATTTTCAATGGTGGAGACTATTTCAGGATTAACAGCATAGAGAAATTTTACGATGACCTCATCATTCGAAAAGGAGGGGATATTGATAGGTTTGATTTGGTCCCAATCTATTAGTTTGGGATGCAGTAATGGTAGGGTTTCATCGAATGAGTTTAAGCCAGATGCCATAAGTGTCCTAATAGAAATGTTGTCGTCAAACAAGACTAGGTCCAAGTCAAGGTCTATAATTTCACTCTCTTCCAAGGGGTCCATCTCACTATGAGTCTGGTCATCCTCACTCAATCCATTGATATTGTGTGATTCTAATTCAAATGGTCTAATTCCTGAACCTTGTCCCTCCTCAAGCGTGGGAGTATACTTATGGATTACATCAACATTCTTTTTATGACATGATTCTTCTGACAATGAATCCCACTCATATCTATTTGAATTTGTTTCATAGTGATCACTGGCTTGCAGTTGTAGAATCCATTCAACAACCTTCTACTGTATATCCTCTTTTGTGTCTTCTTATTTTTGATGTTCTTTGTATCCTTACTCTATTTTTTCTTTGGGATTAGTTATAACAGGTTGGATAGGTTCTGTGATACTCTCTTTTCTTTTTCCAATAGGTCCATGTCTGTCGTACCCCATCTTTTCTAGGATTGATAATCCTTTTCCATACTCAGTGGTTTGAACATTTTATATTGCGTCTTGAGAATCAATTTCATCTTTGTAGAGCCACTTCAAAACATCTTTGTCATTTAATTCCTCTACTTGGGTGCCTGCTTTTATGAACCGACCATCAAAAAGAGTGACTAGTTGTGAGGATATTTGAGACAAGGTTGATGGTTGACCATAGGATTTAGCTGGATACCTTTGTCTTTGATTTGGACTTTCTCTTCAAATTGTTTGGCCATGGTATTTATTTGGGCTTCATAATTGGTGGGTGCAGAAGGGCTAGACTCTTCCTTTTTCTCTAATTGTTTGGATGATAAACTGGATTGACTTCTTTCAGAGGAGGATGTGGCTAAAGGATTAGTTTGGCTAGAATTGTTGGGGACATCAGAAGTGGAATTAGGAGCTTCACGGTTATGTGGGACAAACACATCCTGGACAACCTTTAGGGCATTGGATTGTTGAGGACTATTTGAATCAGCATGAATTGTGATTTATTGTCCATTACAGGGAAACTTCAAGCATTGATGGTATGTCCAAGCTACAACCTGCATTTCATGGATCCATGGACGACCCAAGAGTATGTTATATGTTAAATCCTTATCCAAGACTTGACAGACCACATTTTTTTGGATTGGCCCAACTGAATGGGCAATATAATCAGACCTTTTGATGATCTCTCCTCATCATCATATACTTTGATTATGATCTTCTTTCTTGGATCTATTACATTTTTCAGATAACCCTAGTGCTCAGACAAGTTTTAAAGTATAGATATTAAGTCCATCCCCTCCATCTATAAGGACGCGCTTGACATGGATTTTATGGATTAAAACTTTGATATGAAGGGTCGCGTTATGAGGATGGGTGAGTGATACATCATCATTTTTTGAAAAGGACAAGCAGTGAGGTGCAACTAGGTGTCTCACCATGGCTTGGAAAGCACACACTTCCATATCATTTGGCACTGTCATGTCGAGTAGGGATTTTTACAGAATCTCTTTGTGAGCAAGCAAAATTTTTAGGAGCTCCAATATTGATATTTGTGCAAAAATTTTATGGAGCTGATCAATAATGTCGTGTTGATTAGATGTAGTAGTAGGTTGTTTGGAAGTGCTACCCTTTAAAAAATATTTAGTATGAGCCCTTATGGTTAAGTTTACAGGGACACTATTTGGTCTTCCATTGATTTTGATGACATTAACTTGATTATTTGTTACAACCACGTCCTGTAGGATATCGAGAACTTGATTAGAAATGATGTTGGTGGTGTTGATTGGATGACTGGTTGTAACGGGATCGGGTGTGTTATTGATGTCATTTGTGTGATTTTCAATGGTCGAGATATGATGAAAGGTGGTATCATGAACATAGTTCATATTTTTTCCTTTTTTGTTGTTGTTAGAAGATTATCCTTTTTCATAATCTGGCAGAGGATTTTTTAATACACCATCATCAGTGTTCGTTTGAGGTTCCTCGATTCTTATGACTTTATTGTCGATCAAATCTTGTATCTTATGTTTCAATTGCATGCAATTGTTGGTGAGGTGACCTTTACATCAATGAAACTCGCAATAATGAGTGTCATTCCACCAAGATGAATTTACCTTAGGTTCAAAGCCTCGATTATCAGGTAAAGTGATGATATTTTCCATGATAATTTCTCTCAAGGCGAATTCATGTGATTGACCCAAAGCTATAAACTTCATGTGATTGTTTGACATTTGATAAGGCAGATTCTTGGATGATGATGTTTGATATTTTGATTATTTCCCTCGTTAGAATTTTGACTGTTTGTTTGATTGGCAGTTTGGGTGGTCTTTTGATCTGTATTTGAAGAACTTCCTAACAAATTGAAAACCAGTTTGGCATTATGCATTTCAGCAGAGGAATCATTTTCGTTGTTTTTGTACTTTTGCCAAAACCTTGTTTTATCATTGTTGGAGGAATTAGATGATTTTTTTTCATTATAGATTTTAAGAATTCCTCTCTTATCTAAGGCCTCCTCAATCTTGGTTCAATTTTGATCAATTTTTCAAAGGTTGGAGGGCATTGTAAGTCAAGTCTATAACTCATGTCAGGATTCAAGTTATCAATGAATAATTCTATCTTTTCCTTTTCTAGTATGAGTCGAGGATACCTTTCGAATAACATTCTCCATCTTTGTAAGAATATGAGGAATGATTATTCTTTATTTTGTTTTACATTACCAAGTTATTTCATCGTGATCCCATGTTGAATGTTATACGAATATTGGGTAATGAAATTATTTACTAATTCATCAAAAGACCTAATTCTCGAAGGAAATTGTGAGAACCGCTACATGTATTTCCCTCCCAATATACGTGGGAATAATCTCAATAGATATGTATCCTCGTGGGAAAACTCAAGACTCATCATTCGAAATTCCCTTACATGATGTATCAAATCATTTTTCCCATTATACTTGTTGTATTTAGGAAATTCACAATGTTTAGGGAATGGCATCATGTTAATGCTTTGGTCAAATACATAAGGACATATATCTTGTATGTAATACCTCTTTGTATTCTCGGTTTTCATGTTTTGCATTTTTGTTGAAGAGTTTGGATTTGTTGTTTCAAAACGTCCATTAGATCATTGGTTTTTACTTCATTTATTGATTCAGTTTGGGTTTTGATTTCCGCTTTCTTTGGATTTGTATTAATGTGAATTTGCACCCCTAGTGCAAATCCCCTTTTTTCCCTTTAACACCTTAGAAAATCGAAAGTAGAGATTTAATTCCACTTAAGCAAGCTACTTGCAGTCCACTTGGTGCCTTGTTTATGTCTTGATGAGGGCATTTCTATCAGAGACACTCGCGTGGCATAGAGACAATTACGTAGCACGCAGACATTTGTGCGGCATGCTTACGTCCCTAGAAAATTCCTACAGTTGAGACTATAGAGGCATTACATTTTCAATTGGAAGTTGAAGAGTAACACCCCTCTTCGGCTAGCTGACCCAAAGATGGTTGTTTTTCACCTTCTCCTTCATATTCTTGACTATTCCATCCATTATGAAGTTTTTGCAAGTCTTGCTAGAACACTTGAGTACTTTTTGACCATTCACTTCCAAGATTTGTAGCAGCATTCTTCACTCCATTGCAGCAACTCGATACTCCATCACTCCAACAAGGTAAGTAGAGGACATACACCATGGCAACAAAGGCTTGATTCCCTATTGGTCACTCCTCCACAAGCCTTGAGCACTTTGAACGGAGTTGCTAAAGCTCCTCCCTTCTCTCCTTTTTCTTTTGATTGGGTAAGCACTTATTGTTTTGTGGTGTTTCTTGCGTACGTAGCTTTTAGTTCTTTCCTTTATCATTTCTTTATACTATTCCAAACTTGGTTGTCTGTGGAGGTGGAAACACCAAGACAAAGGTCTGACTGAGGTAGGCCCCTATATAGCCCCAATAATTTCCCCCTTTCTTGTGTGCAGGTGGAGAGTGCGTCAAGCAAGCTTGCAAGGAGAGAATTCTACGAGATCATCTTCATCACCTTGGTGGTAATACATTTCCTTTATCATATTTGCATTTTATTTTCTTTCCTCTTAATCTCGTTCTATCATTCTAAGCATTCCTAGACTAGGCTAGTGGTCTTACTTTTTGGGTAAGAATCTTGTCTCCTCGGTTCTCTGGTTGTACAAACACCAGTGCACCTGTGAGATGCCAGCATGCCACACTCTCATCCTAAAACTGTGCTTTCATCCTCAAACAAAGAGCTTCCTAAGACACAAATCCGACTCTAAAGGTCAACCCATCTGGTCCCCTTCCTACATTCGGATTGCAGAGTGATCGAAGGGTTCATAATCCTCATCATTCTCATCCTCATCATCCTAACTTCCCTTTAAATTGAGGTGGGTTAGGGCAGCCTTTTTGCTCTTTGCCTTTTGTGACCTGGGGCCTTCTAGTGGGTGGTCCCTCTCTCTCAGATTTTTGGTGAACCCGACGTGAACCAACATCTATCCCTTTGTTAGTGTTCCAAACTTTTTCTATTATATCCCCTTATCATCGTACCCTTATGAGTTGTGAAATTTTATGAGCTTCATGACCTAGTCCACGACCTCTAGATATATTGTTAAAATAATTTTGTGACACATTTTGATGGAAAAGATGAAGGTATCCTCTAGCTTCACTACCAGTCTTGTCTTTGGTCCTACAGTTGGGTTATCCGCATAGGAGCAAGTATCACGAGGCAAACTTAGGTTTCTTGACGAAATTGATCACGTCCCTACTCCTCCTACATCGCCAACCTCTTCATCCATAGATGAGCATTAGGCCATCCATGTCCCTTCTGAGTACATCGTTAATCTTGATAAAGGGTTAGGTGCATTAGAAAATCACCTGGAAGGCAACCTGAAGTTGGCTAAGGCTGCTAAGGTGATCAGTGAAATAAGATACATGGTGGAAAAATACCGGATAGGCGTAGAAATCTTGGCTAGTCTCACCAGTCTGGCCAAAGCATGTGCTCCCTCGAGTCTTCATCGCACGATACGAGGTAGCCTCCTTGAGGAACACAAGAGGCATCTAGAGATGTCAATGCCTCCTACATTCATGTGCATGGCTGACATAGTCCCCTCAATCAATATACCCTCTACTTCTAAAATCTTGGACACTGTCAAAGTAAACAAAAACCCTTTGGCTTTCCACTTCACCCCTTTTGCCACCTCTAGTGGTGGAGGATTTGGCGGAATGATGGGTGGAGGCTTTGGCAGAATTATGGGCGGAGGCTTTGGTGGAAAAAAATTCAGAAGTGGAGGTAGCATTGGCGAGGGCGATGTCGATGGAAGTCACACTGGTGGTGGTGGAATCGGTAGCAGCTCTGGTGATGGCTCTAGTGGAAGTCACACTGGTAGTGGTGGCATCCGTAGCAGCTCTAGCGATGGTCATAGTGGTGGCACTGACAGAGGCCACATCGGTGGCAGTGGCATTAGTGGCAGTTCTGGTTGTGGCTCTCGTAGTGGTTCTGGTGATCCTCTATCTTCTAATGACCCTATCCTGAATACTCTTCTTCAAAATATGGGGAAGATGCAAAATCAGCTAGCGAATCTATCCTAGGCCTCAGCTCAACCTATCTTTCAACATTTCTCCTAGCATAGCCCATTTTTAGTTGTGATTCTTAAACCTCCATTCCCGCTAGGCATGGGGATTCCCAAATTTGAGAAATACGGTGGTAAAGGGGACCCACAAACACACGTGTCCACCTTTAACGCCTTATGCATAGATGCATTCCATCATGATGCATTGATGGCTAAATTGTTTCCCCAATCCCTCAAAGATACAACACTGGATTGGTACTATTCTTTGCTCGATAATTCTATCTTCACATTCGATCATCTTGTGAACCAATTCTTATGACAGTTCCAAGCCAATATCGGACCAAAGATGACCTTCTCAACCCTTGTTCAATGCAAACAAGGGGATGATAAGAATTTTATGAACTTTATAGCGCTCTTCTCATAGATCTTGTATCTGTTACCTAACTCAAATGTGCAAAAGGTCTTCATAGGGAATTTACAGAGGCATTGGCAAGAGAATTTCGCCCTCATGAAGTATCCCTCTTATGCACATTTGTGTGCGGCTCTACAAGAATATCAAAAAATGGTGGTTCAGTTTGGGGGTTCCTCCTCATGCTCCTATCCTAAAGGGAGATCTATCATATCGATCTCCATAAAAGGTAAGGCTATTGTGAATGTAGTAGCCGCTATAGATAACAAAGGCCTCAGACGTGACCAAAAATTTATGAAATTATCAGAGTCTTATTCTTCCATCTTGCAGAGGTTGGTTAAGGATAAGATCCTTACCTTGCCTACTCCTAAACTAATTAGAGAACCATACCCTATCTAATATGAATAGAATACGTATTGTAAATACCATCAATTTAATGGACACGATACTGAACAATGCATCTGCCTACATCATGGGATATAGGACCACATCGAGGATGGTACTATCCATCTTGATGGGAGTAAGAATAATATGAACAAATCAATGGGGAAAGCTAACAGTGAATTGTAGATATACACAGATCTGTTTCCATCACATTTTTCTAGCATGATTATTGATCCCACCGATTTTACTTCTCACCTAGAGGCATATGTTAATGTGGTTACTATTACTCCCTCTCCTCGTCTTGCGACCAGCTCATTGGATGTTACATTTACCTTGCAAGACATTCCACCAAACAGAAAACCTTCTTCATTATACATTTTGGCTCACCTCAATGGCAACATTGTGACGGGGGTCCTATTCGACCCTGCAAGTAGATTGAATGTCGTAACATAAGAGACATTACTCTTGAACTCCCTACAAAGGGAAGAGTATGAAAAAATCAAATACATCATCCGTATACATGATGGAATTTCTCTTAAACCTTATGGATCGATAACGTTGTCCATCCTAGTTGGACCTAGGACTGTAGACATGGTCTTCAATGTCATTCCGTAGTCGGAACTATTTAGAGTGAACCTAGGCATTCCTTGGCTAGCTTCCATGAATGGGATTGCCTCTGTGGTTCATAAGTGTCTTAATTTTTCTCATGAAGGTGTCATTCATGCGGTGCATGACACTGGATATCAACCTATGGTATCTCATGGAGGATATTTGTTAGATCACTTTTGGCCCACTCCAATCAGCCCGCTCCCGCAAAGAACGGACCTTCTTTACAAGAACTATGTGAAGTACAAGACTGGAGGAAAGGAACAACTGAATTTGACTCTTCTTATAGCCAAGCCACCAACTACCTCCTCCTCCTGAAAGGGAAAGGATAAGCTCTCTCCCTCCCAAACTTACTCATATGTTCCTCTCTCTTGGGAAGAGTATTGGATGAACAAGCCTAGATTCTATCCATTGAGTCTGATGATGCCTCCTTGGAGAAATCCCAAGATCAGGATATTCGATCTCCCTAATGGGTCTTCAGAGCCCTGATATTATTTATATGGCATCAAGAAAGGTGCGCGAAGAGATTTTTATCCTCAACCCATTCATGGTCCCCCGAACAGAAAAGCGTCCACCCCTAAGGTGGTAGAGGTAACTCCTCCCACCGTTTTCGAACCCATTCCTCTAGTTCCCATTTAAGAGACTTCCCTTCCACTGGAGACATCCCTGGAGGAAACCCCCATGGCTGAGCAGGATCCTTTTGTTCCTTCACAAGTTTTGGCTTCTAGTGCAAAGAGACGTAGAAACCACCTTGCATGCGAGTGTAAGTGCCAGCGAAAGGCTCTCTTGGCCAAGAAATCCTCCTTATAGAAGGAGGAGGAGAAGACTACATCTCCTATTGTTTCTTCCTCTCTCCCCCCTTCTACCTCTATTCGACCTCATTCCAAATTTCTTTCGGCTCCCATTGTGAGTGCACCTACACTTGGAAAGGTGCAAGTGGTCATCACTCCTTCTGTGGAGCCGCCCTTGTTGACCTATGTTCCAGATGTCCTGCCTTTCCCAAAGCCCGTGGACATGGTGAACACTTTGGTTGTGTCTACTGTGGTTCTTCCCTCTTCTCCCTTGATCCTTGCTTTGTTTGTGGGGATTTCACCTCCTTCGATGAAGAAGAAGGTAGAGCATGGTCCCTCCAGTGATGGAGGACAAAAGAAGATCCCACCTTCCTTGAAAGGTGGCCCCACACTAAATTTTTCTATCCTAGTGACAAAACCAACTCCAACCTCCCCCAAGTTTTTCACTGCTCTAGAATTCCTCGGTGAGCCTAGCAGTGAACCTCGAGTGCAGTCTCCTCCTTCTACCGAGGTAAAACATGGCACTCCTATCAAATGAATGTTTAACTCGTTGGATGAAGTTCCAGTCCTGTCAGCAATATTTGCAAGTTTGTTGACCTTAGACCCACAAGAGCTGAGTGACGGAGACCTTACAGGTCCCTTTGCCTTAGGCCTTATTGCAAGAGGATCAGAAGCTCCTCCCCTTAACATTGCACCATTTCAGGCTCGTCTTCCCTCCTATGATGATCTAGAGTGGGAGGTTGGTGACCTCTTCATTCACCAGTGTTAGGGGGAAAACCTCTTCTTAATCTTTAGATTATACATGTGTGTGTGTGTCGTGACGTGTGTTCCCTGTGATCGTGCTCTATGTGCCTGGATGACCCATGTCACCCCTGTTGGTGCTTAGATACAAGCGTGGTGTATGTGTTGTGAAAATTCCTCTATGTGTGTCATCATTCTTCCATGTTTTTGATTGACTTTTGATGAATTAGGGATGATGCAAAACATTGGAAGCATTTAGGCCTCCTTCCATGTTGACCCATTTTTTTTAATTTTTACTTTGTCTTCTTGTGCATTCCTCACATGGCCTAATATAGTAGGGGGTTGATGATAGCTCATTTATATACTATCATTATACTTATAAAATTCATGAAGCAATTTTGACCCCAAAATATTAGGCTACCCCTGTGCCCTTTATGTGTGTTCCCTTTTTCTTTTTACTTGCTCTTTATCCTTCTCTCTTCTTTGCTTGAGTTGTCCCTTTCATGTGTGGCAACGCCTCTTCTATGTTACTCAGTCTTTAGGAAATGCATTTGTGCCAAAAAAATATTTCCTCAAAGACCTTCTGAACACTTCTTTGTTGAAATCGCATTCTCAGCTTAGAACCCTAACAAAATGTGTTCCCTTCATCATGGGTTCTTAAAGAAACGACTTGTAAATCATCCTCCAAAGAGGGAACAGTCTTAGTCTTCCCCTTGCACCAGTACATCTCCTTCCTTTCGAATTCCTTGATGAAGTGAACATCTTTCAAAAGGATTCCTTTGTGATGAATTTATTCGAGAAGGAAGACGTTAACTTTGGAATAGTGTGTCCCTTGAGTGGAGCCTTCCTCTTCATGTTGGGTTCCCAAGGGACCCCTTCACAAGGCTTCAAATGATTTCTTGGTGTCTAGACCATGGGTAGCCTAGCTAGAATAGTTTTGCATCTTCATGTCTAGTCCTAGGGCAGCCTGACTAGACTTCACTTTACATCTTCGTGTCTAGCTTGGGGGCAACCCAACTAAACTTTACCTTTCAATCAGCACGTCCCTTCAGTGGACCCTCCTTCCTTTTGAAGGGTTCCTGAGGGACCTCTTTAAACATCTTACAACTTGGTGATGGTTTGTGTGACTGTCTTTTCATTGGCCTGCATGACCGCTTCCTGATGTGTTCTATCTGTGGGTAAACACGTCAC
>CM021102.1:565318311-565451397 GCA_007115665.2 Sequoiadendron giganteum | reverse complement strand
GTGAACCTGCAAGGCACTTTCGTACTTCAACTTTGTGGTTTCACGGAACTATGAAGTCCTCTCTTGAACTTCTGAGTTCGCCAAACCGTGCTCTATTTCCTCATCAGTTTAGGTATACATCTCTTACTCTACTACTTCCTTAATACTCTACTTTATCAAAGCACTCATCAGTACTCATGCTCGCTAAAGTGGGGGGAAAATGTATTAATGTGAATTTGCACCCCTAGTGCAAATCCCCTTTTTTCCCTTTAACACCTTAGAAAATCAAAAGAGGAGATTTAATTCCACTTAAGCCCATTGCTTGCAGTCCACTTGGGGCCTTGTTTGTGTATCGGTGGGGGAGTTTCTATCACAGACGCTCGCATAGTATATATACGACTGTGTGGTGCGCAAATGTCCACACGGCGCACTTACATCCCTGGCAGATTCTTGCAGCTGAGACTACAGAGGCATTACATTTTCGATTGGAAGTCGAAGAGTAACGCCCCTCTTCGGCTGGCCGACCTGAAGATGGTCATTTTTCACCTTCTCCTTCATATTCTTGAACATTCCATCCATACTGAAGTTTTTTCAAGTCTTGCTAGACCACTTGAGCAATTTTTGAGCATTCACTTCCAAGCTTTGTAGCAACATTCTTCACTCCATTGTAGCAGCTCGATACTATGTCACTCCAACAAGGCGAGTACATGACATACACCATGGCAATAGAGGCTTGAGTACCTCTCATTCACTCCTCCACAAGCCTTGATCACTTTAGACGGAGGTGGTAAAGCTCTTCCCTTCTCTCCTTTTGCTTTTGATTGGGTAAGCACTTACTATTTTGTGGTGTTTCTTGCATACGTAGCTTGTAGTTCTTTCCTTTATCATTTCTCTATACTATTCCAAACTTGGTTTTCCATAGAGGTGGAAACACCAAGACGGGGGTCTGATTGAGGTAGGCCCCTATACAACCCCAACAATTTCCCCCTTCCTTGTGTGCAGGTGGAGAGTGCATGGAGCAAGCTGGTGAGGAGATCATTCTACGAGATTGTCTTCGTCACCTTGGTGGTAATACATTTCCTTTATCATATTCGCATTTACTTTTATTTCCTCTTAATCTCATTCTATCATTATAAACATTCCTAGACTAGGCTAGTGGTCTTCCTTTTTAGGTAAGAATCTTGTCTCCTCAGTTCTTTGGTTGTACGGATGCCACCGCACCTGTGAGATGCCAGCGTGCCACGTTGTCACCCTAGAACTACACTTCTGTCCTCAGATAAATAGCTTCTTGAGACACAAATCTGACAATAAAGGATGATCCATCTAGTCCCCTTCCTACATTTAGATTGCAGAGTGATCGAAGGGTTCATAATGCTCATCATTCTCATCCTCATCATCCTAACTTCCCATTAAACTGAGGTGGGTTAGGGAAGCCTTTCCGATCTTGGCCTTTTGTGACCTGGTGCCTTACAGTGAGTGGTCCCCCTCTCCCACAGGATTTTTTTTCAATTTGTTAACATCAAAATCATTAGGTAACTTGAATCCTTTGTTTTCCAACATCAAGAGGTATCTTTCTCCATCCTTTTCAAAAACCTTTTCTAAAAAATTATGGAAGTTTGGGTCTTGTTGGACATCTTCCTCATTTACCTCATCGGTTTCGTTTTGATGGTGTTCATGAAAGGGGTCTACTTCAGGTTCAACCAGATTATCTTGGGTTTCAATTCCTTTTTTCTTGAAGTTTCTACTTTTGAGATCTTGTTTGGACGAGCATACAAGTGATGATGATGCTCTAAATATTTGACCAAGATTTTGAGAGTGCCAAAGGGGTTGATTAAAAATCAGGTTAAGCTAAATTTATTTCGGGATGAAGGATGATGAATCTTGATGAAGCATGATAAATCCTAATGGTGAAATGTAGTTGCTAAATCGGAAATTTGATGTGATGAGGAAGGCACTTTGAGATATTTGATCAAAATCTAGATGAGGTATTTTCACTTGAGAATGCTACTTTTCAACAAGATTAGGATCTATTGTAGAAATTGGTTGGGATGATTAGAATATTGAATTGTTGGTTCAGGAATGAAAGAATGGTGAATGGGTTGACTATGGTTATGCCTTTGTGAAAGAGCTCTTCATTGATAATAAGCTTGTGAGGATAAAGGCTCTAAAGAAAAATCATCAGTATACCCTCTATCAAAGTTGTGATACCGATGGATGAAGGTTCGATAATCAAGCAAGACTTTCCTACTTTGGTACAAGAAGCATCTCTTTTTCAAAAAATTCTTAAAGCTAAGGTGTTTCTTTGGTTTCTTGATCCTTTTGGCAAGGGATTTCTTGACAAATTTGGTTGATTTCCAATCTCTCAACATAAATTTTAGGATGATGAAAAGATGTTGTTTAAGGGGGAAAATCTGAACTTGATGTTGATGGACATAAAAGAGTTCAAATTTGGGTTTCTATTTGAAAAATCACCAGATGTGCTGAAATAGGGTATGGATGTGCTAAAATTCAGATGCGTTGCAAAATGGTTCAGATACGTTGCAGAAAATTCTGGATGTGCCAGACAGGGTATGGATGCGCTAAGGAATGGTTTGAATGCATTGAAACAGGGTATGGATACACTGAAAGAGCATATTTTTGGAATGTATAAGTAGGATGCACTAAAAAAGTAAATGAATGCGTTGGAGAATGGTAAGAACATGCTAAAACAAGCACCAGATGTGCTGAATTCGAAAGTGTTTTCTAGTTTTTGACAGTTTGACAATTTTTTCTTGATTTTAGCTATTGAAATTGGACTATTTGAGTTGGATTTTCTTTTGAATCAATGGTTGAATGTGTTGGTATAATTTTTTTTTAAAATTTGGTTCAAAAACACATTGGGAAACACATCAAACAAGGACATTTCCTAGGATGTGTAAGACTGTATTCTTTAAAACTGACAGCTAAAATCGAATGCTCCATTATAGAGACTGAATGTGCTAAAACTCAGACTAAACGCACTAAACTACTGAATACGTCGAAAGAACAACTGAATACGCTAAAATATGAAATGAATGTGCTAAAACTAAAAGTGACAAAATTTAAATTTTAGAATCCCTAACTCGCCAAAACAGAGTCTGAATGTGTTGCAGGAAACACTAGACACGCAGGAATAGGAGCCAGATGCACTGAAAGAATAGCTAGATGCACCGAAACAAGTACCCAGATGCGCCGAAACAGGAGCCAGACGTGCTGTAGAAAAAATTGTATGCACCATTTTGGATATTTTGATGGAACTTGCAAAACAAAACTCAATAGAAAATTGATTAAATCACGGGGCTAGGCCCCACGGTGGTAGCCAATTTACATGTGGTATAAAGTATGTCCTGCAATGTCAGTATAACACACCTTCATTAAATGCATTATTTAAAAGGAAATAAAAAATGGAATAAATGAAACTACAACTATCCTTCTAATTCACTTCATGATTCTCTAATCCCAAGGAATCCTCCAAATTATTCTCTCAGATCTTATTATTGTCGTACATTAACCTACAAATATTGACAAATCAAGATACAAGATGCTATAATGGAATCTACATGCCTATGTTTTTGGATTTTCTAATATTTGATGCATAGAAACTAAATGATCCTATGATGGAATGATGTTAAAATCTAAGTGCTGAAATTATGATGATGATCAAATGTAAATGCTAAATGGAAGATTTAATGAACTAAACTATCAAAATGAAAATTCCATTATAACTCTAAAATGAGCTAAAAATGCAAAACTAATCTACAATGCTCTCCAAACTCTCTCACAAATGCACTAAAATTCAGTAGCATAAACTTGTCTAAATCTTCATGTCTCTCCAATGTTGTAGCAAAGGGCTCTATTTATAGATTTTCTAAGCCTCAAGGTGATGTGGCAATAATGGACGGTCAGGATTGTGATCCTACAGCATCAACGGTAGAGCATCAGGAGGTTAGAGGGAATCAGGGAGATGGTTCCCTTCCACAAGACAAATTGCCAAGTGTTAAAAGGAATCACAAAGAAGGAGGAGCCATGTGTCTCAGTTCAAAATTGGTTTCAAATTTGTTGGAGATATTTCATATTTTCTAATTTATAAAAATTCATTTGTGAGACACATAATGAGGTGGCAGGTGAGTTGGAAGTGGTTAGAGGAAAGTTGTAGAAATGTGCTCAAATTGAATTAAAAATTCAATTTAATAGAGAGGTTAAATTAGTAAAATGACAAATAAATTCCTTTGTGCATTTTAACCAATTTGAATTTAAAAATTCAAATTTAAAAGGAAGAGGGAAAATCAATTAAATAACAAATTGATTAATTTGTCCTTTTAATTAATTTTACAAAGAAAGTGAATTTTGGAAAGGAAAATTTATAATATGAACCATATAAATAAATTTTACAATTTATTTATAATAGTAGAGGAATCAAGAATATTAATCAAATAGCTAGTATTTAATTAATGTGATGCACAAACCATTTTTGTGTGCATACAACTATTTTTGCAAAAGATTGAGAGAACACAAATTTTATGGAAATTTGTCAAAATGTGCATTCTTTGAAAGGAAGATTCACTATTTAGGGAATATTGTATCTGAAAATGGGATTAGAGTTGATCATGATAAGATAATACTAACTACTAAAATTATTTTAGAAATAAGAAGCTTTATGGGGTTACTAGGATATTATAGAATATTCGTTAAAGGATTTTCTTAAATTGCAAATCCTATCACCGCAATACAAAATAAAAGTAAATATGGTTGGAGTTCTTAAGTGAGTACAACTTGAGATCGAATATATTAAGGCTAAGGAAAATGAGGTGGAAAAAACTTTAAGAAGAAGACACTTAATGATGATTAAAATATTTAAAACTACTTTCAAAGAACAAGTGTTGGTGGAGAAAAACATGATTCTTGGTATGAGCAAGTCAAAATAATTTTGGAATCTAATCCAACTAACCTGAAGGTTGTAAGGTAGGCCCTTGATAAAGATGAGTTACTTTAGTACTATAGTAGAGTATATATTCCTGACTATAGAGAAACTAGAGATTTAATTCTAACTAAAGCTCATGATGGCCCTTATTTGGGACAACTTGGGATAAACAAACAATACCCAAACCTTAAGACTTTGTATTTTTTTTAAGAAATGAAAAAGAGCATGATACTCAAGTTCTAGAAAAATGTTTGGAATCTCAAAGGGTAAATGAATAACATAATTACCTAGCAGGATTTGTATACTCCCATGATATATCACATCACAAATACTTTTTCATTAGTATGGACTTCATGCAAGATTTACCTATGACACCATATAAGAATAATGCAATGATGGTGGTAATAGATAATCTTATCAAGGTGGCCCACTTTATACCAGGAAATTAAACACATGAAGAACTTACTATTGCTAAATTATTTGTAAGGGAAATTTTCAAATTGCATGGGGTTCCTGAGAGAACCATAGCATATAGAGATGCTAGGTTCACTTCAAGATTCTAAACAACCTTGCAGTCAACCTTGGGAACACAATTGAACTTTAATACATCATACCATCTTGAAATGGATGGAAAAATAGAAATAACAAACTAGATATTTGAGGACCTTATACATGTGTATTGCATGGACCAATAATAAAAATAGGAAGAATAATTCCCCCTTGTGGAGTTTTATGTTAACGACTCATTTCAATCCACCATGGGGATAGAACCATTTGAAGCACTATATGGCAAGAGGTGTCAAACACCTTTTATTTGGGATAAATTATAAGGTAGAATAATAATTGGCCCTAAGATGTTGAAAGATATGGAAAATAAAATAAAGGGAATAAGCTATAGATTGAAGGAGGAAACTAATAGGAAAAAAAAATTATGTGGATAGAAATAGAATCTAGAGAGAGTTTTTAGTGGGGAAGAAATTCTTCCTAAGAGTTAACCTCATAAGAGCTTCATATAATTTGGAAGGAAAACTAAGTTAGCACCTCACCATGTTCGACCATTTGAAATATTAGAAAATATAAACCCAGTGGCTTCTTGACTAGCTTTACCTCCATGACTTAGTCAAATCCATGATATTTTTCATATATCACTTCTTAATAAATGTGTACCTAAAAATAAGAATATCTTGAATTGGAATACATTTAAGGTCCAAGATCAAAGGAGGATAACAATAGAGACATACAAAATCTTAGAGAAGCATTAGTACTAATTGCATGATTGGGTGGTAGACTAATATAGAGTGCAATGGGATCAATATGATGAAGAAAATGCTATGTGGGAGGACACAAATGAAATGCAGTAGTTATGTTTATTTTATTTCTAAAACTTTGTTAAATGGACATTATACTACCTTATTTTTATTATAATTACTAGCTATTTAATCAATACAATGCACAATATAATGGGTGGAGGATGTCACAATTCTCTCCTTGGCAAATTGTATCATATTTATTAAGCTAGGAAATATAATTATTTGATAATAATTAGCTAAAGGAAGGTATTTTTTAAATAATTTAATTATTAAATAGTGATAATATTAATCATAAGAATAAAATAATTAAATAAATATATAATATAATATAATAATAAGAAAATATTATAAAATAATAATATAATGAATAAATTTTATCCACACAAATTAAATTAAAAATAAAATATAAATAAATTAAATAATTAAGCCCATAGTTAAGTGATTAATTAAGAGATAATTAATTTTTCTAAATGGTACTTGAATGATTATTAATTTTGTTAAATTGTAGTTAAGTGATAATTTAAAATTATTAAAGAATAGCTGAAATGAATTTCTTATTAGATAAAATGAGTTGAACAATATTTAATTTCTTAAATTTCTTTTAATGAAATTTTTTGCATGTAAATAGAATTTCTTTTGATGGCCCTTCCAATTGGAAAACTGAAATTGGAACTTAATTTTGATAGGGCCTCTTGAAGAAATCCCAAGATCTTTGGTGTAGGGTGCTTAGTCAAAAATGAAATTGGAATCCTCATTGGGTTATCTTCAAAAACACATCCTATTTGGTACCAACGAGGCAAAGTTGGAAGCTTTGCATGATGGTATTATTCGATGCCTAAGGAATAGGTTGGATTGCATTGATATTGAATGCAAGTATCAGTTATTTATTAATAGAATCCAAAAGTAGAAAGGTGAAAATTTTGAAACTTCAAAAAAATGTAGACATGATTGGCATGTTGCTTAGTCAACTAAAGGATTACTCAATACAAGAAGTTTGTACAAGGGAAAATTTGGTGACAGACATCCTAACAAATCATGGCTACAATAAAAATCACACTAGTCATATTTCCAATCAACCTAAGTCTTGGGAAGGATTACAAAAATACATGAATGTTGATCTAATCCTAAGAGTTGTCCCCATTGATCTCTCTAGCCCCTAAATCTTTGGTCAGACAATCTTTTTCAAATAGATAAGATCGCTTGCGTTTGGCTCGCCCACCTATTTAAGGATAGTATGATTTATACAGGGAATACACAATGGCATACAAGGTGATTTTGGATGAGCTGCAATGTAATTGCGTTGTGGAGGAAGTTGCTAGCCAACTGCTACACTTATTCAAGATTCAAAACCTTGAGATGCAGGTTGTCATTATAGAAATAGTTGGAGTCACTAGAATCTCTACTGGGCACATTCATGGAATGACTTGATTGGAGATTTATTCATGGTCATTGTGGACCCAACAAGAGACTCCAACCATTTATTACACTTAACCTAAACTCATGAGTTTTTTTATTATTAGATTGGACTAATTATAGGTCATGTTGTCTCATTGCATAAAATGAAGACACTTGTCACAATCTAATCAAATCTTCATCTAGGATTTACTTTTTAATTTAATAAATATTCATTATTGTAAATTATAAGAATTCAAATCCATTATTCAATATTACATCCATTTCTAGATCAATCTCTCTCAAGGTTGCATAGGACACATCCATGGTTTCTCTCCAAATGTGATAGACGTTTTGTTTGTAGGTGATTTTTGGGAGTTGTGGGGTTCACTATCAACTCCAACCCTTGAAGAAAAAATTGGATCATCTTGGAGTGAAATAGGCATCACCATTGGATCCAAAACGACCAAAAATCTTAAGATCGCTTGTTTTTTGTCAAATTTGGAGAAGTTGAAAATAAGAAAAAAAACATCAACCAAAGATCCAAGTACATAAATCCATATGGTCATACATTTATTATGGCCCTTTTCTACGCACTGGTATAGGTTTTAAGAAAAAAAAATTATTTTTTTTAATTATTTTACATATTTAAAATTCAAAAAGAAAGCTTTTCAAAACATTTGTGTAGGGATTTGTACTCTGCACAAGCCTGCAAAGGGTATTCTAGGCCCTATTCAACCTTTCCTCCATTGGTGGCTATTTACTTTTTTCTTGTCCTCCCACACACCACTAATGGCACCCACAAGAAATGATCAACATTGGTGACAACCACCAATCTAGTGCCTTCCATTCCCAATCAATGACCTTTCTACTTGTCAGCAACATCATTCTTGTCGACCTCTTTTCAAATGACCATAAAACTAATTTGACAAATAGAATATTCCAAAGTATCCTTGGCATAATTTGACAATAAGGAAATTGATGATTTTTACTGATGAAGAGATAATATTATGTTGGTTGTTTTTACCGTAACCAAGTTTATCTTATAATCTACCTATGGAATTGTCAATCCCAATCAGGGGCAGCTCGAAGGACTTGGACCAACTGACGAGGGTTTTAATAAACCTCCTACACTTTGGGCTCTGCAAAACCTGAGAGGGTGATCCCCTTAATGTGTTTATAATCTCTGCACCAAACTTATAAACAACATCAATAATAACATATCATCTCACTTAATAGCTCAACATAATAGGATAAGATTGAAACGAATTGGCTATTCATCAATAATATCAACTACTTGGAGCATGAGATACTACAACAATATTACACAACTTAAGATAGTTATTAATTTTCAATTTGTAGCAAGCTCTAAGAAAAGACAAATGAGTACAGAACCTCACAAATGATTACAACTTAGACCAGTGCCATATACCATTGGAGGAGTCAACTTCATAAGCATTTAAGAATCCATGATAGATTCAGAAACATAGAATATAAAATCTCAAATAACCTTGCCTTACAATACTATCAATCTATATTCTAACCCAATACTACTTATCAAATCCTTACATAAACATATCCATATATAACCTCACTTAAACATTTTAATTAATTCCTTGAATTAAAGCTAAAATGAGAATCATACACACCACAACAGTGAGATGAACAAAATAACCCTTGATCATTTTATTCAAGATAATGATATATTCATACAATGGAGAGACATGAGCTCGAAATGAGTAATTTTCATTCAGATGCTAGTATTGTCCTGAAACATCAAGCACTCATGAAATTAAAACCTACAATAGAATAACACAAAACCTAAGAGTAGCATTTCCACTATAACATCAAGCTCTTTACAATTCGCTATGCAGTTTTACTTAGACTTGACCTAAAGATATCTAACTTGCTAACCCGTTACAATGAGAAAAGAAAACAATATGTAGAGGAAAGGAATAATCCAGAAGAAGCCCTAAAATGAATCTCATGAAGACATCTGGAAAATTCTTTCTCGTTGATCAGCAGTCTGCAAAGAGTCTTCTCCTCTCCCTGCAACAAAATTTATTTTGTTTCCAAAACAACATTTTCCCAAGTTGTTCCCCAACAGAAAAATGCCCATGTGTATATTTGCAATTTTACCTATTGTGCCAAAATAGCCTGTGCCCGTGAAGACTTCATATTTTGTTTATTTGTTATGTTGAAGCTGCACATTATTTTAATTTTGACAAAGTAAAATACTCTCCAAGAACTCTATGTTTTAAAACATTTTATTTTAAAACATTCTTACCCTTACTTGCCACCGAAATATTCCTCTCAGTGAACAATTATTCACTTAACAAAACTCTCCCGTGCATTGAAAATTTTATCTTACTCTTATGTGCCCAACACATAATTTTGGTTCACAGAGTGAATAAAATCACTTTACCTTACCTTCCTTTGTTGTACTCTTAACATTAGGCCAAGTACAAAAAAATTTCACTTTATGTCAAAATAAAGTAAAAAGCTTACAAAAATTAAACCATTGGCTTAATAAAATTTCCCCTTCATTCTCGTGCATTGTTTTATTACCAACACATAAAAAATCTCTATTTAAAATATTTTCTTTAATACTCAAAAACACCTCTCAACTCCATCGAGTAAAATATTTTACCCATTCCTTATGCATTTCACCTTATCTATTAAAAATATTTGAGAGTTTCAAATATAATGTCACAGGGCAACATTGTAAAAGTAAATGAAACCTTTTAAATGCAAATCATCGGGCAAATAAAATGCCCCCCGTTCTATTTAAAATATTTCGGGCCCACCACTCATTCCCCTCGCCATCGCAATCAATATCCCATGAGCACTTTCCAATCATGACATGGCGGGCAATGGTCCAGATATGGCTACATATCCACCCTATCCTTCGTCATTGGATCTTCTTCTATTCTGGTTGTTTCACATTTTTCCCTAATCCTTTGTTTGTGCTCGCTCCATGATCTACACTTTGGCCCTGGCGACAACCTCCTTAATGGACGGTGGAAACTCCTCGTTTCATCTGGCATAGGCAACCTTTATTCTTTTCCTATTGTGTAGGCCTCTCTTCCATATGTTGGTCGTGACCCTGGAAGTTGTATGTTCTTAAAAGTTACTAAAGCCTTGTCAACCAATACATTTATCTATGCTTTGATGGAAGTCTATGCCCAAAATACAGGTCGTGCCCAACTCCCCTAATCGTGCTTCCTTCATACTTTGATGGACGCCTATAACCTGGTCCAAAGCTCACACCGCTCTATCAATTACAGTTACATTAAATTTTTGAAGGTCTTTGCAACAAAATCCATACATTTTGTAGCATTTTGCAATAGCATCCGTGCCATTTGCAATTGCATAAAAAATTTTGAAAGATAAAATTTCCTCAAACAATTTTGATACATTTTCCTGCTAATACAAATAGCCTCCTGCACCCCAACATTTTCTCCATATCATTTATCCAAAAACTCTCCAATGTTACCAAGACATGTCTCCTTGTTCTATGGTTCGAGCCTAGCACATACTCCATTGAGCCCTAACAAAGGCATCGTTGGCAGTCCATTGTTAATGTCCTTAGTGGATGTCCACAACCCTTCCAAACCGCATCCTCTATTCTCATTTTCTTGGAGTCTCTAAAGTCTCTTGAACAAATGCACTTTATGTGCTAGCTACCTTATTTCTCATTGACTTGCTTTATAATTCCCAAAGAATTTCAACAAATTCAATTGTTATATGTCAGGCATGGCATTCATTGGATTCCATTTTCTCATGCGCCAACAATTTAGCCTCTTCATCCCCTAATGATTTTACAAATGCTTCCAAGGTTTGTTGGCCCTCACAGGGCATCTGCCATGTTCCACCAATCACTAGTCCATTTTGTGCATACCTAGCTATCATGGTATTCCATCATTTGGCATGGGCATAAGTGGCCACATAACTACCAAATGCATTTGCTAAAATTTCTGTGGCTACCTCACAAATCCACTTCAATACATACACACATTGTTGTAGGAAAATTCGAAGAACACTGCATATGCTTTCATATAATCACAGAGTCTGAACCATATTGAAATGTATACAAGATCTTCCCCTTGACATTATATAGTTGATCAAACAATCGAGTAAGAAAACAATAGTGTGGTGACATTTTCCCACTATGATTTAAAATGTAGCATGAATCAATCCTGCTCACAAATATTAAAACCCCATTCTAGACGTCTTCCATCACTTCAATACAACAATATTTAAGCATTTCTTAGCAAATCTAGTTGGTGTACTGGCTGCAATCTTGATTAGAAAATTTTCCATTATCACAATCGAAACTACCTTTGAGACATATATATATAAGAAAATTTGTCCACTAGTTATTTCATCTTTACATATGGTTTGATGAGGAAGTAGGGGAACCGCTAAATAAGCATATCCACATACACACATTAAGACATTATAATATCAAGGCACATGCAAAAGAGTTTATCATGTGTATAAGTATTGGATCCCTCAAAAAGGTGGAACCAAAGGCATTCACAACTCAACAATTATTTCCATATGTGAATACAACGTTGAATGCACATTCAGCCACTCCATCTTCATGTGGAACCGCAAAAAGTTTTTCTTTTACTTGCTTCAACCTCCATTTTGACTGTCTTCTTTATGATATGGTTACCAACGACTTCATTCTTTTAACCTTGAGAGATTGTAATTAAATATTAACTCCTACTATCTTGACTCTTAATGTTCCTACAACAATGGTATAATGCCCTTACAAGCTCATAACTGTGTAAAGCATGTTGGGCCCCATGTGGGCCCGACTAAAAAAAAAAATCATTTTCGAACAAATTTTCCGTTTGAATTGATTAGAGGAAGCAACCGAGTGCATTTGAAGTGAAAAGATGAACTGGTTTGCCGTTAAAACTTGCTTTGCATATTTGAAAAATGAGCAAAACTGGCCAAGTGAGCTCTGGAATCGACCTGGGAAACTAATCAAACAACCTCCAGAGGCCATCTAAACTTGTAGGCATGTAGTCATTTGAACCAAGAATGCAGTGCATCAAATGGCTCAGAGAAACAAATCATGAGGTGGAAGATATTAATCCACAAAGTTTCTCAGTTGAACCATTCTGAAACTACACCTGTTCTGAACCAATTAGAACCCACTCAATTGCCAATTTGTAAAAATAGTGAATCAACTCCTGGCGAGCTTCCATCAGACACATAAGTTCATTTAAGTACCCTAAGTACGTGTGCAAAATAAATTTCCTTGAATCATCGTTAATCAAAAGATATTAATGATCAAAGTTGACCACTTAGATTGGTTGTCAGGAATGCAGATGCAAAACAAGAGAAATTGCATTTGGTTTTGATCTACTAAAAATAGCAAATCAAATCATGGGGCTCTGAAAACTAACACCCAAGATCATTTAGGTATGGAGAAAACAGAACAAAATTCATTTTCTCATGACATTCAACCAATTGCATAATGCAAGCCCAAATAGGAGGCTACTTTACAAAACTGGCAGTCTACAAACAGCAGAAAAGTGCAAAAACCCTCCAGCTTCACTTTTCAACCCTGTTGCAAAATTAATTGTAAGAAGCTAAAAATTGACATGCACATTCACATATGTCTATTGAATATGTCTGCAAATGGGTTTTGATTGAAAATCAACAAGCCTCAAATTCTGACTTCCCAAAGTGGGTCATTCAGAGTGATTCTTCAAGTGTACCCTAAAAGTGCAAAGACAAATTTTCAAAATGGGCATCTCAAATTTTCAAAATTTGAGAGTGCCATCATATTCAACGAATATTCTATTGACGTCATGATGACATCATTATATGGCTGGCCCCTTGCCCCCATCCTACCCTTTTGTGCCCTAAGATAGCATTTTTAATTTTTGCCATAACTTGGGCATAGGATGTCAAAATCAAGCAAATGAGATATAGTCAAAAATTTGGTTTTGTATACTTTCTAGTGGTGCAAGTCTCATCATTAGATTTTTTTTGTTGGTACAATTTATTCCCAATCAAAATTAGATCATCATTGTCTTCTTTCAAGCTCATAAATTTTCACCTTTATCTCTAATTTTTGTGATTATTATGGCATTGGAAAGGTATTTAATATTTCTTCAAATTCATTCATTCACTTCTCCAAAATCTATCCTAGATACATTTTATTCATTTTTTTGTCAATTACTTGGACATCTTAGCACCTAGAAAGGATCTATTTGCATGAGATGAATTTATTTAATTTTGTTTACATGCATTGAGTTTATTAATCTCTATTGATTCTTGTTGAAATGGCATCCTAACACATCTTAGGTGGATTTATATTTTTCCTTATCTTTATGGACTCATGCCTACACCAAACACACTAGGGAGTAGATTAGCTTGGGGTACTATTAGTGATCATGTTATAGGTTTGACTTTTTCTAGTGTTGATCCTAACGCTATGTGTGTTGTATTGGATATTGATTTTCCCCACAAAATTGGAACTAGACTTCGAGAGATCCATAGAGATTCATATCTCTCCATTCGCAAAGGATCCTACTGCAAATTTTCTCATTATCATTGCATATGCAAATTGCATACCCTTTGATGATGATACTTTAGAGGATCTTGAGTCTATCATAGGTCTTGGATGTTTTGATGGTTCAAATACTTGTCTTTGTGTTTCAACTCTTCATATTGAGACCCAATATCCATCTTCTATTGTTCTTGATTAGCTTGGAATTGCCACATCCTTGGCCCCTATTGGTTCAGTGCAGCATGACACACATCTTCTTCTAGACATGGCTACTTGGAATTTATATCTTACAGATATATTATAATTGTTTGTGGAGTCTCATATTGCATATTTGGAAGATTATTTTGAGGACATCCATCTCCTCTATCATGACAACCACATCATTATTGTTAACCCACCATCATTACATTCTTTGGAGCTTGTGTTGCATCAATATTCACAAGATCTTGAATTGACATCATCGTATTCTGACATGTGGACACTTGAACTATTTTTAGAGGCACAGATAATTTGGATTTGGATTCCTCTTTCTTCTATCCTATGGTAATTTCTTCTCCAATCACTAGTGGATTTGTTTCTTCCTAAGGGGAGAAATATTGTTTATAGGTAGTGGATCGTGTTCTATCTTCAGGTGTTCATCATTGGCATCCAAGATCTCTTTCTTTATGGTAGGATTCATATTCCCATCTTCTCTCTCCTATTGGGGACATCTATTGTACTTGTGTGATAGAAGCACCCCCTTGGGGGATTACACCTAGTCCTTCTTCTATCCTTCTTTCACTAGTGCAGTTATTTTGGTTTCTCTTTTGGAGAGGAGTTCTTCCCCCATGTGGTTTTCTTATTTTCTCTAGTTATGGGAGATTTCATTTGTTTGTACATGGGCACCTCATCAGGCCTTCTATTTGAAACCCATCCATGCATCCATCATTGTATTCTTCATTAGGTTTTATGCTTCTCCCTATGTTGATCTTAAGGGGGGAGTTGGAGTAACTAGGAAAATGACCTAATCATTAATTAATTATTAGGCCCCTTTTACTTTATTACACTTAAGCTAAAATTATGAGTTTTTTATTATTAGATTGGGCTAATTATAAGACATGTTTTAAAATTGCATAAAATGAAGATACTTGTCACAATCTAATCTAATCCTCATCTAGGTTTTTCCTTTTGATTTTATAAACATTCATTATTGTACATTGTAAGAATTCATATTCATTATTCAATATTCAATATTCAATATTAGATAAATTTTTGGATCAATCTATCTCAAGGTTGCATATAACACATCAATGGATTTTTCTTTTTAGATGTGATAAGTGTTTTGGTTGCAGGTGATTTCTAGTTTTACATCTCTAGGTAATTTTTAGATGTAAAACTAGAGATATGTAGCATATCATTGATCCAAGTAATAGGCTATATTTCTTAACATTTAATTAAATTAAGCATTCAATGGAATCATTCAATTCAATCTGTGGATGAAATCACTAGGATAAAATATATTGATTGTATACTCAAAAGAATCATGGATAGATTTCTAGACTCCTTAAGGTTTTTTTTACAAGTATGTGTAGTTGGTGTTGTCCTTGATGTCAACAAGCTTATGTGTTGTCATTGGTTTCAACAATATGAGAAATATTTTGTTGCAAGGATGTGTGGTTGGTATTGAGTTGGTGTTGTCTATGATGATGCATTGATTAGTTGCATTATGCTTCCATTAGTAAGCTATTGGTGTCAACCTCTTGTGTTGCTTTGATAAGATTTTTCCTATGGATGTGTAGTTAATTTGGATTGGTCATGATGAGGATGTTTCTATGGTGCTTGGTTTCCAAGTGCTTTTAAAAAAAATTGGATAAAAATAGGAAACAATGCGTGGCAGTGGTATTATATGTTACAGAGTAGCATTATGGTTTTACTTTGCATTTATTTTGGGTTGAAGATATGCATTTGTGGTTTGGATATGTTGATCAGAGGTGTTCAATGGTGTTACATCCAAATTTTATTGTGTTGGATCATTGTGCAGAGCAAGTTGTGTTCACCAATGTGTGAACTGTGTATTGTAGAGGTGTCTAGGAGAAATGTTTTTTTTTTACATTTCCATGCAAAGTGACTTCAAGTCTTATGGGTGTGGAAGGATCTTGATAGTGATTTTATCTTTTGTCAGTTGAATTTGTTTGACATTTGATTCTTCAAAAGTTGATTTCTTGAGTTTTTGTGTATGGTAGAATTATTTGAGTGTATTGGGTGTGTACATTCTTCATGTGAAAGTGTTTTATTAAGGTAAAAAAAGGTTTTGAAGGGACCCCAAAACCCTTTAACAGTAGATAAAGATAAGATAAAGCATTAAAATTTCAAAAAAAGAAGAAAATATGCCAACAAAGAAAAAACCAAAGACCAGCGCAGAGGCAGCACAACCCAAAAAATCGGCAAAAGACCTGCAAGAAACTAGGCACTAAGCCAAATTTCTTAGGATTTCAGCAACTTCCTTTTCCAAATTGTCCATGTTAATAGTTGCTTTCTTCATCTCCAAAATGTCCACGGGGGTCTTGTCCAACTTCCTTTTCAGGTTTTCTCTAGTCGTTTGCTTGGCCCAACCCCTTCAACCTAGCTTTGATCTTTATCTTCCTCCACATCCACCACTGGTCTAACCTGATGAGCCCTTTTCCAAATTCATGACCATCATATTCATGGTACTAGCAGTGGATTTAAGGATTTTATGGCTCATTTCTAGTAACTTCTGAATTGACTCTCTAAAATTATTAAGCCTCCCCTCTATATCAAAAAGCTTGCCATCATGATTGTTCTTGAAGTGAAAGTTGTTGCAAAGGAATTTGTTGGATTCTAAGGTTTTTATGGAATATTCTAGATAATTTTCAAGTGTGGTGTGTGGTTTGTGAGTCCTCTTTGGATTTGAGGAAGTGTGTAATTAAATGTTAATGGTGTTAATATAGGTTCGGTTGACCTTGGGTGTTTACACTAATTACAGAGTTGCTTCAGTTTTTTTGGAAGTGTGGTGTGGCATGTATGACTGGATTTAGGTCCTATCTAAGGTGTGTTGTGGTTTTCCTTCATTCCTTTCCACTGCAAGAATGTTTTTGTGCCAACCTAATTTTAAATTTGCATGGTTGAGGTGCACTCTGACCTTGGAGAATGTTTTCAAGGTTGAAGATAGTATAAATATGTTTGATTTGTTGAGGGATGATAAGATAGAGGTGTGTGATGTGAATGATGTGAATTGCAGAGTTGTAAGGTGTGAGTTTTTGCAGTGCAGTGTGAGCTTTCATGTGTTATATTATTGGATGTAATGAGCAGAAGGAGTCTACAATTTTTAGTAAGACTATGAAGGTGTTGGTGAAGCTATGGTGGACTTTTTTGTTGCATTGAGATGGATTTATCATTGTAACACTCTTCTTTATCTTCTTTTCTATTCTGGTAGTGATCCTTTCTTTATTTTGGGTAGTGAGCCCTCTGGCAATGATCCCTATTGTATTCAGTTCTAATATTACTTTATATTGTGAGCTAATCCTCATCGTGGTTTTTTCCTTCTTGGTTTTTCCATGTAAATATGGTGTTTCATTGTGTATGGTGTTGTCTTGATTTTGTTTTCATTATATAATTTCATGATAAATCATTCTAATAGGTTAAGGGTTAATTGATTTGATGTGGATCAAAAAAATTGTGAGGGTTTTTGAATTTTTAAGGAACAACTAATTCACCCCCCCTCTTAGTTGTCTTGTGCATTCAAAAATTAGTATCAGAGAAAGGTTCCTTATAATAAATCTTAACCAATTGAGGTAGATCTAGGATGGTGCACAAGAAATATGTTCCTCTATTTGATGGATCATATTATGCATTCTAGAAGACAAGGATGGGAGGTTTTTTGGTTTCTCTTGGATTTAAAATTTGAAAGTTTGTTGAGACGAGATATACTATACCTACAAATGGTCCAAAGATTGATGATGAGATCAAGATCTATGAAAACAATGGTAAATAAAGGTATAATCTCTTAAGTGGTCTTGCTAATTCTGAATTGGTGAAAGTTATGAATTTGAAAACTACAAGAGAAATTTGGGTAAAGTTAAAAAGCATTTATGAAGGAGATGATAAGGTCAAGAAAGCTAAGATGTAGAATCTAAATATCATGTTTGAGACCCTCTAAATGTCTAAACATGAAAACATCACAAGCTACTTGCAGAAGGCGGATGAAGCTTATTGTATTCGGTATTAATATTACTTTATATTGTGAGCTAATCCTCACCATGGTTTTTTCCTTAGTTTTTCCATGTAAATCTGGTGTTTCATTGTGTATGGTGTTGTCTTGATTTTGTTTCCATTATCTTCTTTCATGATAAATAATTCTAATAGATTAAGGGTTAATTGATTTGATGTGGATCTAAATTTTTGTGAGGGTTTTTGAAGTTTTAAGGAACAACTGATTCACCTCAGTTGTCTTATGCATTCAACAATTAGTATCAGAGAAAGGTTCCTTATAATAAATCTTAACCGATTGAGGTAGATCTAGGATGGTGCACAAGAAATATGTTCCTCTATTTGATGGATCATATTATGCATTCTAGAAGACAAGGATGGGAGGTTTTTTGGTTTCTCTTGGATTTAAAATTTGAAATTTTGTTGAGAAGGGATATACTATACCTAAAAATGGTCAAAAGATTGATGATGAGATCAAGACCTATGAAAATAGTGGTAAAGAAAGGTATAATATCTTAAGTGGTCTTGCTAATTCTGAATTGGTGAAAGTTATGAATTTGAAAACTACAAGAGAAATTTGGGTAAAGTTAAAAAGCATTTATGAAGGAGATGATAAGGTCAAGCAAGCTAAGATGCAGAATCTAAAGATCGTGTTTGAAACCCTTTGAATGTCTAAAGATGAAAACATCACAAGGTACTTGCATAAGGTGGATGAAGTTGTCAACGACATCAAAGGTCTTGGTGGAGAACTAAAAGAAGAATATGTGGTAAAGAAGGTACTCAAATCTCTTCCTAAATATTATAGTCATAAAGTTTCTACTATTGAGGAATTACCAAATTTGAACCAATATACTAGGGATCAATTGTATGTTTCTTTAACTACTTTTGAAATGAGATAATTTGGTACAAGTAATGCAAAAGTTGAGATTAATTTTAAGGTTGGAAAATCAGAGAAGACTGTGGAATCAAATCAGGAGGATCTTGATGATGTGGAAGCTAACTTTATGAGAAGAATGAAAAAGGGTACTGGAGCGTACAGAGGTAAGTTTTATTTCAAATTTTTTGAAGATGTGGAAAGATAGGTCATTATGCTTCAAGATGGCCAAATACATCTTTGAATGATAAAAATAAGGAGAAAAAAGGTAAGATGATTAATAAAATTTAATATATTAGAGAATATGCTAGTATATCTAATGATGAATCTAATTATGGGGATGATAAGGATGGTGAATTCTTGTTCATAGTTTTAATAGATGAAACCAATTTTTCTAACTCTGAGAGATGTGTGAAGGAAAGTGCTCTAAAAGAAAGTACTAATAATGAAGGAACTTTGGTGCCTGATTTTCATGCTATAAAGGAGAAAAGCTACTAGATCATTGATAGTGGATTCTCTAATCATATGACCAATGATAAGAGTAAGTTTCCTAAACTTGAAAAATGTGAAGGGGGACTTGTTAGGTTTTGTGATGATACATCTTCTGATATGTGGAAAAGGTTCAATTAGTTTTGATGGCAAGCATATTATTGATGATGTTATTTATGTTAAGGGTTTAAGATATAACCTCTTGAATGTTGGAAAAATGTGTAGCAAAGGATACAATATTATGTTTTAGGATGATGGTTGTGAGATTAAAAAAGGCTCCAAAACTGTGATTGTTATTGGAATAAGGAAAGATGGAAATGTCTATCATCTCAAAGGTGTTGATGGTTATTGTTTCATAACTCAGATCAATGAGAGTTGGCTATAGCATAGAATAATTTGTCACATCAATTTTCATATCCTAGCTAGAATGAGTTCAATTCAAGCTATAAAATATCTTCCAAATATTAAAAATCCTATCAATGTTGTTTGTAAGGAATGTCAAATTGGAAAGCAAGCAAGAAGAATTTTCAAGTTCAAAGAACAATCTTCTACCGAAATGTTGGAATTAGTGCATACAAATATTTGTGCTCCTACCAGAGTAATAATTCTTCAAGGTGACAAGTATTTCATGTTATTGATTGATGATTATTCTAGAATGATATGGATTACTTTTCTCAAAGAAAAATCAAAAGCCCTCAATAAGTTTAAAGAATTCAAAGTTATGGTTGAGAATGAAATGGATATGAAAATAAAGTGTTTGAGGTTTGACGGAGGTGGTGAGTTCACCTCCAATGAATTCAATATATTTTGTGAGAATCATGGAATAAAGAGGCATTTATCTGCCCCTAGGACTCCTCGACATAATAGAGTAGTTGAAAGAAAGAATAGGAATTTTCAAGAAGCTACAAGGACAATGATGAAAGAAGAAGATCTATCGGAAGTCTACTAGAGAGATTCAATTGATATTGTTGTTTACATACTTAACAGAGTGCAAGCAAGAGAAAATAGCTCAAAGACTCCCTATGAGCTATGGTATGGAAGGATTCCTACAGTCAAATACTTCAGAGTGTTTGGAAGCAAATTATATATCAGAAGAGATGAAGAAAACTTAGGAAAGTTTGATGCAAGGTCTAATGAAGGTATCTTCCTTGGGTATTCTACTAAAATCAAAGCTTATCAGGTCTACAACAAGAGGCTAAGAAATATTGTTGAGTGCAAGTGTAAAGGTTGATGAATACCTACAGAAAAATTCAATGGTGATATATGGAAATGAATTAGATGAGTCTTCTTGTAGAGAAGACGAAAAAGATAAGGAAAAATAAGTGCAGATTGAAGAGGAAGAAGCATCATAAAATATTCCTAAAACTACTAAGTATGTGCAGAAAAATCGTTTGGAAGAACAACTCATTGGTGATAAGAGAAAATGTGTACTAAAAAGAAGTAAATTTGTTGAAGAAAATGTAAATCTATGTTTACGTTCATAAGTTGAATCTAAAACAATGATTGAAGCATGCAAGGATGAGTATTGGGTCAAGGCTTTGGAAGAAGAACTAATGCAGATTGAGAAAAATAAAACTTGCGAACTTGTCCCAAGACTAGAAAACAAGAATGTGATTGGAACTAAGTGGGTATTCTAAAAAAAAAAAAATGAGAGTGGAGAAGTGGTAAGAAACAAGGAAAATCTTATGTGTAAAGGCTACTCACAAATATAAGGAATAGACTTTGAGGAAATATTTTCTTCGATGACAAGAATGGAAGATATCAGGATGTTTTTGGCTTTTGCAAAACATAAGGATATCCAAGTGTATCAAATGGATGTGAAGTCTTCTTTCTTGAATGGTGAATTGGAAGAAGTATACATAGAACAACCAGAAGGATTTTAGTTATTAGATAAATTGGATATGGTTTATAGATTGAAGAAGGAATTATATGGATTGAAGCAAGATCCTAGAGCTTGGTATGCAAGGTTACATAGGTACTTATTATAGAAAGGATTCAATAAAGGTGCCACAGATATCAATCTTTACTTTAAATTTGAAAAATATCAAATCTTGATTGTGGTTGTGTACGTCAATGACATAATTTTTGGAGGAAATGAAGCTATGTGTAAGAAACTTGTAGAAGAGATTTAAAAAGAATTTGAAATGTCAATTTTTGGGGAGATGAGTTTCTTCCTTGGGCTACAAATCAATCAAACAAATAGAGTTTTTTTATTTCACAATCAAAGTATGTCAAGGAAATGTTGAAGAATTTTGGAATGGAAAATTCTAAACTAGTATGTACCCCTACAGTTACTAGTTGCAATATGAGAAAGAATGATAAATATCCTAAGGATGATCAGAGCAAGTATAGATCAATTATTGGAGGACTAATATATATAACTACTACTAGACTAGATATCGTGCATATAGTTTATCTTGTGGTTAGATTTCAAGAAGATCCTAGAGAGTCTCATGTTGCAGAAGTGAGGAGGATATTCAGATACTTAAAGGGCACTCTGGATCATGGCTTGTAGTATCCAAAGGATACTTACTTTACGCTGAGTTCTTACACTAATGCAGATTGGGTTGGTTTTGTAGATGATAGGAAAAGTACAAGTGGTGGTGCATTCTTTCTTAGATGCAGATTGGTGTCATCGTTAAGCAAGAAACAATATTTAGTGTCTCTATCTACTACAAAGGAAAAATACATTGCAACAACATCTTGTTGCATACAAATGTTGTGGATGAGGAAAACACTAAAGGATATCAGAGTGGTATATGATGAACCAATTTTTATCTTCTATGATAATACAAGTTCTATCAATATATCAAAGAATCTAGTAATGCATTCAAGGACAAAGCATATCTCAATATGGTATCACTTTTTGAGAGAGAAGGTTGTAGAGAATGAATTGAAGCTTGAATATGTGCCTAAAAAGGATCAGGTTGCTAACATATTCACTAAGGTTCTTTCTAAGGATACTTTTGAGTATCTCCAGTAGAAGTTAGGGGTTATTTCCCCTACTTCTTTAAACTAGATGCATAAGGAGATGCATCAATCCAATGGATCTCAAGATTCATTCATTGGTTTGGACTGATGTTGGTGGCTACCTCTCAAGGTGAGTAGGTAGTGGCATTATTAGTTGTTGCAGTAAGGATAAGTGAGAGTTGTCATTATGCAGAGGTTGTTGGTTGATGCAATTTGGTGTATAAAGGAAAGGAAGTTGCAGAGAAATGGTGAACGAGGGAGAATGAATGATGAAAATATTTTTACCCTTTACCATTGATGTTAAAGGGGGAGAGAGTAATGTGAAAAAAATAAAAGGGAGAGAAATTCATATGAAGAATATTTTAAGGGAGAGAGTAATGATCTAGTTGTGTAAGGGGGAGAAAGTAAAAGAAAAGAAAAGATTTGTTATAGAGAAAAAATACTGATGGTCAAAGTTGTGTTCGTTGATGGTTTTTCACATCATGTGTTGCCATCAATGACAAAGGGGGGATTGTTGCAATTATGTACAATTGGTGTTGTCATTTATGTCAACAAGCTTATGTGTTGGCATTGGTGTCAATAGTATGAGAAGGATTTTATTGCAAGGATGTGCATTTGGTATTGATTTGGTGTTATCTTTGATGATTCTTTGATTAGTTGTATTATGTTGTCATTGGTAAGATATTGGTGTCAACCGCTTGTGTTTCTTTGATAAGATTTTTCATATGAATGTGTGGTTGATCTGGCTTGGTCAAAATGAGGAAGTGTTCAAGATGTTGAGGATGTGTCTCTGGTGCTTGATTTCTGAGTGATTTTGAGAAAATTTGAATTAAAAATGAAACAGTGTGTTCTAGTGGTGTTTTGTGTTGCAAAGTAGTGTTCTTATTTTTCTTTGCATTTCTTTTGGGTTGAACATCTTCTTGTGTAATTTGGATATGTTGATCAAATTTGTTTAGTGGTGTTATATCCATAATTTTGTGTGTTGGATTGTTATGCAGATGAAGTTGTGCTCACAAGTGTGTGAAGTGTGTATTACAGAGGTGTCTGGGAGAAATATTTTTTCTTCGTATTTATTCACAAAGTTTTTTTAGGTCTTGTAGATCTTGAAGGATGTTGATAGTGTTTGTATCTTTCTTTAGTTTAAGTTTTTTGAGGTTTGGTGCTTCAAATTTTGGTTTCTTGAGTTGTAGTGTACGACAAAATTATTTGAGTGTATTGGTTGTGTAAATTATTCATGTGAAAGTTGTTGCGAAGGAATTTGATGGATTCCATGGTGTTTGTGGAATATTCTAGATCATTTTCAAGCATGGTGTGTGGTTTTTGAGTCATCTTTGGATTTGAGGAAGCATGTACTTAAATTTTAATGGTGTTTACAAGTTTGACCAACCTTGTGTGTTTACACTAATAGCGGAGTTTCTTTAGTGTTTGTAGAAGCATGGTGTGGTGTGTATGAGTGGATTTAGGTCCTAGCTAAGGTGTGTTGTGGTCTTCCTTGATTCCTTTCCACTACAAGTATGTTTTGGTGTTGACCTAATTTAAGTTTTTACAGTTGAGGTGCATAGACAACCTTAGAGAATGTTTTCAAGGTTGAAGATGGTATAAATATGTGTTGATTTGTTGAGGGATGATAAGATAGAGGTGTGTGATGAGAATTATGTGAATTGAAAAGTTGTGAGGTGTGAATTTATGCAATGCAATGCAAGATTTCATGTGTTATATTATTAGATGCAGTGAGCATAAGGTGTCTACAGTTTTTAGTAAGACTATGAAGGTGTTGGTGATGTTGTGGACTTTTCTATTGTATTGAGATGGATTTCTCATTGTAACACTCTTCTCTATCTTATCTTTTATTCTAGCAGTGAGACTTTCTTTCTTTTTGGGAAATGAGCCCTCTGACAATAAGACCTATTGTATTCAATGTTGATATTAATTTATATCATGAGCTAATCCTCACCATGGTTTTTCCCTTCTTGGATTTTCCACATAAATCTAGTGTTTCATTGTGTATGGTGTTGTCTTGATTTTTTTTTTATCTACTTTCATAATAAATCATTCTAAAAGATTAAGGGTTAATTGGTCTGATGTGGATCTAAATGTTTGTGAGGGTTTTTGAAGTTTTAAGGAACAACTGATTCATGCCCCCTCTCAATTTTCTTGTGCATTCAATAGGTTTAAGAAAAAAATTGAGGTAGGAATCAAACCTATTATTTTATAGAAATATTAAATATACTCTTAAAATATGGTGACCTCGATGCATTTCCAATAAGGGGGTGTAGTCTTTAGTGAGTGACTTAGAATCCATTTGATCTAGATGAATCTAAATCTCTAGCTAGAGCATATGTCTATCCTACATGGATAGATGCCTCTCTCAAAGGATAGAGGATTACCTATCCCATATAGAAAAATTCCTATTATGTATGGATAGATTTTTATCTCATATGGACAAATACCTATATTGTATGGATAAAGTACCTAAGTGTACAAATGAATGAACTTTTAACAAATTTGAGTACAAACTATAAACAAAACAAAAAATAGTGATAAATTTGGGTACAAAAATTGGGATATTATAGTGACGGAAATCAAGATCACTACATCAAAACTCAAAATGTATGAAGTAATGGCTTCTTTACTCCCAAAGGAGATGTAACAAAAAAAATTGAATCTATCAAGGAGGTCTGATTTTCTCATGGAATATTGAAGAAGAAAGACAAAAAGAAAGATAAGAAAAAAGAAAATCTTAAATCAAAATCTCATGAGAGATCCAAATCTCTTTAAAAGTTGAAGGAAAAATGGTGGAACTATGAAAAGAGAAACCATATTGATAGACATTGTGAAAAAAAAGAAAAAGAAAAAAACAATAACTTAGATGATGAGTATAAAATGACTTCTCAAGATGATGCAAATGCCTTTGTTATGGAATTAGCAACTCATACATTGAAAGGTTGGTAGTTTATATATTATGAACATTTCTTTCATATGACCTCCCATCAAGGGTGGTTTTCAAAGTATGGAAAATATGATGGTCCAAGAATGTGTACTTTGGTGACGGTTCTCATTTTAACAAAGTTGGCCATGGTGAAATAAAATTTTAATTCCTTGATGAAAATTTGAAGAGGATCAATGGTATGCTACACATCTCTAGTTTTACATTGAACTTGTTATCAATTGACAAACTCAATGATGCAAGTATGTAGGTTGTAAATGGTGCAAGGAATTATGGAAGTCACTAAGAGTGTTCATGTGGGAACTCTATTTTAGCTAGATACATGCATTGTCCACTGCAATAGTTTTTACTTATATAGTGAAGAGATTTGCCTAAAAAAATTAATAGACTCTTTTCTTATGTAGAAAAAAATCAATAATATTTTTTTTGAATATCTAAAAATAAAGAAAATAAAACTCTTTAATTATGTAGATAAAAAACACAAAATCAAAAATTAAACATAAATTTATGTTTAAAACTTAAAGTTAATTATTTTTTATTGCAAGAAAGCCTTATTAAGAAAATATTTATAAATGAGAAAAAATCAAAATTAATTGTAAAGATGGAAATTTAGAAAAACTACCGAACATTTTGTGAATATTCCTTTTGTTATATAGAGAAAAAGATAGTATTCAATTATGGTTTCAATTTTGTAGAGCATTGGTGCATATACATACAATAAGCAATAACTGGAGCAAAATATCTAAGCTAAATTAGTTGACAATAAACAAAACCTACTTTTTGGTTACCTAAGAAAGCTCTTGCTTCTAAGACTAAGTTATCTACAAAGAAAATGATTTTATTGCACCAAAGAACATGGGCCATATAGGTTAGAAGAGTCCAAAGACTAAACTATAAAAAAATTGTTGAGGGCTTGAATGAGTGTGCTCTTAAAATTGATCTATATAAAAATTATATATATGAGAAACAAAACCACATTCACATTAATTTCAATTCTCAAAAATCTTATAGGGTGTTGAACTTGATCCATTTAGATGTTTTGGTCACATTAATGTTCCTTCAATTTTGTCTTTCTATTATGTTTTTTTAAGAGTAAATCTAAAGCTTTTAATCAGTTTAAGGAGTTTAAAGCTTATCCAAAAAATTAACTAGTAGAAAGATTAAGCTTTTAAAGATAGCTAATGGCGGTGTTTTGTTTCATGGATTTTGACAAATTATGTAAAGAGCATAGGGATTGAGAGACATAAAACAGCTACATATACCCCTTAATAGAATGGAGTTGTAAAAAGAATGAATAAAATGTTAATGGAGAGGACTAAGAGTATGCTTAGTGGAGCTAGATTGGAATAGATGTTATGAGTAAAATTTATTGCCACAATTTGTTACCTTATTAATGGGTCTTTTACATCAACTTTTTTTGATAAGAATTTTATAGAGGCATGCTCAAACAAAAAACCTTCATTATAGTATCTTACATTTTTTGTTGTGAGGCATATGCACATGTGTCTAGAGATAAGAGATCAAAGTTAGAAAACAAGGTAGTGAAATGTATCTTCACCAATTATGGTGTTAGTATAAAAGGGTACAAGGTTTGGAACTCTATTGCTAAGATAATTATTTACAACAAAAGTGTTGTTTTCAAAGAGATTGAGCCTTCTTTCATAGTATTACAGCCAAATGAAAATAGAAACAAAGATGTGGTTCAACCAACTCCAAAGATTGAGAAGGTTGAACCTGTTAGGATTGGAAAAATCTCACATTTTCATTGGCCTCCACTCACTCACCTTTCACATACCATGGAAATTTTTCACACCTTATTTTCATGATCAATAAAAATTGTTGAAATTTGTGTGACCAGATCCATATTTTAACTCATGTTAACTAATAATCCCATAAATATGGCGTTTGATATATTAGAATCTCTCTGATCACAATTGAGAAAAATCTTTGAAGAGAAATTGATCCCTATCAGGAAGATCATGTGTATGTCTTTCTGATCAAGAATTCATAGCCCTTCATTTGAACATTTTTTGGAATATCGAGAAGACATGAATCAAGTTATAGAAATCAAGGATCCCAAAGATAACATGTGTGCAATATTGGGAAGACAAGGCCTATCATTTTATTGATGAAAACCTATCGGCAAGAGAAAGGAAATCAAAGAAAAATTTACAAATCATACTGAGCTAGTAAGTCATGTCGAAGGAAACCTCATCGGAAAGAAACATATATACTTTCAGCGATGAAGTAGAAGAGAAAATGTATCGGGGATACATGTGTAATTGGAATAAGTCCCTCATATCTCTCTGACTATGTGGGTTATGTCGATGAAGGAAGTTTTCGGGGAAAGTCTCGCCGACTTATCCAAATGAATGAAGCAATGGAGGAAATACATCAGAGAGACCAAGATCATCAAAAAGGCATTTTGTTCTCTCAACGATAGTACATGTCAGCCCGATGGTAACATGGAATGATCACAATTTTTCATAAAAACACTGGGCAATAAGTAAAAGGATTTCTAATGGTCCAAACCACCTTGACATTGGGAAAGCCTTATAATTTTCTCCCTGAATAATAAAATTTGAAAAGTAAGAAGAGGGGCAATTGTATAACATCGATAAGAATATTTAATTATCTTTCTGACTAAGAATGAGAATCAAAGGGACACTTCACAATGAAAGGAGATTAATTTTGACTTGGCAATTGATTATGAATGTATAAAAAAGGGTGACACCAAATAAAACATATAGATCAGCTTGAGACAAGAAGGGTTTCATCGATAAAATATTTTTGTATCACTCTGAAATTTCAAAATTTGAAAAGACCGTTGGACTCATTTCCGATGGTGAACATTAATCACCGCACAAGTGAACATTATGTAAATATTTTCTGATTGACAAGAGATTGAACCAAAAGAATTTTCAGAAGTTGTAGTGAGGAGGACAGGAGATCAAATGGGATTCAATTAATTCAGTGCGGCTAGAAATACACAAGTAAGAATATTGATTTTTCCTACAATTGATAAGTTACAATTCAATTTTGCCACCTTGTGAAAGATCAAAATGGAAGGTTCAAGTTCTGTAAAATCAAAAGGTAGGAAGCAACAAGGCAAAAGTAGCCAATCCAAGAGTAAGAAACTAAAAACTGAAACGGGCTGGAAATTAAAACAAAAATTAAACAAGACCTCATTGATCAATTGTCTGGTTTAGGACCAAAATCCAAAAGGTTTGCACAATTGAGGGTTGATTTAGAAAAATTAGAAGATAAATGAAAACATATAGGAAATATGTGGACTCCTATTAGGGGATATGAATTTTTTATGTTTCATTACTATTGGAGAAACAGATTTGAACCAGTTTGTAACCCCTAGAATTTCAACTTGGGAAAACTAGTCGTTCCCAATGTCTTTATGAATGTAGAGCAAATTAAAATTTTGGCTAAACATTATAACCCACACCTCAAAGCCATCTACAACCCGCAAGGAGAGACTTTCATACATACATCCAAACCGTACTTACTAAATTTTTCAACCTAGATAATTTATGTGATGAGCCCATAGTGCTTGAGGGTTTGGAGAAGGAGTATTGGAGAATGGATACTACTTACAATGGATGGAGGTTACTATTGCATAGGCCTAGGAAATATGGGAACCTAGTTCCGCTTGAAAATAACGAAAGGCCTCCTTTTCATGTTGATTTTTTTTAGCCCTACTTGAAATATACTTACTTCTCAACATGCCAAATAATAGGAACATAGGATTTTGAATTCATGTCTATAGGGCCAATGGTAATTGTTGTTGATATACAATGCCACAATGCAAGACCTTTTGATTATTCCTCACATTTCTAGAGGGATAGACTCGGGGCTAATGGCCATCAACAATGAATCTCCTACACTACATTTTAAACACTATTCCCCTCTCATGCATGTGATACTATACTATGGGAAAGAACTTGGAATGTTGTCAGAGGAATTAGGAATCACACAATTGGATAAAGAGGGTCATCCATTACCGGTACAACTATAGACTTCTATTTGGGATAGTAGGTTTATCAATTCCAACTAGGTTTATTGTGAGGAATACTTTTTCAAGACACTCTATAGGTTTTATAATCACCCTTGTGATTATTCATTATTTAATGAAATTAAAAGATTCTCAAGGCCCAAGGATTTAAATGGACCACCAACTATAGAACATAATTGGGGTGATTGGTATTGTTATGTTGATTCAACCATGATCAGAGTGTATGGTTATGAAGATACACCTTTCCTTTTACCAAAAATGATGCCAAATAGGATTGCATAATTGGAGGTTGTCAAGCAAATGGATTATTCCAATGTTATTAATGTGAGTGCCTATGAGAAGAAATCATTTATGCCTAGTACATTGTGCTTTGGATATTTCATTGTGGTATCGAAGGAAGGGTGTGATATTATTCTGTATAAGTTATCACGTTTCAATATGAAGAAGGATGCACCAAGGAAGGGATTTGATCCTGAGGGTTATATTGGTTTTGCAAGGAAAAAAAAAATCTAGGTGAATATGATCATATACCATATCCTCATGATGTTGATATAATCAAAAACATGGAAGAGAGGGAAGTTGAATCAGCCATTGAAAATTACAATAGAGAAATGGAATACAAAATAAAGGAGATACAGGAAGCGGAAATGTTGTCCTCTAGAAGTGAGGAATAGTTTTAATAGAAGAGAATCCCAAGGACAAACTGACAAGATTCCAAAATTGGGAATTGAAGAGTATCAACCTCTGAGTAGAGAACAAGAAGTTGAAGAATCATCTGACACAGATACTAGTAAATTGGCCTATAAGTCCTTTGTTTCGGATGATCAGTTTATAAAGTCTCCTCAATTTAGATATTTCTTATACAAGCAAAAGGGAAAAGAAATAAGGGAATCAGTCACAAACATCACACCCAACAATGAAAGTCAATTTCTTAGCACATTAAAGGTGGATGTAGAGAATGAGATGAAGAACATGACTTCGAAAAGAGGAAGAAAATTATTGGAGGAGTCTATTGTGATCATTTTCCCTGGTTTAGATTTAAAATTTTCTCTTGTTTGTGATATTTTTCTGCATAATAATGATGCTAAGCATAAGCTCAGTCCAGAAGCTGTGACAAAAGTATACACCGGGTCAAGATATAACCCTAATGAGAACTCTCTTATGATATGGGCTCTATATCCCCCACATAAGAAATATGTGATCATTGATATTGAGAAGGAATTTGGTCATGTGATGACACTGAAGGTAGGAGAAACTAATCTCGTGCTCACAACTAACATTGGCATAGTAGGCAAATTGAGCAAGGCTCAGATTCAAATGTTGATCAAGGAATAGAATATGTACAAGTTGAGCAATGAAAGAATGCTTAAAGAAAATTATTTTTTTAGAGATACAGTCAAAAACACATTCAAGGGATCCACTAAAATTTTAACTCAAGGATAAGGGTCCCAATCAAAGGACATAAGTGAGGAATCACAAGTACACACTCAAGTAAGAAAGGCCAGTTTTGACACACTTTATGCAATATTCCAAAAGAGCCACACTAACCTAATGGTCTAGATGGATAAGTTCTGGGTGACTCACTCCAAGACTCACACTACTATTCAAGAACATAAGAGAATAAATGACAGAATTCAGAAAAAGATCCAATAAATGCAAAAGAGAAGCACTTTTGACACTAGAGCCATTACAACTGTTGAGGATATGATGAGGAATTACAAGGACTATTATAAGGAACTGCAGGCGGATGCTAAATAGTTCATAGATTCTTCAAAGGAAGGGGTGCCTTCACTATTCAAAGATGATGGAGAACTAAGGAGTCAGATTGAATGGATGAAAGAGTGTCAAATACTGTAGGGAGCCTTGGAAGAAACCAAGAATGAGGATTCATCACTGGAAGAGGCCTGTGAAAATTTGGAGAAGATGATCATCATGGAAATCGCTGCAAGGAATGTTTCAGAGGATTTTCACATGCACTTGAGCCAAGAATATTTAGATCATATAACACAAGTTCATTTGTGGCTCATTAGATCATAATTTTTAATGTTTTATTGTTAATTCCAAAAGACACTTATGAAGAGGTGTACCCTCTTCAAAATATTGCTATATATGTTGGACATGTGGTGAGTGAAATGATCATCATCACATCATTTTAATTTTAGAGTAAGAATAGTAAGAAGATAGATTGCAAAATCTTGCCCATATATTTTATATCAAAGATTATTGTTATAATGCATGCCATTCAAAGATTAATATAGTGGAGAAGGTTACACCTAAGTACTGGTTTTATTTCAAGTGTTCAGCAGTTGTGTGGATTCATATGCTTACACTTTATTTGGTTGTCTCCAAAGTGGTTGTTTATGTTATTCAAATTGAATGTGTGGATATACATTTAATTTTTCAATACAAATTTGTTGTAGTTGTGTGGTGTTGCTGATTGGTTTCTATGTGCAGAAGAATTAAAATTCATTTTTAGAGTTTTGATTAAATAGTTTCCTATTTGGATTAAAGTCCTTTTAAAAGATCATCCTGATTGGTTTCCTTTCACATCTAAATGAAATCCTTTCACAAATTCACAATAGAATAAAGGGATATCACTAGGATCACTACGAAGAGTCCAAATAACTAACCTACTTGCACATTTGCACAAGGTTCAGACACTCAAAGTGTTCAACTATTTGAGTTAAACTGAAAAGTAGATCTACCCATCTCACAAAAGCATGTCTCCATAATCATCATACATCTCTTGACTCCATTAGCCACACAGAAGTAGGCACTGGTCATACCAATTTCATTTTAAACTTCACAAAATATTATTTCATATTTGAAATCTCAATACTAGGAGTAAGATTAGTTAACTATTGACCTTGCATCTACTTCATCCCCATGTGCCATTGTGAGTAGATTGCTTAGATTAGAGATTATAGCCTTTAAAATCTTCCATATCACTTAGGTACACCGACCTAGGTTTAGTAGAGCCTAAGGAGTAAGAAGTAAATAACCTAGTTTGCCTCGTTTGTTATCCAAGAGTGTATTAAGAGATTAGAACCCTCTTAAGATCCAAAACTTGCACTTTTGAGACCTAATAGATTGGTGACTCTATTGAGGATAAGCCAATTCTAAACATGATCCGTCCATCATAGAGTTATTTCAAAACATCACAAAAGGGTGAACACTCCACTAGGAAGAAACACAATCATTTTCCTACTTATGAGAAGTAGGTGGCGACTCTAAAATACTTTTATGACTCATAAAGTAAATATCATATCACAAAGGATAGACAATAGACACCAGAGATATTTTATATCATCCAACATGAATGGAAGAAGATCTCTACATCAGGAGAGTCCCAAGAAGAGCAATGTTAGGTGGACAGATAAATATGGATCTCCTCATGGACAAGATCATACAAATAAGGGTGAAACAATATCTAAATAGTTACAAGATAATATGAACACATCAGAGAATAATTTCACAACATTTAACTCTCCACTTCATACCAATGGTATAAATCCCTCAACACCACCTAAGAGGAACAATTTAAGTAACAATATCCTCAATTTTAAATGAGGTCCTAAGGAAAAGGAGTTTTATGCCCGAGCTGAGGAAGAAAGAAAGTGAAGACAAGAGGAATATGATAGGGGAGTCTCACCATAGCAAGAAGAAGAAAACCAAGAGGGGTTTGTTGATCACACTGTTGTTGACTTCGATAATATGACTAACCAAGAAATTGAATTGTATGTAGAATGGGAAAGATAGCAACTTAGAAGAAGGCAACGAATGATACAATAAATCCAAGAGCTAGACTAATAAATGGCAAAATTAAACATCTAGTCACTAAAACCGCCAAAATATGTCCCTCCACATAAACAAGGTGGCAATGTTAATTTACAAGGAACGTCTCATAACATCGGTGCTCCAAGTACTTCAAGGGTACCTCATAATGCAAGTGGTAACCCAACACAACATGCCCAACATAATATACCACCACAAAGATCCCAGCCCCCAAATGCTGGAAATATTCCCCAACACTATCCACCCCCAGGTCAATAGTATGCCCCACAACATTAGCAACATGTGCCATATCAGAATATCCACCCTCAACAACAAATCCAACAAAATTTCTACCATCAACCTCAATATGGATACCAATACCATCTCAATCCACCACCTCTGAATTTTCCTCCACAAAACCTTGTAAGCACATGTAGAAAAATTTATTTGAAAGGAAATCAATTATATCCATACCCAATGGATAGCAATTGGAGGAATATGATTCCCAAATTCACTAGGAATAATGTGATATCAGCTGAAAAACATATTATAAATTTCAAATATTTCATACAAGATATTGGTATTGAATACAAGATGTAAATATGAGATTATTCATGATGTCACTAATTGAAGAAGCAAGGGATTGGTTCAATAGTCTACTTGATGCTTCGATTGATTCTATAACAGACTTTCACAATCAATTTCTAAAATAGTATGGGAACCAATGTGCCCCTAAATTCACCCTTCATGAATTAATAAGTATTCAAAAACACCAAAATGAGTCAGTCTATGATTTTAATCAAAGGTTTTCCAAATTATATAATAAAATACCACATGGGTCTAAATTGACTGATCCAACAGCCTTAAGTATTTATTTGAAGGCCTTTGATCCAAAAACAGGGTATGATCTCATAAACAAATGCCCTATAATTTTAACTGAAGCACAAAAAATAGCATTGACCATTGAGAATAACAGAAAGGCTAGAGGGATGACTGGAAAAAGGGATAACCTTAGAGTTCCCAAAACTTTAAAAATCCTCAGAATAAGTAGGAGAATTCATAATGAACAAGCTAGATTGCATGAAATTCCATACAACACAAACTGGAAGGATGGAAATCCCATAATTGACAGACCCAAGTATAAAGAAACTATTTATCCCTTAAAGAAAAAGAGAGCCTACATGGTTAATAACAACCCTTGGTGTCAAGTTTGCAAGCTGCCTCATTCCTCAGATCATTGTTTTGTAGCACAATCAATACAAGAAGAATAAATTCCATATGACAATGAAGAGGAAGATCATGCCATATACTTGACTTCACATACCCTTCATCCAATTGAACATGAATATTCATCCTCAAGAGATGAAGGCTATGAGTATGATGTGAATAACCAGAGATACAACATTCACATGGTAGAAAAATAGGTCTTCTTTGATCAGGAGAATGAAAACAATGATGAATCACATCCTCCTTACATACCACCTAAGTCAAATAAGTCAATATTGAGGAGGTCAACTAAAGAAGAGATCAAAGAGTTAACCATTGTTGTAGTAGAGAAAGCAAAAATAAATTATAGGCTGAGAAACAAAATGATAAATGCAGATGAGGGCACTCTAAGAGGATTGTTTGTGAAATAAAAAGGAACCACTTAGGAGAAACTGAAGAAGGTAGAGAATAAGGAACTCAATAAGAATGAGAAAAGACGTGTTCCCAAAGAAGAAGACAAGGAGGTATACAAAAGAAAACATAAGCATGACGAAACTAATAAAAAGGAGAAAGAAGAAAATAAAGGAGATCCACTAGAACAAAATAAGGTAGCCAAAATATAAAACGCCTCTTCATTTGACTTCACACAAGCATTTTCTCAAGTAAATATGTTTGAGCCACTATTGGAAATGATGAAGATTAAAGAATATAGAGACAATGATATTCAACTAATATCCAATGGAACCAATAAAAATGCTAACTTGGAGAATAAAGAAATTACCAAAATCAGTAATAGAAGGCAGGGAGTTATAAAAGTCCCTGAAGTTTGTTTGGTGATTCATTGATGAATCCACCACATGTGGATCCATTTTTTACCACATTACTCATAAACAATAAAATGGTGATAAATTGCATGATTGATTTGAGAGCTATTATTAACATCATGCCATTGGGAGTCATGAAACAGCTTGGTATGTGGGTAGACACTATTGGTGGTAAATTTTATGCTATGGACAGTAGGCATGTCCCAACGGTAGGAATCATGAAGGATGTAGAAGTAAAATTAGCCACTTATCCAGAAGCAACATACAAAATTGACATAACTATAATAGACACACCCCCTCACTTTGGGTTGCTCTTGTCAAGACAATGGATTGCTTCAGTGGGAGGAAATGTGCAATTTGAATTATCCTATGCCACAATACCAATAAATAGTGAAGAGGTTTAATTGTATAGAGAACCAAGAGTGAACCATACTATGGAATATGTTGATCAAAATTAGATGAATTACTTCTATGACGTGGACTTGGGAAGTTTCAGAATAGAACATTCACAACCTGAATTGTTGAACACTGATCCAATTGATAGGGATGCCTCCAAGAATGAGCATGGTGTATGGTGAATGTATTTTGATGTAGCATGAAGTAAAGAGGGTAATGGAGCAGGAGTAGTTTTCATTTGACCTAAGGCTACAATATTCAAATGTTCATTCTTATTCACATTTGAATGCACGAATAATATAGCAGAGTATGAGAACCTACTGATTGGATTGAACATGGTTGTCAAACACAAAATTAAACTACTGACTATTTTTGGAGATTATGAGTTGATTATCTCACAAGTAAAATCAAGTATGCTACAAAAATAAAAAGGCTAAAGCAATACAAAAATGTTGTATAGGACACCATTGAATTGTTCGATGCTTTCTCTATTGAATGGATAGATAGGTCCAAGAATTTAATGGAAGACTTCTTGGCAAATGTAACTCTGAAGAAAGATTATGTCACTCTATGAATTTTGCAGGTTGAGCTCAAAACAAGACCTGCAATCCCTGATAACATCTATATTTGGTAGGTTTTTAATGATGATACTGATCTAATTAAATTCTTACATTGCATTGATCAGTATGAAGCCCAGGAAATTGTTTTTAATGCATTTGTGGAAGAAGTAGATGGAAATCAAACTGTATTTGGAAAGGAAGTTGCTCAACTCAAGACAAATAAAATTCCTAAGGGACTTGTGGCATTGGAAAGACTTTTTGATGGAAATGACTAAGCCCTTATGAAACAAACACCAGTAAAAAGGGAAGACATTGAAGAAATCAACTTGGGCACTGAATTGGCACCAAAGAAGGTGTATGTTGGGAAAAATATAAGTCCAGCAATTAGAAGGATGTTGATTGCATTATTAAGGAAATATAAGCACATTTTTCATGGTCTTATGATGATCTTAAGGCTTATAGAGAGGATTTGTTCCAGCATGAAATCCCAATGAAACTAGATGCAAATCCTTTTAGGCAAAAACAAAGGCCCATAAATCCTACCTTAGAACCTAAGATGTATGAGAAACTTATGAAGCTTAGGGAAGGGGGTATTATCAAACCTATCCGACATTCATCTTGGGTCTCTAATTTAGTGTCTGTCAGAAAGAAAAATGGAGATATAAGGCTCTATGTAGATTTATGAAACTTGAATGTATCCTCTCTTAAGGAAAACTACCCAATCCCAAACATGGAGGCTATGTTGCAGAAGGTCACAAGATGTGAGCTGCTATCTATGATGGATAGGTTCTCAAGTTATAACTAGGTGAAGGTTAAGGAATCAGAAAAATACAAAACAACCTTCACCACACCATGGGGAACGTATGTATATGTCAGAATGCCATTTGGACTCACAAATTCTAGTGCAAATTTCCAAAGAGCTATGGATGTTTCATTTCCTAATATAATTAATGTAATAATGGTGGTATACAAAGATGAATTGACTGCATATTCAAAGAAGGAAGAAGTCCATGTTGAGCATCTGGAAAAAAAAAATCATCAAAGCTATTGAATATGGAATCTCTATAAATCCAAAAAAGTGCCACTTTGTAGTCACAAAAGGGAAACTATTAGGGAACATAGTGTCCAAGGAATGAGTGAGGATTGATCCAGAAAGGGTGGAGGCCATTGACAAGATTCCTATTCCTAAGACAGTTAAGGCTATCCAATCCTTCTTTGGGAAAATCAATTTTGTGAGAAGATTCATATCAAACTTTTCTAAGATAGTGAATCCAATATCAAAGATGTTAAAGAAGGGTGCAAATATTGATTGGATAGTTGAGGCCATAGATGCATTCATATCCATCAAGAGAGCGATTAAGGTTTCGCCAATATTGAAGTCCTCTGATTTTAGTAAGCCTTTTCAAATATTTTTATTTTCATCCTATCACACCATTGCAACAGTAATGTTACAGAAAAATGAGGGGTATGAACAGTCTATTTCTTTTTCCAGCAAATCCCTCCAAAATGCATAATTGAAATATGACATTGTGGAAAAATAAGCATATGCATTAGTAAAAGTTGCCAAAGCATTTAGATCATATTTGGTGGGAGAAAATTTGATAGCTTATGTACCTAATGTTGTTAAATATGTGTTTGTACAGATTGAAGCAATAGGTTATAGGTGCAGATGGATAAACATAATCCAAGAATTTGGCATTGAGTTCCAAATCACCAAGATTGTAAGAGGACAAGTATTAGCCAAATTAATGGTTGAAACAAATATTGAAGTTGGCCAAGTGTGCAATTTGAATAATGAATATAACTTGATTACTAGTATTGAGCACACATCATGGTACATTGATATTGTGTATTATCTTAATCATATGAAATGTCTTAAAGGATTTAATGATAATAAGAAAAGGATGCTTAAATTACAAGCTTCAAAATATGTGTTCATGAAAGGAGAACTCTATTGGAAAAATAGAGATGGTGTTTTGTTGTTGTGCCTAGATGAAAATCAAGCAAGGTATTTTTTGAAGGAAATGCATGAAGGAGTGTGTGAAGGGCATTTCTCAGCAAAAACTGCTGCACATAAGGTGTTCACGGTGGGTTACTATTGGCCTAGATTTTTCAATGACGCCTATGATTATACTAGGAAATGTGAAGCATGTCAGAAATTTTCTAGGAAATTGAAGTATCAAAGAGCATTTCCTTTGAGACATTTGCAAGTTGAAGCTTCATTCCACCAATGGGGAATTGATTTTATACGAGATATTGTGGAAAAATCAAGTGGAGGACACAAATGGATACTAGTAGCCACATATTATTTCACAAAATGGGTAGAGGCTATACCTACTAAACAAGAAACTAGTAGGGTTGTGACAAAAAATTTATTGGAGAATATTATCACTGGATTCGGGGTGCCAGCAAGAATTATAACTAATAATGGGATGTGCTTTAGGTCATATTATTTTAAGGGATTTTTCCAATCCTATGGTATAGTAATCTCATATTCTTCACCATATCACCCACAGGCAAACGGGTGGACATAATCTAGCAACAAGAGCATCCTAAAGATCATAAAAATAATGTTGGACAATAACAAAAGAGCTTGGGATTCCAAGTTGAGACTAGCCCTATGGGTAGATAGAATCACTATAAAAAAGGTCATCGGAAAATCACCTTTTGAACTTGTATATGGGACTCAAGCTAGGCTCCCTTTGCATAATTTATTACCAGTATGTAAGTTCATTTTGCAAGAAGATTTAGACATTCCTGAACCTATGGAGGAAAGGGTCGAAGAATTTATGGAACTTGATTAGATCAAGAAAAAATCCTAGCAACACAATAAGAAGAAGTAATTACAAATGAAATAATTGTATGACAAAAAGGAAAAAATAGAAAATTTGAAGTAAATGACATGGTTCTCATGTGGAATGTTAGGAGTCAAGACAAAGGGAAGCATGGAAAATTTGAAGCTCTATGGTTAGGACCATTTTTCATTGTTGGTAAGGGTGGTGAAGATTCATATTATCTTCAGAACATGATAGGGGAAGAACAAGAATTTCCAGTTAATGGACAATTCTTAAAGAACTTCTTTTCTTCAAGACCATAAAGAGGATTAAGAATTGCTAGTGCATGGACAATTCTTGAGCAACCTCTTAAAAGTAGTTTCATTCCATGCATAGTAGTATAGGATAAGGTCAATAATTTTTGGTGCATGGACAATTCTTCAGGATACCTCTTAAAATATATAATTTCCATGCATAGTAGTTTTAGGTTCTCATTTCATTCCATCTTTCATCCATGGTCTGCCTCCCACAGATTATTCTGGATTCTTTCAATGATCTCACACTCATTCATCCCCAATCAAAGCCACTATTAGGAGTGGAAAAATATCATATTTTCACTGGCCTCCACCCACTCACCTTTCACATACCACGAAAATTTTCCACACTTTAATTTTGTTGTACCCCAGATTAAAATTTTCACTACACTTAAGCATTTTGAAGAATTGTGTTGAAATACTGTTAAATCTGTTAGAAAATGTCAAAATGGGGGTCTGCATGTCTTGCATGGGGGTCATTAACTTGAAATTTTAAAAATCTGACAATCTTGGTCGGTCCAAAAAGATCAAACCTACAATACCCAGATTTCAGTTTTTCATCCCTAAATTTTAGGAAAATTTCTATTTTTAGTAGTTTTCTAAAAATAGAAACTTTTTCTGGATTTTTCTGGGTTTCTTACCAAATGGATACTTGTAAAATTTTCTAAAAATAGAAAGTCTAGCCATTAGGGTTAAGACTAATTTTGATTGGCTTAAAATACTTCCTCATCAGACTGGTGTAGTCAGAATCACAAAAAGGTCAGTTTTACTCTACTAGGTCTATTCTGCTTTTTCAAAAGCTACTTCGGAGATCCAAGGTCATTCATGGAAGTCAGTCAGCTGCCAGGTGTTAGAATCAAGATTCCAAGCATCAAAAAGAGACTGTCGATGAACAATGTGCACGAGAAACGAGGAACAAGCTGAAGAAGTTAAAAAATGAAAAAAGTCAAAATTTATCTAAGTTTGGAGATTGCAGGCGCCCTTGTCAAGAAGAGGCGCCCATGTTTCAATGCCTTAGAAAAATTTTCATCTTGGCAGCCAAAGGCAATGGAAACACGTGTTACAAGGTAAAATTGATAAAATTGATCAAATTTTCTAACACTGTCAACCATGGGCACCCCTGAAGGAGAAAGGCACCCATCTTTTCAAGAGGTCAAAAGTCAAAATCAGGGTTTCCATCTCCAGGTCAATGTTGCTCAGAATCATCCCAACTCCGCAACAAATCAGCTGACATGCTTGTCACATCATCCAGTCACTGGCAAATTCAAGATGAACAGGAGCCACGGAGAGAGGTATTTTAAAACTAAGAAGATGAAGAAAATGAAATAAAATCTAAGTCTAGAAGAAATGGGCGCCATACCTCAAGAAGGGCGCCCAAACTTTTGAGATAGCAGATGGTCAAATTTGCTGAAGACTTCTCCAGCATGACTTCCTCAGACTAGATCTAGCTCTTCAACAAATCCGTCAGCTCATTCGTTAGAGTCAGCAGTCATCAGATATTGCCAAGCGAACAGAGGAGAAAAACTGTGAGAAATGGTAGAAAGTGGAAAGCAACAGTGAAAATTCAAAAATAAAAACTAACACTAGAAGCTATGGGCGCCCCTGAAGGAGAAGGGTGCCTAGGGTTTAATGCCACCAGAAGTCAATTTCCGAAAATGAGTGATCCAGAAGACCCCTTCCAAATTCATCTCAGCTGTCCAGTGAACTCAATAGCCAGTCAATCTGACAAGTACAACACCCGGAATAATGAAATCATTTGAAGGTCAGAAGACAAGCATAAAGATTGAAGATCATGAAGATGGCTAACACTGGAAGAAATGGGCGCCCTTATCAAGGATAGGCACCTAACATTTCGAAGGGATAAATGAAGCTTTTAGTAGATGACATCTCCAGAACAAAGTTGTTAGATATGATTAGGCTCCGCGATGGAAGAATCAGTTCGTTCATCGGATAAATCCAGAGGCTGGGAGACAGAGCTGAAGCAGGGTCAAAAAGAGAACAAAAGTTGAAAATGATAGAAATTTGGCTAAGTCTGGAAAGACTGGGCATCATACCTCAAGAAGGGCACCCATTCCTTCATGCCTTAGTTTATTTTTCGAAAGTTTCAAAATTTTCAAGAGAAGAGAAATACACCTTTTCTCAAGGCATGAATTAGGTTTAGGTTTTCTTCAAGATTAGGGTTTGAGAAGCTATTTTCAAAGCAAAAACTTATTTAAGGACACCTCTATGTATTTTTTTTATATTTTCTTGCAAGAGCCTTCAAAGAGAAACAGAGTAGCAGCTTCAAACCTATGTTTTTCAAGATTCAAGAACCCTAACTTGTTGGTTTATCATAACCATGGTTCCAACTGTTGTAACTAAAACTAACATAATGGAAGTAAGTGGATCAATCAAATAGCCCAACTCTAATGAAAACTTATTATTGATAACCCAGGACCAGAAATAGCGATAGATGGGACCGCCGATAATCTGTTGCAAGAACAAATTGAAAGAAAGAAACATAGCAACGCTTAACAGAAAAATGCTAATAAGAGCCCATGTACAACGAACACTCTTAGTTGCTCCTGGAAAAAATAAGGATCCTAATGCAATTGGTATAGAAGCTGAAAGCAGAAGGAAAGGTAAGAAGACCTCCTCTTTCATATTTTCTCATCAAGAACATCAAATTTGTGAAGAGGAAGGCCTATATTATCAAATTTCAGCAAGCTGATCCATTTTTGTTCTATCTTCTGGACAAATTGTTGAAGATTTCTCTCTAAGTTGCACCAACTATTTTTATTTTGAATGTCAGGGAAAAATTCATATTCATCCATTTCTAGTCTTCTGGGTCTATGCTAAACCTTCTTTTGGACAAAACCCATACCTCATCTTTTTCAGTCAGAAGTTGGGGTTTTCAAAATTTAATCTACTGGGTCCATTCAGATTATGCTCAAGAACAATACCCAGATGACAACTTTTTTTTGCTTTTTTGGGGAAAATTAGGGTTTGCTGCATTTTCAATCTCCACTTCATATTTTCAAAAATGGACGATCTAGGTTGGCTTGTAAAGAAATTCTAGTCAAAACCCATATCTCAGAATAAATCTCAAAAATTTGTCCGTTACAAGAGGAAAAATCAACAAGCTAAATTTAGAAAGTTTGCCAAAATTTGTCTGAACTTAGGCATGTTTACTATCAATCTTCAAGTCTTTCAAAATGGAATACACTCCTGCAGAGTTCAAGACCAAATCAGTGCTTTACCACGATTTCATTGAAACAGTCAAGACAAACTTGCATCACATCAACCCGATGTTCAATATACGTCCTTTAGAAGATGCAGGCAATACCACCATCAGCCATCTTGGCCATTCAGGTCTTCTTGCAGCAGCATCCATACCTTTCTCAGTACAGAGCTTAGAGTTCATAATTGCTTGCATCAAGCATTACAATCCAGCTACAAGGGAGATACAGTCAGTTGATGGGAGAATCATTTGTAGCCTAAAACCAGACATGATTGAGAAATGCTTCTCCATTCCACCATGGCCTGGAAGCGTCACCATCAATGTAGAATAATGTGAAAGGATATGGAAATAACATCAAGATAAATACAGCAAGAAGATTGCACATAGGTGGCTGAAAGAGAAACATTCTACATTGCAAAAGGATGTTGGAAGAGGATAATTCAAAGATGAATTTTCCATCATAATAACCCTACTCAATCGGGTTACAGGTCAAGCAGATGCAACAAGGTTTCAGCCTTGGATGTTCTACGTGATACCTCATATAATGAAAAAGACAAAGTTCTATGACTGGTCTACATTGATCAGTGATTGCTTACATCATCAGATAATTGAGTACTTTCATAAACATGCATTTCATATGGTCTCCTACCCAGTCTATTTGGTTGCCTATCAAGGTAAATTCAGAGGGTTAAACATGGAGGGTTCTTTAAACATTCAGCATGTCTACAACTACTATACTCAGTTGGAATTCACTACTGCATCACATCATTACAAAAGGGTGAATGAAGCATTCTTGATTTATACAGTGCAAGACCTGGACAATGAGCTACATGTTCGCATCTCATCCATTGCCAGGGTTCCAATATACGAATGGGCAGATTGGTTTATTCAGTTCACCACTTTCACTTACCTAAGGGTGTACGGTTATTCAGGGGCTCCACTTATGTTACCGAGGTATCCATCAGATGAGGTAGTATGCATGGAATTCTTCAGGCAGATTTCAAATGTTCACACCCGTCTACGTAACAAAAAGAAACCAGCCTTTAGCTTTCCTTTCCCTTTAGGCATTTACACGTGTAGATCATCTGCAGAAGCTAAACTAATGGGTAACAAGTTAGAAAAACTTGGTCTCAAGCCTTTCAGTGAGAGACGATTATATGATCCCCATGGCTTCTATGTGTCTAAACTTTGTTAGAACTATGCTCATATGCCTGCACTTGAAGACTTTTGGGCTAATTTCAAAGACGAGTATGAGGTACGGAGGCGAAGTCACAGTAGGTTAACCCTTCATCAGATGAAAGATTGCTTATCATAAGATATCGAAGGGTTGTCAGATGATGATGGGGATGTAATTCTTCCAGCCTACACCAGAAATAAGGTTGAGCAGCAACCTCTTCCACAGGTCAACTGGGCTCATAAAGAATGTATCACAGTGGAAGAAAGGACAAGACAAGTGGTAGAGTATAGTAAGACTTTCTTGATTCTAAAGAGAAGGGAGTTTATTCCTATAGTAGAGCCGCCAAAGAAACATTCATCTCTTCCCTCTTCTTCAAGAGTGCAACCAAAGAACAAAGAAAAAGGTCAATCTCAAGAGGTCACAAAGGGTAGTAGATCAGCCAAGAGTGCTAAAAGGAGGTTGGATTATACAAGGATTGTTATACAGGAGTAGCCTACAGCCGAAACAGAAGTTCCTCCACCAGAGCCCATACTTCAAGAAGAAGTACAACATGATGAACCTTTGATACAAGAAACTCTACCATCTCCTAGGTCTTTGCCAATTCACATTGATTTGGAAGATGAGGAGATAGAGGCCATTGTTATAATTATTCCTCCCTTGGATGTTAATAGAAATCCCACATCTTGGCTTGAGAGCTCCTTGGGAAGGACAAGAAGAAGGCCTTCGTATCAAGTGAATGTTGATGACCTTAGCATATACCAGGAAGCACCCGAGAAGAAGGCCAAGAAACAAATACATTTTGAGAGGAATCTCGAGGGTGAAATGGTCATAGAGATAGCTACGCCTCTTGAAGACAAAATCAGAGATGAGGTGGATGTTGATGATTTTATCATGGTCAAAGCAAACCTTGGTAAAAGTACTCGACATGCTGATATAAGTTTGTTTAAGATGGTAACAGAAAACATTCAAGAAAGAGTGCAAAAGGATGGAGAAGACAAGGCAGCCCTCAAGGCTGAAAATCGTCAACTCCGATTACGTATATCAAATCTTATCCAAGGCACCTCACAAACAATCAATTTCTGCCTCAAGTCTTAGAAACACCAGTTGATCAGCAGCAATTAAGGCAGTTAGTTATTTGTGGTAAACAAACAAATGAGTGGGTTGAAGAGATCATCAACAAAGGAAAAGAGGTCCTGACACAAGTCTTCCAGTTAAGATACAAGGCTCATGATTTATGTCAAGGCATCCAGGATTTTGAATAGCTGATAGTTGAGTTCAATCTCATGCACGAAATCATAATTGCAGATTTAGAGATGGCTTATGGCTCTACAATGGCAAGAGAACATAAAAGACAAACCCTGGAGTGGAAAGAAAGTCATCTTTTCAAGGTGAACACATATGTCAGAATATCTGAGGAGTTTGCAGTGTATAAACAAAGAGTTGTTGATACTCTTAGGTTCATCAGAGAAGTAGTTGCAGCAATTCCTTGTCAGTATTGCCTTGAGGATGGTTCCTACATTGGGCTTGACGTAGTCCAAGCTGAGTTTCAGAGCATATTGCATGGCAGCGAGGGCAGTGTTGGGAGAATGATGATGATTTCCATGATGTCAGCAAGGTTCGAGAAAGTGGCCAATGAGAGTGAAGATTTCTTGAAATCAATTACAGATGGCAAAGAAATATTGGAAAAGCGGAATTTTGGTATTAATAGCATCAACACTCCTATTTCAGATGAAGTTGCCCACTTTTTAGCGGATGTGATCGAGCTTTAAATCTGCTTTCTTCTAGAAGCATCTTTCACGCTTTCTTTCTATTCTTGTCTCAAATCTTTTCCATTCTTTGAGGATAGAAAGAAAATATTGTAACAAGTTGTCATGAGTTGGCACTTTCCTTTTTAAAAGCTTTCTAGGGTTTAGATGTTTTAATCTCTTCTAGATTTAGAAATAAAGCTTGCATGTTGGCAAGCAGTAGTTGTAAAAGCAAGGATATTTTAGGGTTTCCTACTCCTCTGCTTAGTTATAAATAAGAGTACTGTTTGCTCATTTTAGTTTAACTGTGCTTGTGATAACAAGACATAAGTGTCTTTAGTACCTTCTCTTTGTTATCATCTAGTTTTGTTCACTTTGTGTAAGGAGCAAGTTTGCATGCCTCTTTAGCTACAAATACTTGTTTAGTGCATGTGTTGTGTTGATTACAATTAGGTTGATCCTATGTTGCAAGTGTGTTGCTATGACTTGCTGTCCCGAAGTTGTAATCCTTGTTCCAGAAACTTGAGTAAATAAAATCTTGAGCGTGCTTTGTCTACCTTGATATAAATATCTCAAATTTCCGTCTCTTTGTTTTGTGGTAAAAGTATGAGTAAATAAAATCTTGAGCGTGCTTTGTCTACCTTGAAATAAAAGTCTCATATTTTTGTAATACTTTTATGATCTCTTTTTCAGCTTGCCTTAAAACGTATGTTGAAGAATAGTTTGCTTAAGTATCTCTGTCAGAAATCAAACTCGTCCATTTCTAAACTCTCTTGCTCTACGTTTACTTGAGAGGGTAGAAACGTTTTAAGCGTAGGTTAAGTTGTAGTTGTCTAGTTTCATTAAAGGGAAAACCTCAGCCGCAACATCTAGTGTTCTATAACCTTGTGTTCTCGCAGCTGAACCAAAAAGATAGGCATAATTAAGTTTAGATTACTTTTCTTTATGCAACTCAGCAAAAGAGGGAGCTTCCCCTCCTAATTCAAAGAGCAGTTTATTGCACATAGCTGTCTGTTTCCAGAACGCATTCCAGAGGTGCAATTTGAAATGCCAACAGTTTTTTGGTGCCCACCGTGGGGCCCGAGGCATAGAACTTAAAGAAAGCTTGCACTTTACAACATGCGTATGACTCTCTAGCATCCTACTGCTCCAGTTCAATAGCCTGATCTTATACCACCAGTTATCTAGCCAAATCTTGAAGATAATTGAAGGAGAGCAAGTGGACATTATTTGCAGCTTAAGGTGTTTCATCTTTGAGAAGAAGGAGACCCCTGCTCAGTGGGGAAAAGCTGCCAAAGTACTTGATGAAGAAGAAAGGAAAGCTGACATTGCAGCTGAGAGACCTGTATTACCTGATCCTGCTTGGGATTAGTCAATCCTGGCTTACATAGTCTATACAAGAAGAAGGAGGAATCCTCTCTTTCAAGAAGACATCAACATTGATCCTTTCGTTCCACATCCCATTCAAGTTGGAGAACCATCCAACAAAGCTCCTAATGTCATCACCATCAAAGAAGAAGAACCTGAAGTCAAGCTAGAAGAACCTGCAATTCAGCCGAGAGAAATGGGTGACAACAATAACAATGACAACAACAACAACAACAACAAAAATCGCAACAACAATCACAATCGGAGGTGAGAGATCCCACTGCCTTGGGGAAATCAAATTGGCCCTTTGGCCTTGGCGGTAAATCATGAACTACCCAAGGGATCAAGAAAGTACTTCCCATGATTCCACAAAGATGGAACACAACATCCTGACGACCATGTTTCAGCTTTCTCAACTACTTGCGGTGTCTTGCACGTCGCACATGAAGATGTTGCAGTACGTCTCTTTGTCGAGACCCTCAACGGCGCTGCAACAGAATGGTTCCACCACTTAAAACCAAGATGTATTACAAATTGGGTCACTATGGTCGACAAGTTCTTTGCTAGGTTCAAGCCCGCAAAAGATAGTCATTGATTGTTCACCCAACTATCCAATGCAAAGATGGAAACTCACGAGCCAATGAGAGAATTTGTGGCAAGGTTAAATCGCCTTGTTACAAGTATCTCCCATACGCTAGATCCATCACCTGAAATTCAGATGAGCAGTTTTGTTAATGCTCTTCCATCTGAGATAGCCTTCTTCCTCAAGTCGGCTAATGAAATAGAATTAGAAAATGCACAGCAAGGCATGATAGAGATCGAGGACAACATGATCACCAATGGAAAAATGAAAGGCGATTCTATTAGGCCTTTAGTAAAAAGTTCTGCTGATCTGCTATTGCAAAAGGTGGCAAATGAAATGACTATTCTCAAGAGGCAGTTGCCTACTCAGCCTGCTCCATCTACACCTCTGGCATTACCAGCACCACAACAATATCAAGCTCCACAGTAGTACCAAGCTCCACAACAGCCATATCAACCAAGGAGGAACAATTTCTTGCCCTTCAACAACTTCAAGCCACGAGGGCCACCTCCACCAAGGCAAGCAGTTGACAATACACAAAATGTTGTGTTTTTCTCCTTTCACGATACCAATGAACATACCGGCTCTTCATGTCCTGAGAATTTGAGGATGACTCAAATCATGGGTTTTACCGAAACTGCACTAGAACCAAACTTTTTACCTGCTCCTTGTTCGAATGTTGTCTTGCCTCAAACAGACAATTTCGATGGCGACTCCGCAATGGGATACTTAGAAAGTGAACCCGAAGAAGAAGAAGAAGAGGATCCCCATCATTACTCTCTTGCCGTGAATCCTGAAAATCATATATCTCCTGTGTTCACATGAAATCAACACCAGAAAACGCAGGAGGAAGAGAGACTAAAGGTACAAAGAGAAAAAGAAAAAGCGAAGGAAGTAGTTCCTATTTCCAAGCCTTCTCAAGAGAATGTAAGTGCTCGAGACTCAAATTTTGATATAGTAGACTCCTTGATGAAGAATAAAGTGCAGATTTCTCTGCTAGAATATCTCCAAGATCACCCAGAACAGGTAGACCAACTCCTCAAGTTTGTAAAGAAAGGACCAGCCAAGCAACCAACATTGCTCGAGTCATGCATTCCAGCGGGAGACAAACCCAAACCCTTCTATATTTCTTTATACATGGGAGGTTAAAATTGAGCAATTGTATCATTGATTCAAGAGCCTCAGACAATATCATGCCGCTTTCAGTGATGAATGCTTTAGGATTATCATGCACCAGTACAAAAGACAAATGTTACTCACTGGAGTCCAAGTCGGTGCCATTAGTCGAACAGTTGAAAGATGCCCAAGTAAGACTGGCAGCTTGTTCGGAAAAGAAGATTATGATGACCATCCTGATAGCTGACATCCCAACTAGCTATGGAATGTTGTTAAGGAAAAATTTTTGCAAGGACCTCAGTGGAGAAATACAAATGGATTGGTCTTCCGTGACCATTCCAATCAAAGAAGGAACTTTCAAGCTGGAACCTGAGCTCAAATCTAGATTTGCGGTGGTGAAATCTCAAGATCCACAAGAGCAAGTCCTATTTCAAGAAACTAGTCCAGGGACTTATGTGTTGTTGGAAGAAATAAATGATGAAGCAGATCAGAACAGTGGACTCATCAAAGGGAGGTTCACAAAAGAAGAAAAAGGAAAGAACAAGATGTACCCCGAAGGAAAATTCATAGAAAATCCAGAAATGTGGACCATGCAATTCGATGGGAGTTGCTCGACTGCCAGTTCAAGGGTGGGAGTTGTCATAATTTCTCCCGAAGGAAAGCTGTATATGTTTGCATATCGTTTACAATTCGAATGCATGAACAATACGGCTGAATACGAGGCACTTTTGTTAGGCCTTAAGAATGCTCGAGATATGGGTATTAAGCAACTCAAAGTCGAAGGTGATGCCGAGCTGATCATCAAACAAGTCAGAGATCAGTATCAAGTGAGAAAAGATCACCTTCGAAGTTATAAAGATAGGGTCTGGAATGCAATAGACTGGTCCAAAGCATTTGACATTAAATATCTTCCACGTGTGGAGAACAGCAAAGCAGATGCTCTCATAGTTTCTGCTTCTCTTTTCATACCAAATGTTGATTTTCGCCAGAATGCATTTGCCATCAAACTCATACACAAACCTACAGTTCCTGATAACAATCAAAACTAGCAAGTTTTCAATGATGATGATCACATCAAAGAGTTTCTCACTATGGCAGACAACTTTGAAAGCTTGTTCTTTGAAGGGAGTTCATTTCCTTTTAGAGAATCAATAACTGAAGATTCTGAGGTAACCAAGTCAGGCATTATCCAGTTGCAAGGAAATCAGATTTCAAAAAAAGAAATCTCTTTAGAAGATGTTTTTGACAGACAAGACAGGCATAAAGATGATGTTGAGTCTTCAGAGAAAAAGGATTTTATACAACTAAAAGGAAACAGGATTCCTAAAGGTTTAGTATCTTTGGAGAATCTGTTTGACAGACATGACAGACGCATCCAAGATCAGAGAGATTCGAGTGATAAGACTTATGCTGAATATCACTTAGTAAACATTGGAACTGAAGACAAGCCCCAGCTTGTAAATTTGGGCAACTGTTGTACACCAGAAGAGAGTGAGAAGCCGATCTCCTTATTCAAATAGTATTGGGATGTTTTTGCTTGGTCCTATGAAGATTTAAAATTCTTCACTCCTATTGAATTGTCTCACACAATTCCTTTGAAACTTGATGCTAAGGCTTTCAGACAGAAACAAGGCATCACAACCCACTCATTCAAGATACGATCTATGCTGAGATTCAAAAGATGGTTGATGCTAAGATCATTTTTCCGATACATCACTCTATCTGGGTATCAAATATAGTTCCCGTGCGAAAGAAGAATGGAGAAATCAGAATCTATGTCGATTTCAGGAACCTGAATCAGTCTTCTCTGAAGGACAATTACCCACTGCCAATCATGGATCACACCCTACAAACTGTCACTGGGTCAGAAATGCTATCTCTACTTGATGGTTTTTCTAGGTATAATCAAATTGCAGTTGCTGAAAATGACCAATTTAAGACTGCATTCACCACCCCATGGGGAACATTTGCATATGAAAAGATGCCTTTCAATCTCATTAATACAGGTGCAACTTTCCAAAGAGCCATGGATTTGGCGTTCGGAGATCTAAAGAATAAAGTCATTGTGGTCTATCTAGATGACCTCACTGTTTTCTCAAAGGAGCGGAAAGATCACTTCTCCCACTTATTAAATGTCTTTGAAAGATGCAGGTATCATCATATCTCTCTAAATCCTAAGAAATCTATCTTTCCAGTAACTGAAGGCAAGCTCCTCGGTCACATCGTTTCAAAGGAAGGAACTCGAATTGATCCAAGTCGGGTTGAATCTATCAGAGATTTGTCTCTTCCAACCAGCAAGACAGGAGTTCACTCTTTCTTCGGTAAAGTGAACTTCATACGAAGGTTTGTATCGGATTTCTCTGAATTGACGAAAGAAATATCTGCCATGATGAAGAAGTCTTCTTTCAAGTGGACAGAAGAAGGAAAGAAATCCTTCATTGCAATCAAAGAAGCCATTAGCCGAGCACCAGTCTTGGTGCGTCCCGATTTTGAAAAGAATTTTATTCTCTGCTATTATGCATCAGAGCACACTATGTCGGCAATATTGACACAAAAGTTGAATGAAGAGACAGAATCTCCCATTGCATTCATGAGTAGCAATTTGAAGGCTAGTGAAACACGGTATTCTCAAATTGAGAAGAACGCGTATGCAGTGGTCAGGGCTGTAAAAAAAATTAGGTTCTACATCCTGAACTCCCACACAATAGTCTATGTCACTGATCCAGCGGTGAAAAGTGTGTTAACACAACAGGAGATGAGCTCTAAGAGAGGCAACTGGGTTACAAAGGTTCAAGAGTATGACTTGGAGATTCAACCAACCAAACTCATACATGGGAGAGGTTTATGTCAACTGATAGCTGAAGATGGTGATAAGAATCTCCAAGAGAAGGTCATACCAGAGCTCGAACCTGAAGAAAAATAAGATCTTCCTATGGTTCTACTGATAGAATCCGTAGGAGAATGGTTTATAGAGATTTGGTATTACTTGACATATGGTGATTGTCCACATCACTTGGATAAGCAACAAAGGAGGACGTTAAGGTTGAAAGCCTAGAATTATGTCATAATGAATAACGTTCTGTACAAGCACGGCCTTGATGGAACATTCCTGTTATGCGTCACTAAAGACCAGCAATGGCGTTTGTTGGAATCTTTTCATGATCAAGCTTGTGGAGGTCACTTTTCTTCAAGAGTGACAACTTTTAAAATTTTGCGAGCACAGTTCTTTTGGCCGACTATGTTCTGCGATGCATACCAATGGGTACACAAATGCTAGTTGTGTCAGCAGTTTGTTGGCAAGATGAAGTTGGCAGCCATTCCTCTCAGGCCAGTTATTATAGATGCTCCATTTCAGCAATGGGGCCTAGATTTTGTTGGTCCTATCATCCCACGGTCTACTAAAGGTCATATCTATGTCCTTACAGCTACAGATTATTTCACTAAATGGGTTGAGGCCATTCCAACTAAGCAAGCTACTTCTGAAGTAGTGTGTGACTTCTTAAAGGAGAATATTGTTTCACGCTTTGGAGTACCTCACAAAATTGTGACAGATAACGCATCATCTTTCTCATCAGAGGAGCTATTAGAGTTCTATTTTGATCATGGCATCACATTAGCTCATTCATCAGATTATTACCCATAAGGTAATGGACAAGCCGAGTCATCAAACAAGAATATAGTCACAATAGTGCGCAAGTTAGTTGATGCTAATAAGTGAGCTTGGCACAAGAAACTTTATGACGCTCTTTGGGCTGATCGAATCACTCCCAAGAGAGCCATTGGTACTTCACCTTTCATCATCATGTATGGTGCAGAAGCTATGTTACCCATCACTCTTGAGTTGTCTGCTTTGCAGCTGGCGACCACAGTAGAAGATGGAGAGTTTGCAGATCCAATTGAAAAGCACATTATGCTCCTGACAAAGCTTCAAGAGGAAAGAGTGGAAGTAGTAGACAGAATCACCCAGCATCAGGAACGGGTGAAGAAAATTTTTGACAAGAAAGCTCATAAGTGGGATTTCGAGGTCGGTGATCAAGTCCTACTGTGGGATAAGAGACATGAGCCCAAGGGAATGCATGAAAAATTTGATTCCTTGTGGTTGGGACCGTTCAAGATCCACGAGTTCGCTGGGGAGAATACTTACATTCTCTCACACTTAGATGGAAGACTCCTACCACTGCCTCACAGTGGACAGTACTTGAAGCACTTTATCTCTTCGGAGGTGGAGTGAAATTTCTGTAAATAATCTTTTTATGCTTTAGTAATGTGTTTCCCCTTTCTGTAATTTTTCCCTTCATAGTGTTGTGTTTCCCTTTCACGTAATAGTTTCGTCGTGTTTTAGGTGATTAAGAGTCTTGTTTTAGGTGATTTCTTAGGAAAAGTCTAACTCTTAGGTGATGCTAGGAAGTCCGGTCACAGGTGACTTAGGGAAACTCTTGCAAATAGGTGATTAGGATGTTATGCTGACTCCGCTACCCGATGGACAAGGCACTGGTCAAGTTTGAAATCTAGAGATTCTACGATTCTCCCATGTCGAAAGTATCCGGCATGGTCCCCAGACGGAGCCAATGTTGTACCCCAAATTAAAAATTTCGCTACACTTAAGCATTTTGAAGAATTGTGTTGAAATACTGTTAAATCTATCAGAAAATGTCAAAATGGGGGTCTGCATGTCTTGCATGGGGGTCATTAACTTGAAATTTTCAAAATTTGACAATCTGGGTCAATCCAAAAAGATCAAACCTACAATACCCAGATTTTAGTTTTTCATCCCTAAATTTTAGGAAAATTTCTATTTTTAGCAGTTTTCTAAAAATAGAAACTTTTTCTGGATTTTTCTGGGTTTCTTACCAAATGGATACTTGTAAAATTTTCTAAAAAAAGAAAGTCTGGCCGTTAGGGTTAAGACTGATTTTGATTGGCTTAAAATACTTCCTCATCAGACTGGTGTAGTCAGAATCACAAAAAGGTCTGTTTTACTCTACTAGGTCTATTCTGCTTTTTCAAAAGCTACTTCGGAGATCCAAGGTCATTCATGGAAGTCAGTCAGTTGCCAGGTGTCAGAATCAAGAGTTCAAGCATCAAACAAAGACTGTCGATGAACAATGTGCATGAGAAATGAGGAACAAGCTGAAGAAGTTAAAAAATGAAAAAAGTCAAAATTTATCTAAGTCTGGAGATTTCAAGCGCCCCTGTCAAGAAGAGGTGCCCATGTTTCAATGCCTTAGAAAAAATTTCATCCTAGCAACCAAAGGAAATGGAAACACGTGTTACAAGGTAAAATTGATAAAATTGATAAAATTTTCTAACACTGCCAGCCATGGGTGCCCCTGAAGGAGAAAGGCGCCCAGCTTTTCAAGAGGTCAAAAGTCAAAATCAGGGTTTCCATCTCCAGGTCAATGTTGCTCAGAATCATCCCAGCTCCGCAACAAATCAGTCGGCATGCTCATCAGATCATCTAGTCACTAGAAAATTCAAGACGAACAAGAGCCACGAAGAGAGGTATTTTAAAACTAAGAAGATGAAGAAAACTAAATAAAATCTAAGTCTGGAAGAAATGGGCGCCATACCTCAAGAAGGGCGCCCAAAATTTTGAGATAGCAGATGGTCAAATTTGTTGAAGACTTCTCCAACATGACTTCCTCAGACTAGATCCAGCTCTCCAACGAATCCGTCAGCTCATCCGTCAGAGTCAGCAGTCATTAGATATCGCCAGGCGAACAGAGGAGAAAAAGTGTGAGAAATGGCAGAAAGTGGAAAGCAACAGTGAAAATACAAAAATAAAAACTAACACTAGAAGCTATGGGCGCCCATGAAGGAGAAGGGTGCCTAGGGTTTAAGGTGACCAAAAGTCAGTTTCCAGAAACGAGTGATCCAGAAGACCCCTTCCAAATTCATCTCAGCTGTCCAGTGAATTCAATAGCCAGTCAATCTGAAAAGTACAACACCCGGAATAGTGAAATCATCTGAAGGTCAGAAGACAAACATAAAGATTGAAGATCATGAAAATGGCTAACACTGGAAGAAATAGGCGCCCTTATCAAGGATAGGCACCTCACATTTCCAAGGGATAAATGAAGCTTTTAGCAGATGACGTCTCCAGAACAAAGTTGTTAGATATGATCAAGCTCCGCGATGGAAGAATCAGTTCGTTCATCGGATAAATCCAGAGGCCGGGAGATAGAGCTGAAGCAGGGTCAAAAAGAGAACAAAAGTTGAAAATGATAGAAATTTGGCTAAGTCTGGGAAGATTGGGCACCATACCTCAAGAAGGGTGCCCATTCCTTCATGCCTTAGTTTATTTTTCGAAAGTTTCAAAATTTTCAAGAGAAGAGAAATACGCCTTTTCTCAAGGCATGAATTAGGTTTAGGTTTTCTTCAAGATTAGGGTTTGAGAAGCTGTTTTCAAAGCAAAAAATTATTTAAGGACACCTCTATGTATTTTTTTTATATTTTCTTGCAGGTGCCTTCAAAGAGAAACAGAGCAGCAGCTTCAAACCTATATTTTTCAAGATTCAAGAACCCTAACTTGCTGGTTTCTCATAAATTTTTAGATCAGCAATCAAAGAAGACCTCCTCTTTCATATTTTCTCATCAAGAACATCAAATTTGTGAAGAGGAAGGCCTATATTATCAAATTTTAGCAAGCTGATCCATTTTTGTTCTATCTTCTGGACAAATTGTTGAAGATTTCTCTCTAAGTTGCAGCAACTATTTTTATTTTGCATGTCAGGGAACACTTCATATTCATCCATTTCTAGTCTTTTGGGTCTATGCTAAACCTTCTTCTGGACAAAACCCATACCTCAGCTTTTTCAGGGAAACTAAAAGTTGTTTCTTTTTCAGTCAGAAGCCGGGGTTTTCAAAATTTAATCTACTGGGTCCATTCAGATTATGCTCAAGAACAATACCCAGATGACAACTTTTTTCTACTTTTTTGGGGAAAATTAGGGTTTGCTGCTTTTTTAGTCTCCACTCCATATTTTCAAAATCGGACGATCTGGGTTGGCTTGTAAAGAAATTCTAGTCAAAACCCATATCTCAGAATAAATCTCAAAAATCCGTCCGTTGCAAGAGGAAAAATCAGCAAGCTAAATTTAGAAAGTTTGCCAAAATTTGTCTGAACCTAGGTGTGTTTACTGTCAATCTTCAAGTCTTTCAGAATGGAATACACTCCTGCAGAGTTCAAGACCAAATCAGTGCTTTACCAGGATTTCATTGAAACAGCCGAGACAGACTTGCATCACATCAAGCCGGTGTTCAATATACGTCCTTTAGAAGATGCAGGCAATACCACCATCAGCCATCTTGGCCATTCAGGTCTTCTTACAGCAGCATCCATACCTTTCTCAGTACAGAGCTTAGAGTTCATAATTGCTTGCATCAAGCATTACAATCTAGCTACAAGGGAGATACAGTCAATTGATGGGAGAATCATTTGCAGCCTAAAACCAGACATGATTGAGAAATGCTTCTCCATTCCACCATGGCCTAGAAGCGTCACCATCAACATAGAAGAATGTGAAAGGATATGGGAAGAACATCAGGATAAATACAGCAAGAAGATTGCACATAGGTGGCTGAAAGAGAAACATTCTACATTGCCAAAGGATGTTGGAAGAGGACAATTCAAAGATGAATTCGCCATCATAATAACCCTACTCAATTGGGTTACAGGTCAAGCAGATGCAACAAGGTTTTAGCCTTGGATGTTCTACGTGATACCTCATATAATGAAAAAGACAGAGTTCTATGACTGGCCTACATTGATCAGTGATTGCTTACATCATCAGATAACTGAGTACTTTCATAGACATGCATTTCATATAGTCTCCTACCTAGTCTATTTGGTTGCCTATCAAGGTAAATTCAGAGGGTTAAACACAGAGGGTTCTTTAAAAGTTCAGCATGTCTACAACTACTATACTCAGTTGGAATTCACTACTACATCACGTCATTACAAAAGGGTGAATGAAGCATTCTTGATTTATACAGTGCGGGACCTGGACAACAAGCTAAATATTCGCATCTCATCCATTGCTAGGGCTGCAATATCAGAATGGGCAGATTGGTTTATTTAGTTCACCACTTTCACTTACCTAAGGGTGTACGGTTATTCAGGGGCTCCACTTATGTTACCGAGCTATCCATCAGATGAGGTAGTATGCATGGAATTCTTTAGGCAGATTTCAAATGTTCACACCCGTCCGCATAAAAAAAAGAAACCAGCCTTCAGCTTTCCTTTCGCTTTAGGCACTTACACGTGTAGATCATCTGCATAAGCTAAACTAATGGGTAACGAGTTAGACAAACTTGGTCTCAAGCCTTTCAGCGAGAGACGATTATATGATCCCCATGGCTTCTATGCGTCTAGACTTGGTTAGAACTATGCTCATATGCCCACACTTGAAGACTTTTGGGCTAATTACAGAGACGAGTATGAGGTGCGGAGGCGAAGTCACAATAGGTTAACCCTTCATCAAATGAAAGATTGCTTATCATAAGATATTGAAGGGTTGTCAGATGATGATGGGGATGTATTTCTTCAAACCTACACTAGAAATAAGTCTGAGCGGCAACCTCTTCCATAGGTCAACTGGGCTCATAAAGAATGTATCATAGTGGAAGAAAGGACAAGACAAGTGGTAGAGTACAGTAACACTTTCTTGATTCTCAAGAGAAGGGAGTCTATTCCAGTAGCAGAGCCACCAAAGAAACATTCATCTCTTCCCTCTTCTTCAAGAGTGCAACCAAAGAAAAAAGAAAAAGTTCAGTCTCAAGAGATCACAAAGGGCAGTAGATCAGCCAAGAGTGCTAAAAGGAGGTTGGATTATACAAGGATTGTTATACAGGAGTAGCCTACAGCTGAAATAGAAGTTCCTCCACTAGAGCCCATACTTCAAGAAGAAGTACAACATGATGAACCTTTGATACAAGAAACTCTACCATCTCCTAGGTCTTTGCCAATTCACATTGATTTGGAAGACGAGGAGATAGAGGCCAATGTTATAATTATTCCTCCCTTGGATGTTAATAGAAATACCACATCTTGGCTTGAGAGATCCTTGGGAAGGACAAGAAGAAGGCCTTCGTATCAGGTGAATGTTGATGACCTTAGCATATACCAGGAAGCACCCAAGAAGAAGGCCAAGAAACAAATACATTTTGAGAGGAATCTCGAGGGTGAAATGGTCATGGAGACAGCTACGCCTCTTGAAGACAAAATCAGAGATGAGGTGGATGTTGACGATTTTATCATGGTCAAAGCAAACCTTGGTAAAAGTACTCGACATGCTGATATAAGTTTGTTTAAGATGGTAACAGAAAACATTCAAGAAAGAGTGCAAAAGGATGGAGAAGACAAGGCAGCCCTCAAGGCTGAAAATCATCAACTCTGATTATGTATATCAAATCTTATCCAAGGCACCTCACAAACAGCTCAGTTGCTGCCTCAAGTCTTAGAAACACCAGCTAATCAGCAGCAATTAAGGCAGTTAGTTATTTGTGGTAAACAAACAAATGAGTGGGTTGAAGAGATCATCAACAGAGGAAAAGAGGTCCTGACACAATTCTTCCAGTTAAGATACAAGGCTCATGATTTATGTCAAGGTATCCAGGATTTTGAACAGCTGATAGCCGAGTTCAAGCCCATGCACGAAATCATAATTGCAGATTTAGAGATGGCTTGTGGCTCTACAATGGCAAGAGAACATAAAAGACAAATCCTGGAGTGGAAAGAAAGTCATCTTTTCAAGGTGAACACATATGTCAGAATATCTGAGGAGTTTGCAGCGTATAAACAAAGAGTTGTTGATACTCTTAGGTTCGTCAGAGAAGTAGTTGCAGCAATTTCTTGTCAGTATTGCCTTGAGGATGGTTCCTACATTGGGCTTGACGTAGTCCAAGCTGAGTTTCAGAGCATATTGCATGGCAGCGAGGGCAGTGTTGGGAGAATGATGATGATTTCCATGATGTCAGCAAGGTTCGAGAAAGCGGCCAATGAGAGTGAAGATTTCTTGAAATCAATTACAGATGGCGAAGAAATCTTGGAAAAGCGGCATTTTGCTATTAATAGCATCAACACTCCTACTTCAGATGAAGTTGCCCGCTTTTTAGCGGATGTGATCGAGCTTTAAATCTGCTTTCTTCTAGAAGCATCTTCCACGCTTTCTTTCTATTCTTGTCTCAAATCTTTTCCATTCTTTGAGGATAGAAAGAAAATATTGTAACAAGTTGTCACGAGTTGGCACTTTCCTTTTTAAAAGCTTTCTAGGGTTTAGATGTTTTAATCTCTTCTAGATTTAGAAATAAAGCTTGCATGTTGGCAAGCAGTAGTTGTAAAAGCAAGGAGATTTTAGGGTTTCCTACTCCTCTTCTTAGTTATAAATAAGAGCAGTGTTTGCTCATTTTAGTTTAACCGTGCTTGTGATAACAAGACATAAGTGTCTTTAGTACCTTCTCTTTGTTATCATCTAGTGTTGTTCACTTTGTGTAAGGAGCAAGTTTGCATGCCTCTTTAGCTGCAAATACTTGTTTAGTGCATGTGTTGTGTTGATTACAATTAGGTTGATCATAAGTTGCAAGCGTGTTGCTATGACTTGTTGTCCTGAAGTTGTAATCCTTGTTCCAGAAACTTGAGTAAATAAAATATTGAGCATGCGTTGTCTACCTTGATATAAATATCTCAAATTTCCGTCTCTTTGTTTTGTGGTAGAAGTATGAGTAAATAAAATCTTGAGCGTGCTTTGTCTGCCTTGAAATAAATTTCTCATATTTCTGTAATACTTTTATGATCTCTTTTTCAGCTTGCCTTAAAACGTATGTTGAAGAATAGTTTGCTTAAGTATCTCTGTCAAAAATCAAACTCATCCATTTCTATACTCTCTTGCTCTGCATTTACTTGAGAGGGTAGAAATGTTTTAAGCATAGGTTAAGTTGTAGCTATCTAGTTTCATTAAAGGGAAAACCTCAGCCGCAACATCTAGTGTTCTATAACCTTGTGTTCTCACAGCTGAACCAAAAAGATAGGCGTAATTAAGTTTAGATTACTTTTCTTTATGCAACTCAGCAAAAGAGGGAGCTTCCCCTCCTAATTCGAAGAGTAGTTTACTGCACATAGCTATCTGTTTCCAGAACGCATTCCAGAGGTGTGATTTGAAACGCCAACAAATTTCATGATCAATACAAATTTTTAAAATATGTGACCAGATCAATATTTTAACCCATGTTAACTAATAATCCCATAAATATGGCCTTTGATATATTAGCATCTCTCTGATCACAGTTGAGAAAAATATTTGAAGAGTAACTGGTCCTTATCGAGAAGATCTTGTGTATGTCTTTCCGATCAACAATTTGTAGCCCTTCATTTGAGCATTTTTTGCAACATTGGGAAGACATAAATCAAGTTACAGCGATCAAGGATCTGAAAGATAACACGTGTGCAATATCGAGAAGACAAGGCCTATCATTTTACCAATGAAAACCTATCGGCAAGAGCAAGAAAATTGGAGCGAAATTTTCAAATCATACTGATCAAGTAAGTCACACCGATGGAAACCTCATCCGAAAGAAACATATATACTTTCCTCGATGAAGAAGAAGAGAAAATGTATCAAGGATACATGTGCAATTGGAATAAGTCCCTCAGATCTCTCTAACCGTGTGGGTTACGCTAATGAAGAAGTTTTGCAGAGAAAGTCTCACCAACTTATCCAAATGAATGAAGTGGTGGAGGAAATACATCAGGGAGACCAAGATCATCAAAAAGGAATTTTATTCTCTTAGCGATAGTACATGCCAGCCCAATGGTAACATGGAATGATCATAATTTGTTAGAAAAACACTGGGCGATGAGTAAAAGTATTTCTAATGGTCCAGACCACCTTGACATTGGGAAAGCCTTATAATTTTCTCCCTAAATAATAAAAGTTGAAAAGTAAGAAGAGGGGCAGTTGTATAACATCGATAAGAATATTTAATTATCTTCTTGACTAAGAATGAGAATCAAAGGGACACTTCACAACGAAAGGATATGAATTTTGACTTGGCGATCGATTATGAATGTATAAAAAAGGGTGACACCAAATAAAACATATAGATCGGCTTGACACAAGAAGGGTTTCATCGATGAAATATTTTTGTATCACTCTGTAATTTCGAAATTCAAAAAGACCATTGCACTCATTTCTGATGGCAAACATTAATCACCGCACAAGTGAACATTATGTAAATATTTTATGATTGACAGGAGATTGAACCAAAAGAATTTTCATAATTTTTAGTGAGGATAGGAGATCAAACGAGAGTCAAGGAATTCAGTGTGGCCAGAAATATACAAGTAAGCATATTGAGTTTTCCTACAGTTGATAAGTTACAATTCAATTCTAACACCTTGTGAAAGATCAAAATGGAAGGTTCAAGTTCTATAAAAACAAAAGGTAGGAAGCAACAGGGTGAAAGTAGCTAGTCGGGGAGTAATAAAATTTTTTTTGAAACGGGCCTAGAATAAAAAAAAAATTAAACCAAGACCTCATTGATCAATTTCCTAGTTCAGGACCAAAATCCAGAAAGTCTACACAATTGAAGGTCGATGTAGAAAAAATAGAAGATAAATGAAAACATATAGGTGATGTATGGAATCCTATTAGGGGATATGAACTTTTTATGTTTCATTACTATCGGAGAAATAGATTTGAACCAGTTTGTAACCCTTGGAATTTCAACTTGGGAAAACTAGTTGTTCCCAATGTCTTTATGAATGTATAGCTCATTAAAATTCTGGCTAAACATTATGATGCAGACCTAAAAGCCATTTGCAACCTGCAAGGAGAGCCTTTCATACATATATCCAAAACCGTACTTGGTGAAGTTTTCAACCTAGACGATTTGTGTGATGAGCCCATAGTGCATGAGGGTTTGGAGAAGGAGTATTGGAGAATGGATACTACTTACAAGGGATGGAGGTTACCGCTACACAGGCCTAGGAAATATGGGAACCTAGTTCCTCTTGAAGATAATGAAGGGCCTCCTTTTCATGTCGATTTGTTAGAGCCCTACTTGAAATATAATTACTTCTTGGCATGCCACATAATAGGAACACAGGCTTTTGAATTCATGTCTATAGGGCCAATGGTAATTGTTGTTGATATACAATGCCACAATGCAAGACCTTTTGATTATTCCTCACACATTTCCAAAGGGATAGACTCGAGGTTAATGGCCATCAAGAATGAATCTCCTACACTAAATTTTAAACACTATTCCCCTCTCATGCATGTGATACTGTACTATGGGAAAGAACTTGGATGTGGCCAGAGGAATTAGGAATCACACAATTGGATAAAGAGGGTTAGCCATTACTAGTAAAACTATGGACTTCTATTTGGGACAATAGGTTTATCAATTCCAAATTTGTTTATTTTGAGGAATACTTTGTCAAGACATTCTACAGGTTTTATAATCACCCTTGTGATTATTCATTATCTAATGAAATCAAAAGATTCTTAAGGCATAAAAATTTCAATGGACCACCAATTGTATATCATAATTGGGGTGACTGGCATTGTTATGTTGATTCAAGCATGATCAGAGTGTATGCTTTTGAAGATACACATTTTCTTTTACCAAAAATGGTGCCAAATAGGATTGTATATTTGGAGATTTTCAAGCAAATGGATTATTCCAATGTTATGAATTTGAGTGCCTATCAGAAGTAGTCATTTATGCCCAGAACATTGTGCTTTGGATATTTCACTATGGTATCAAAGGAAGGGTATGATCTTATTCTGGATAAGTTATCACATTTCAATATGAAGAAGGTTGCACCAAGGAAGGGATTTGATCCTGAGGGTTATACTGGTTTTGCAAGGAAAAAACAAAATCTAGGTGGATATGATCATATACCATATCCTCATGATGATATAATCAAAAACATGGAAGAGAGGGAAGTTGAATTAACCATTGATAATTACAATAGAGAAATGGAAAAAAAAAATAAAGAAGATACAGGAAACATAAATGTTGTCCTCTACAAGTGAGGAATCTTTTGATAGAAGAGAACCCCAAGGAAAAATTGACAAGATTCCCAAACTGAGAATTGAAGACTATCAACCTCTGAGCAGACAACAATAATTTGAAGAATCATCTCACACAGATACTAAACAATTTTCCTATAATTCCTTTGTTTCGGATGATCAGTTTATAAAGTCTCTTGAATTTAGATCTTTCTTGTACAAGAAAAAAGGAAAATCAATAAGGGAATCAATCACAGACATCACACCCAGCAATGAAAATCAATTGCTTAGCACATTAAAGGTGGATGTAAAGAATGAGTGAAGAACATAACTTTGGAAAGAGGAAGAAAATTATTGGAGTCTGGTGTGATGATTTTCCCTAGTTTAGATTTAAATTTTGTTCTTGTTTTTGATATTTTTCTGCATAATATTGATCCTAAGCATAAGCTCAGTCTAGAAGGTGTGACAAAAGTATACACTAGGTCAAGATATAACCTTGATGAGAACTCTCTTATGATATGGGCTTTGTATCCCCCACATAAGAAATTTGTGATTAGTGATACTGAGAAGGAATTTGGTCATGTGATGACATTGAAGGTAGGAGAAACCGATATCGTGGTCACAGCTAAGATTGGCATAAATGTAGCCAAATTGAACAAGGCTTAGATTCAAATGTTGATCAAGGAACAAGATATGTACAAGTTGAGCAGTGAGAGAATGCTCAAAGAAAATGATTTTCTAAGAGATACAGTCAAAAAAACATTCAAGGGATCCACTAAAATGTTAACTCAAGGAGCAGGGTCCCAATCAAAGGACAGAAGTGAGGAATAAAAAGTATGCACTCGAGTAAGCAAGGCCAAGTTGACACACTTTATGCACTATTCCAAAAGAGGCACACTAACCTAATGGTCTAGATGAATAATTTTTGGGCGACTCACTCCAAGATTCACACTGCTATTCAGGAACATAAGAGAATAAATGTCAAAATTCAAGAAAAGATCCAAGAAATGCAAAAGAGAAGCACTTCTGACACTAGAACCATTACCTTCAATGAGGATATGATGAGGAAACATAAGGACTATTATAAGGAACTACAGGTGGATCCTAAAGAATTCATAGATGCTTCAAAGGAAGGGGTGCCTTCACTATTCAAAGATGATGGAGAACTGAGGAGTCAGATTGAATGGATGAAAGAGTGTTAGTTAATACTACAGGGAGCCTTGGAAGCAACCAAGAATGAGGATTCAACACTGGAAGAGGCCTATGGACATTTGGAGAAGATGATCATCATGGAAATCGCTGCAAGGAATGCTTTAGAGGATTCTGACACACACTTGATCCAAGAATATTTAGATCATATAACACAAGTTTATTTATGGCTCATTAGAGCATAATTGTTAGCATTTTATTGTTAATTCCAAAAGACACTTATGAAGAGCTATACCCTCTTCAAAATATTTCTATATATGTTGGACATGTGGTGATTGAAATGATCATCATCACATAATTTTCATTTTAGAGTAGGCATAGTAAGAAGATAGATTGCAAAATCTTTCCCATCTATTTTATATCAAAGACTATTGTTATAATGCATGGCATTTGAAGATTAATATAATGGAGAAGGTTAGACCTAAGTACTGATTTTCTTTCAAGTGTTCAACAATTGTGTGGATTCATATGCATATTATTTGGTTGTCTCCAAAGTGGGTTTTATGTAATTCAAACTAAATGTGTGGATATACATTTAATTTGTCAATACACATTTGTTGTACTTGTGTGGGGTTTCTGATTGGTTTCTATGTGTAGAAGAATTAAAATTCCTTTTAAGAGTTCTGATTAAATAGGTTCTTGTTTGGATTAAAGTCATCTTAAAATATCATCCTGATTGGTTTCCTTTCACATCTGAATTAAATCATTTCACAACTTCACAATAGAATAAATGGATATCACTAGGATGACTAAGAAGAGTCCAAATAACTAACCTACTTGCACGTTTGCACAAGGTGCAGACACTCAAAGTGCCCAACTATTTGAGTTAAACTAAAAAGTAGATATATCCATCTCACAAAAGCTTGTCTCCATAATCATCATCCATCCCTTGACTCCATTAGCCCAACAAAAGTAGGCACTGGTCATACCAATTCCATTTTAAATTTCACAAAATCTTATTTCATATTTCAAATCTCAGTACTAGGAGTAAGAGTAGTTAACTATTGACCTTGCATCTACTTCATCCCCATGTGCCATTGTGAGTAGATTGCTTGGATTAGAGATTATTTCCTTTAAAATATGCCATATCACTCAGGTACACCCACCTAGGTTTAGCAAAGCCTAAAGAGTAGGAAGTAAACAACTTAGTTTGCCCAGTTTGTTAGCCAAGAGTGTATTAAGAGATTAGCACCCTCTTAAGTTCCAAAACCTGCATGTTTGAGACCTAACAGAACCAAAAGCTCGTGAAGGGCCTAAAGGGTAGGAAATCTTAGATAGTTTTGATAGTTTAGAAGAGGAGGTAGAACTTCAACTTCAGCTCTTAAGGAGGTTCCCTTGGGATACATAGCAACCAAACAAGCATACTCCTCCTCTTTGAAGATATAATTTTTTCTTTGGCTACTAATAGAAATGAGCCTAGAACTATGAACAAGGCAATGGATGGATGATGATTATCCAGAAGAAATTATATTAGATGTAAATGGGCATTTAAGAAGAAAAATTAACTAAATGGTGATGTTGAAAAGTGCAAGGCAATATCCTTTGTGAAAGAAAATTCCCAAGTTGAGGGGGTAGAGTTTGGGAAGACTTATTTCCTAGTTGCTAAGTTGAAACCTATCAGTTTTCTATTAACTATAGTAGAAATTTTTTATTTAGAAATGAAACAAATGGAAGTAAAGGCAACTTTCAGAAATTGTTGCTTGAAGGAAGATATCTACAAGATACAATTAGAGCACTATATTGTTAAAGACAATGAATTTTTGGTTTGTAGATTGAAAAATATGTGTATGGTCTCAAGTAGTCTCCTAGAATGGGGTACTAGAAATTTGATCCATTTGTGTTGGACTTTAGATTTATAAGATCTAAATAGGATTATAATTTATAAAATGGATGGGGATCGATTTTTTGTTTTCACATTGTACTTAGATGATGTGTTATTTTTTGGTAAGAGTAAGGATGTGATTTGTGATTTGAAATTTTAACTTTTAGCATAACTTGACATGAAAGAATTGGGGATTACCAATTATATCTTGGGTATGGAGATCAAAAGAGAAAGAGGGAGCAGAAAGCTTTGGTTGCGCTAGATTAAGCATGTGAACTCTATACTACAAAATTTGTACATGGAATAACATAGTATTGATTGTTCCTATTTATATGGGAACTGATTTCCTATGACATCCACAAAGATGAAGAATAAGTCATGTATTCCTTATACAAATATAGTTAGGATTTTGATGGCATGTTATGATATGTACTTAGAGACTATATATTACCCAATTAGTGAGAATATTGAGCCACTTTATAGCGAATATTATGTTAGATCATTGGGATGTAATTAAGAGGGTATTTAGATATTTGTGAAGTACTTCCAGGCAATCTTTTTTATCATGGTGAATTTTTTAGGGGTCAACACTTACATATATTTGTGCATTTGCAGGCTTAGATTGGGTAGAAATTATCATTAGTAAAATATCCACTAGTATAGGATATGTTTAATTCATTTGGAAATGTTATTAGTTAGATTAGTAAGTGGAAATCTATGGTTGTTTCTCCCACCCATTATAGAGGCTCAATACATGGCGACTAATCATGCCTATAAGGAGGCCACCTAACTCAAAAAATTATGTTCAAACTTGGGGGTTGAGTCAAGGAGCTATCAAAGTTTTTTGTGATAGTCAAAGTGTCATATGTATAGAAAAGAACATATATTTTATGTGAGGACTAAGCACATAGATTTCTAGTACCACTTTGTTTGTGACAAGATAGAGGATGGGAGGGTGATGCTAAAAAAATTTAACACTTTGCAAAATGTCATAGATGCATTGAAAAAGTCAATCAACATAGAGAAGTTCAAATGGTGCAATAAGTCTATAGACCTCTCAACACCTAGTAGGTAGTTGATAGTGTTGGTATGTTATTTTTTCTTGTTAAGTGATTGAAATAATTTTAGGATTTTTTTCAACCTTGCATCCTAATGTTAAGAACAAAAAAATGCAATTTTGAGGGCTCTAGAGATTAGTTTTGCCCCAAAAATGTTGAAATGAGCCTTAACTAGAGCAAGTAAGATACAACATGGACCTCTTTAATGTATTCAATTTTAAAATATATATGGGTTCAATCGACTACCATAATAAAAAATTATGGCCTTCAAAAGTTGGGCCTCCCACATTAAAATTGTAAGAGCATTTATGACACAAGAGAGAGTTGTAAGGAGTTACACTTATTGACAAACTTATGATACATGTTAAATTTAATTTTTTCACATACCTCCTCTCATATATTACTGTAGAAAGCATATTCCACACCTTTTTTCTTTTCATATGAAATCCCAATCATCGATTGACCCCATAGTGAGATGATTAAACCATATTATTGCTCCTTCACGCAAAGTTTTGACAAAATAAGTCAAATTACAACATCCTCATGAGCCACTTGTAGAATACAAATTGTAGAAAAGGTTATAATATGTTAATCTAGATGTTAAACAACATTATCATGAAATTTGGCAAACCCCTTTATGAATTATGTGGGAAATTATGGCATGTTTCAAATGTTGACAAACAATGTAGCTCATAGTAAAGGAAGTGGCAATGGTTGATTATTATTATTATTGTTTGCATTGTTGTGATCACCCATTATTTGATCAAGTGGTTCTTTTTCAACATAAGAAATTCATCAATAAGAAAAGGAATTGTTGGTGAAGAACCCTCACTTGTGGATAGCTAATTTACAATTTGAAAGAAAGGACTAGCAAGACCTATTTTCCTCTATGATCTAGTCTAGAATTTATATTATAGAATGGAAAAGATTCAATAGAAAGCATCAAGACTAACCTTATGTTGCAACATAGAACTTTTTAGTAACACATACCCCATGGTGGGTGCCAAAAATAGTTAGCATTTTAATATCACTTTTGAGACTACATTAAATGAATATTTGATAAATTAGAATAAACCTCTCTTCAAATTTTGAGGGGAAGCTCCCCAAAAATATTTAAAAACCACATATCTAACCTTTGAACAAAATCTGCAATTATCAAGACCATACACTTTTCTCGAGAGGGTTTACATGAAGGAAATCATTGGAATGAAATAATTTTTATCTCAAGAAATGGGCACCAAAAAAGTTCTTCATAATTAGAACACTTGCAATTAGATGAAACAACAAACTAGACTAGAACAATAATGATTTCTTACAAATTGAAATTAGAGACCAACTGTCATAACCCAATTTTTATTTGCATTTAAATTAAAATATGACAAATTGAATTATTAAGGAAATTTAGTATGTTGAGTGAAAATTTTGATATTTTGAAATACATTGAAGCAAGTTGACTGTCTTTTTGACTTTGAAATTGAATTTATTAAACCATTATCATTGATTTCAAATAATACTTAAATTTAGACATAATAGAATAGTGGTCTGCATTTTAATTTAAGGCCAAGAAATGCAAATATTCAAATTCATGTGTGAGGCGGCACAAAATTAATGCAAATAATGAATGAAATGGCTCTCAGTAGTGTGAATAGGTAAGAAAAGAATGAATACCATATGGGGGCATGGCATGAATTTCTCTGGAATTTGAAGGGAGGGACGAATGGTGGTGACAAAAGAAGAGGAGAAAAAGAAAAAAAGATACCATTTTTTATATCATAGAATCAGCAAGACTAAAGGAGAAGAAGCGGTTCAATGATTTTCTTGAGGAAAATCCGAGAGGAAATCGACCCCCAAGACAAAGGTATTCAATGCAATTTCTTTGATTTTTTGCAATTTTCAGTTAGCTACTTGTGAGAAATGTATGTCGGATCATATCAACATTTCTTTTGAGCCATAATAAACTTGTATGATAAACTTGATATGTAATTTCTTGTTTAAAATTTTATTGTTTCTTCTGTGAATGGAAATGGTGGCCATTTTTGTTGCACGAACTTTGTGCATGTATCTTAAACAGAATGGAAGTTGAATCACTTAACCCCTGTGAGTTAGATGTTATTGTCATTGTCATTTTGTCACTTGCATCTGAAAAGAATAGCATTTCACATGGCTATCAATGAATCCAATAGCCTATGAAAGGGGATGAAACAATCCATGAATCGTTATTGCCTTCTCTGAGGAAAGGTAGATAGTTTTCCATTGAAAACCTACATTTATTCCATACTCTGTATAAATGAATTCCCATTGGGATATCCACACCATATGGATGCTAAATTTGTTGTCTTTGATCTTGGATCAAAGGTTATCCATGTTGTATTTTTGTTTCCTCTCGTGTTAAGTGATGGTTGGGTGTTTATCACCCCTTTCCTTGTAAATGATATAAATTTAATCTACTTTTGTGTATTCTATGTCACAGTGTTTCAATGTTCTTGTCGCCTTGTCCATAAGGGACAATGGTTGAGTGATGTTTCACTCTTTCTTTAGATTGGCATGGTTATCTTGTGATCCTTCATTTTCTAAGAATGATAATATTTTAAGTCCTCAAATTAATCCATCCCAATTCATGGATCGACATGCAAGGCATCAGCCCCAAGCACTGATGAAAATATTAAGCAATAATCGATCATTCCATACGAGTAGTATGATTTGATAAAACCAATAAACAAGGGTTCTTAAAACCTGAGTCATGATAAGGTTGTACCTAGTACATGTGTAAATATTTCTTGTTGAAACGACCAGTACCTTGTCGATCGAGTCCTCTTAATTTTCAAGAATCAATACCAAGAAATCGTTTGGTTATTTTCTTATATGCATGTTATATATAATTGTTCTCAGAATGATAGAATCTTTGAATTAAAAATGAGAATGAAAGTTATGTTGTATCAAAATCTTGACCATGATTATAATGAATAGCTACAAGTCCCTGAATGAGGCTTGTATGAATGAAGCATTGGTTACTATGGAACTAAATTTGTAAACTTTTGTAAACATTATTTTTTTTAATAAACTATAATTGTTTAGTTGAAAAAAATATCATTCTATTATAAATAGTTTTGTTTAGTTGTAAACAACATTATTCTATTATAAACAATGTTGTTTATCTATAAATAGTAACATTTTGTTATAAATAGTGTTGTTTATTTGTAAATAGTATCATTTTGTTATAAATAGTGTATGTTTAGTTGTAAACAACATCGTTTGGTTATAAACTGTAATTTTTTATCTATAAATAGTGTCATTCTATTATAAATATTGTTTATTAGTTGTATATGACATAATAATATGTGAGAAATTGTTCAAACAAACTTGTTCTTAAGTTCTTTTACTTCTTGTAAACTGGAAAACGATATGTCAATCTAAAACATTATTTAAATGATAGCAATCTGATTTAATGATTTTTATTTCAGAATGTATCACAAATTTATAACTTAAGTTGGAACATATATGTGTATGCACATAGACCTTTGTCTTTGTACATACACATGCTTGTGACATACCTTCTTTTGTTACTTTTTGAATTCATTCTTAATTGTATAACGATTTATGTTGAATGTAATCATGAGTCATGTTCATATGATATGACTGGATAATGTATTGACCAGTTCCATTTTAATCATTTTTTTTTAATTTTTTGAATGAGGAAATAAGTAGCCTGAATTGATTTACCATAAGATATATGTGGAAAGAATATTCTCTTAAATGAGTAGAACAACAACACCTAAGTATACTATTCACCTCAGGGTAGATGTTGCTAGAGGGTAGATAGTTTCTCTATCCAAAAACCTATCTTTTAATGTTTCAACTCACTTTTAATGAACTTGTGTTAACCTATCTAACATTAGATGTCACACCAATCATGTCAAATGAAAGGGGATCTAGCTTCCTTGTTGATGTAATACCACTTATGAGAGTTAAGCTCCAAAATGGTGGATAGTAATTAAGTATATATTACATTCAAATGTATTAAGATGAATTGTTATGTGTTCCAAAGGTGTCTACCTAACAATATATTATTATCCACTCAATCCAAATAAGGTAAATTTGGACTAGATAGAAATGGTCATTAGGATAATGAACCTCAAACTCCTAGTGTAGTTATTAATCTTCTCTTAAGATTATAGTAGAAAATTAGATAAATATTAAAGGTTGGATTGAGAGAATTCTTGGGTAAAAGCACAAACATGTGTCACACTTTATAAAAGAATCGGCCAACAGCAAAAAAAAATTGAACTTCGACCACATAAAAGTGGTCTTTATGTTTTGAATTTAAAAATGTTGTAAACTAATGAAATGTAGAACTTTTGATGAAGATTATTCCTGTAATTTTAAAAAAAATTTAAAAAATTGTTTTCATTATTTTTTTTCAATTTAAGGACAAATTTTGGAATGCTGAAAATTTCATAAAAGAGTGACTTCACGAGCTGTCAAGAAACAAATTGAAAAAATCTTCATTTTTCTCTAATTTTTTTCTCCAAATAGGTAACTTCAATATCTATTGTATGGAAAAAAACAATCAAATTTTGATGTATATTTTTCTCATAATAACATTTTAAAGTCAAATATGTCAGAATTTGACAGTTTTCACAGGTCGTCAACTTTTTCAAATTTTTTAACCATTTTCAAAAAACAAATTATACCCTTTTGAAGAAGACTCTCTGCTCAACTGGCCCATATAAGTTTAAAAAAAAATTAATGTGTAACTATTTTTTAAATTCTAATCAACCTCTTTTTTTAATTTTAACAACCTACTAGCATTATTTTAAAAATAACATATCTTAGAACTAATCAAAATATTAAAAAAATTATATATTTAGATTCACCACTTTGAGTTCTACAAAAGGGTTTTTTTTTTTGCAGAAAAATAATTTTGATAGGAGAAACACTCTGGAAAAGTTGAATGTTTCTGAAAATTATAAAAAAAATGTGAGTTGGTTGTCATGTAGGATGCCACCTAGACATGTTCAGCCGAGCATGTTTCAGACGAGTAGGTTTCGGTCTAAACCTACTCGTCTGAGACATGCTCAACCAAAATGTGCTCGGCCAATAGGTACTCGGCTGAAAATGGTCAATATAAAAAAAAAAATTGTTTAAATTTTTCAACTCAAGTAAATTCAATAAAATACATATTTCAACCAAGGAATCTACTTATTTCGACTAAGGAAAGCTTATTTCGACAAAATAAGGTTTATTTCAACAATTAAGAAGACTTATTTTGATATTTTAGAAGGTTTATTCTGATAATTTAGAAGATTTATGTCGACAAAAGAAGGTTTATTTCGACAATTTAGAAGACTTATTTCAACAAAAGAAGGCTTATTTCAACAATTTAGAAGACTTATTTTGACAAAAGAAAACGTATTTAGACAATAGGAGAGTTATATTTGAAGGTACATTGATCTTGAACTTATTTAATTGATTATGTCTTTATTTTCATGAATGCATTTGAAATTTGTTTTCACTATTTAAATTCTTAGATTTCATTATTATTGATCACCAATTCTATGTTATTCCATTTTTTTTTCAAGTGATATATATGTACCAAATATTAGCTCATGATATACCAAATTTTCTCATATGATATGTTTGTAATTTATTTGATTTTTTTTTACTTTGGCTTTAAAACAAATGAACAATTTAAAATTTAGTGTTAGATATTTATGCAATATTAATTGTACATGTTTTATTGAAAGCTCATGTGTGTACAAATTTGTATGCAGGTGAATTCAAATTTGAGTGCAATTTGCGATGGCATGTAAAAGGACTAGATCAATGAAGTATGATCAAACACGAATAAGACAAAGGAAGAGAAGAGCGGGTGAAAGAAAATCTACTGAAGAACAACCCATGGAAAATATTGATGACCAAGGTGATGTACAGGTACAAAAACAAACTGAACCTAATATTAGAAATTTTTTGGACTATGGTATGGAAAATTTGATGGAGATGGATGAGGATTCTCTTTTCAATAATATTTCATCTAAAGATATGTTATTTGAAAGCACATTAAAATTACACTAAAAAATAATATGGGGTGATTTTTTTGAAGAAAAATCTTTAATTGGAAGAGCACAGTTAGTTGCAAAGTTATTTAGACGAAAAGAAATGACCCCTATTTTGGAGTTGTTAGGGGTTGATAATAGGAAAAATTCATCAGATTTAAAAAAAATAATTGTTGAAAACTTGCAAGAAGCATTAGAATGTATTGAAAATAAGAGTCGATCTAGTGATCTAAGTGTTGCATGTAGAGCATTGATGATTGTAATTTCTAGTCAGAAATTATGACATAGAAGACAAGTTCAAAAAAAATTTGAATTACTAAATGTTTCTAGGAGAACTGTTCAAATGTATATTGAAAAGAGAAATGAAATAAATGAAAAATTTGAGAAAAATTGGGTAAATATTTTGTAGGGTTCCCCGAAAAGATAAAATTTTAGAAGATGTAAAAAAATAGGTGGTTGAATATTGGACTACTTGCTCTCGTGTTTCTTCCAATAGAAGGGATACTATAAAAATAATAGGTGAAGATGGTACAAAAATTTCTCATCCAAAACATTTTATAGATACAACACAAAGTGAACTTTTTGAAGAATTCAAGCAAGATTTTTCAAATGTGAAGATTTGTCAAAGGATGTTTGAGACACTAGGACCATCATTTGTACGTATAAATAAAGAACATGAAACTTCTTGTTGAAATCATGTTGAATTTGATCTACACCTACAATCATATAGAAAAGCTATGACAACAATTGATCAAAATTTAGCCATCCCTAGAAGTACAACACAATTTGTGAAGTCTCTTCTATGCAAAAAATTAGAAGATTTAGATGAATTCAATGTTCAGTGTATAAAAAATATATGTAATGATTGTGGAGATTTGAAGAATCTTTTACATGTTGATAATAATGAAATGCAAGTTGTTTGGAAGAGATTTGAATATGATACATACTTAATGAAGTCAGGAGTTGAGGCAAAAAAAATTATTCTCAAAGAGAGTGGATTGCCTTACAATGAATTCATGAGTAAATTTCACAATATCATATATCCACATATCCAACATTGTCATGGTGCAAGATGGCAAGCTAAGCAATTTCATGATTCAAAGAATTTCTTTCCACCGGGTTGTATTCTCTCTATTGTATATTTCTCTAAGAACTATACATTTAGTCCTCAAATTGAGATTCAAAGTCAATATTATCGTTCAAAGCAAGCTGCAATCTTTGTGCAAGTTTGTTACAGGCATGCCGAGTTAGAGGTCGATGGAATACACATAAAATATGATCGAATTATCATCAAAGAGGTTCACTTTTATATCAATGATGATACGAATCATGATAGAAGCTATGTAGCTCACTGTTTCAAAATGTTTTTTGAAGACTTGAGACGACGTGGCATAAATCATGAACAACATTGGATATGGTCTAATGGATGTGCTGGTAAGTACATTATTTTTTTAATTTTATTTATTTATAATTACTTTTAATTTTGAGACTTAAATTGTTTAATTGCTTATATATATAATCTTTTTTGAAGAGCTAATTTGGTTTTAGTATAATTATTTGTAACTTCACAGGACGATTTAAGTCTTCAAAACCTTTTGTTTGGTTAAGCCATCAACATGCTATACGCAACACCATTTTTTTGTGGAATTTTTATGATTGGACATGGAAAAGGAGAGCACAATAGAGTAGGATTGTTTGAAGTGTGCACTTCGTCAACATCAACTTACTAGTAACTTTCAACATATATATATATATGGAATCTAGATATATTTTTTAAAAGATTAGATATATATTTAAATTAAATTAAAAATTCTTTTAAGTTCCTTGAAAGTAATAGGTGACAAATTGTGCCAACATGTGTACTTGCAGGTAATGCCATACAAAATGCAAATGAAATTGTTGAATGGTGCAAAAGTCATTTTTTCACTCACGACTCAACATACAACACACGGTATTTTTGGGAAGTTACAGGTACATCTAGTCAAAATTTGTTAAAAATTTGAATTTCAAAGTTCAAGTGTACATGGTTTTTAATTGAATTTTCAAATTTGAATTTACAAATATTGATCGATCAAATCCTTATAATTGTCAAGAAATTCGTGGTATTAGAATTTTGCATCAAATCATGACAATGGGAAGTAGTAAGCCTTATGCAATTAATGTGAGAGAAAAATCATGCTTTTGTGTTGATTGCATTGAGAACAATGCAAATATTGTTCAATGTGAGAATATTAGAGATGGGTATGTTTCACAATGGGAAATGAAACAATTAATATCAACGCCTCCTTTTATTGAAGATGACAATGTCGATGTCTACGATACTCTATATTCAGCTAATTATGAACGTGTATCTGATTTAGTTGTTACAAGTATGGAAATTGATTAATTTAGTAAAAAATGATTTAAATATATTTTATGTTTAAGTAAGTTTCAAGCATGTTTAATTTAGTTAAAATTTATTAAAAATATATTTAAAACTTTTGTATTTACTTTACATCTGGTGTGTGTACATGAGATATTTTTGTTGTTGTTGCAGATCCTGACAATGCAGAATTTTTAGATTACTATCTACTAAGATGTACGCAACCAAAAATCAAATTGGTGGAATTGATGACAGATGGTGATGGAAAAGAGTATCCCATTGGATCAGTCATTATTGAAGGCATGTATTATCAACAAATAAAGATAGATAAAAATGGTATTATATTTGTTGATTATATGCCAGGACAAAAGGTTCTACATTACATTCACTTAGTTATAGCAACAAAAATAAATTTAGAAACTTTACCTAAAAGAGGACATGCCAAACAAAAGTGGAGGTTTCCTATTGAAGATCATGAAAAAAATTTAGAGATAATTAAAGATAGAGAGGATCCATATTTTATGTACCGGGAGCTTTAAGTTTTTTTTTGGGTATATGTACATGTATGAATGGATATATATATATATATATATATATATATATGTACTCAAAAAATTTATAGATCTAGATCTATATATTTATATTGATTGGGCATGTGGCATGATTTAGAATGGGTTTTTTCAAAGGCTTGGTCATTTATTTTTGGAATTGTATAAATAAATTTGTTCCATGTGGAATTCTTAATTTAGTTCAAGAATCTTTGATTTCATAATTTACATGTTTGAAACTCCACATAAATATGTATGTTAGATCATATATATGCTTGATACAAAACCTAATGACTTTAAAAATGTTTTCAAACATTTTGCCTAAATTCCTTTAAATCATCTATTTCCAATTGCATTAAATTATGTTTGACATGGAATTATTTTAAGTTCACTTGAATCTTCGATTTCATTTGTTGAATCTTAGATCATGTACATATATGTATGTAATTTACTTGAAACCTAGTGACTAAATTAAAAAATTCAATTTTTCCTAAATTCCTTTAAATCATCTATTCCTTGATTGTATAAATTTATGTTTGACATGGAATGTTTAAGTTCACTTGAACAAATATTCGAACTCATTTGTTCAACTCCACTTATATGAGCTAGATTGAATATATATATGCATGCAATTTACAAAACCTAGTTTATGTTTCAATTTTGCATAAATAAATTTATGTTCCATGGAATTCTTAAGTTCTTGAGAATATATAGTGATCATTCAACTCCACAAGTATATAACTTGATCATTCATTTTCATATCCTAATCATCACATCCTAGAAAATTATTATTTTCATCCTAAGCATCCCCCCTCATCCTAATCATCTTTAATTGCCAAGTATCCTAATAACCCATAACCATGTAATCATCCCCTCCTAATCATTCATTATCATGTTCTAATAATCGTGTCATTCTAATCTTAATCATTCATAGTCATCCTTAAATTATTTCAACCCTAATCAAATTATAATTATCCACCTTATCTTAATCATACCCAAATAATTTAATCCATATCATGTGTCTAATCCATCTTGTCTCATTCTAATCATGTCACATCTAATTCATCCATAATAACCCTAACTATCACATAAAAAGTTCCTTTGGAAAGAGAACATATAATGAAAATAAAAAGTTACAAAATTAACAAGGGGAAAATTTAATATCCTCAAAAAAAAATTCTCTAAATGTGACAAGTCAATAGATTACAACCTTATAGCTAAACAACGACAATATAACATTCTTTAAACAATCTTTTCTAAGTCAAAAAAATAATTTGGAAGCTAAACAAGAACAAAGTACATGACACTCAAGAAATCTTTTCTAAACATAGAAGAACACAACCTTGTGCTTTGTCAAGAACAACATAACATCCTCCCGCAATTATCTCTATATTGATCATAACGAAGGGAAAATTAAATTTATACTCATCTGTACAAATAAAATTTAATGAGAAACAATGGCCATCAAAACCAGATTAAGCAAAGCTACAAGTAAACTTAAAATTCATAACTTTTCTACCCCTCCAAAACAAATTTGAGATATATATGTCCATAAACAATTCAAAATCAGAATCCTAAGTCATCCTTTGTGTTGCCTCCTTGGCCAAGAGTTTTTCCTCGGCTTTTGATTTTGCCTGAGACTTGGAGCCTATAATACCACCTCCCCATTGTCGTCGGTACTCATCAAACCTATTATTGAAATTGGAATTTAGCAGGATTGTTGAAGCAATAAAGGTGTGCATGCATTTAAGAGGACATGCTTTTATGATGCATACTATTTATTTATTAATGTTGGTAGCTGAAAGAAATGGAAATTGAATGGTATACAATTGTATTTGTTCATTTTTCCACCTACCAATTTCAATGATAAGTTTGATGAGTACCGATGAAAATGGGGAGGTGGTATTATGGGCTCCAAGTTTCAAGCGAAATCAAAGGCCAAGGAAAAACTCTTGGCCAAGGAGGCAACACAAAGGATGACTTAGGATTCTGATTTTGAATAGTTTATGAACATCTATCTCAATTTTTTTTTGGAGGGGTAAAACAATTATGAATTTTAAGTTTACTTGTAGCTTTCCTTAATTTGGTTTTGATAGCCATTATTTCTCATTAAATTTTCTTTGTACGGATGAGTATAAATTTAATTTTCCCTTTTTTATGATCAATATAGAGATAATTACGGGAGGATGTTATGTTTTTTTTTACAAAGCGCAAGATTGTGTTATTCTATGTTGAGAAAAAGATTGCTTGAGTGTCATATTTTGTTCTTGTTTAGCTGCCTAATTGTTTTTTTGACTTAGAAAAGATTGCTTAAGGATGTTATATTGTCGTTGTTTAGCTATAAGGTTGTAACCTGTTGACCTATCACATTTAGAGAAAAAAAAATTGAGGATATTAATTTTTCCCCTTGTTAATTGTAACTTTTTATTTGCATTATATGTTCTCTTTCCAAAGGAATTTTTTATGTGAACTTTGCATTATCACTTTTTATAAAAAATTCCTTTGAATTTTTTATTTGTAAATTTTTATTTGCATTATCATTATCATCCATAATCATTTTTTATATTATTCATTGTAGTGAATCATAGTGATGGTGTTTGGGGTGCTTGAGATAGCTATATTTTGGCATCAATCTAGTTGTTTACCATGTATAGCTTGAGACCACACATGTAATGGGATCTTTGATCAATTTTTAATAAATAGAACTGTCATGGTAAGATCTGGATACTTATATTATGTGCATAACTTGGTATTTAAATATATCAATTTCCAATTGCATAAATGTTCCACATTGAAATTCTTAAGTTCAAGAATAGAAATTTGATTTCATTTACATTCAACTCCACTTATAGCTCATCATCTAGATCACTTTTTTTGTGCATGCACAATCAAATTCATGTGTATTAGATTATATGGAATTCTTAAGTTCACTTGAGCATATTTGATTTAATTTAAACATTCAACTGGACACAAGTATAATTCATCATCTAGTTCAATAATTCTTTGCATGCACATTCAAATTCATGTGTATTAGATTATATATGGAATTCTTAAGTTCATGTATAGCATGATATATGCACAATTTACATTTAACCTATCTAGTGACTTTAAAAATGAACATTTAGAGCTAAGAATTTAGGTTATCTATTTCCAATTGCATTTTTATGTTTCACTTAAATATAACATTAATCTCTTACATAAATTTGTATTCACTTTTGTCTATTTCTTGACCTATTTATTTAGACAAATTCATTTCTATTTAAAATTAATTGTACATGTCCATCTTTTTAAATTTACAAATAGCAACCATTAGATAGTCCAAATTTTTGGTTTCACGATGTAAATAGATGTACAAAAAGTGTGAACAAACCATAATTTAAATTTAAATAAACCTGTACAAAATTTCTAAATAAATAAAACAATAATAATGCACGATGTAAATAGATGTAACAAGTGTTCAAACCATAATAATGTGATAACAAACATGTTCAAACCATAAAACATAAATGTACATGTGAATGTGATGTAAATAATAACAAGTGTATACCATAAAACATAAATCTCAAAAAGTGTTTGGACAGCATAATAATCTGATCTCAAACCATAATATTGTAAAACATCTCAAAGAGAGGGATATCTATTGTGAATAGAATCATTAAATCTCTGGCCCGATCTCTCCCTCGATCCATGTAACAATCCCTCTCTTGATCCAAGATGTGTGGATCAATGTTCTGATCCAAGCTCTCTAGATCTGTGTCCTAAGCCTCATCCCAAGCCCTGCATGTGTTCAAGTGCACACATGAACTTAAATTTAATTTTTAATACAAATATATATGTGTGTGTGTACATATATGTAAAATTATCTAAACTTGTACAATGTACAAGTTCAATGTGTTCAAACTTACATCAAGTAATTAAATTTTTAATAAAATTGTTTAAATGTACCTCAGCTGTGTGTTGCATGGGATCGCCATCATGTGCCAAATTTCCAAGATGTGTGGATCCATGTCCTGATCCAAGCTCTCTAGATCTGTGCCTCGAGCCTCGTCCCAAGCCCTGCATGTGTTCAAGTGCACACACATGAACTTAAATTTAATTTTTAATACACATGTATATATATATGTGTGTACATATATGTAAAATTATCTAACTTGTACAATGTACAAGTTCAATGTGTTCAAACTTACATCAAGTAATTAAATTTTTAAAATTATTTAAATGTACCTCAACTATGTGTTGCATGGGATCACCATCATGTGCCAAATTTCCAAACTCTGACAAATCACCATACTGCTTAAAAAATTCAAGTACACAATTTCAATCAGGAGTTAAACAACTCGACTTTAAAATGCATTACATGTATCGTACGTAATTTTTTAGAACACAATTATATATATATAAATTATTCAAGTACCTGTCATGCTTGATCAATGGCTCTACCAATGTCACTAAGATCATGAGAATGCAAGGACATCGCAGGGGGATTTGTAGCATGTGTAGCATCAATTCCAAAAAGAAGCTGAGTATATGTGTCATGGACAACATCAAGTGTCGCAATAACCTCAACGTGATTTGTAACATACTAACGACCTAGATAAGCTAAAGGATTGATAGAAACATGATTTGCATGGGATCATATAGGCTGCTCTGGAATATCCCCTGGAGTTGTCACCCCATGGCTCGTATGTGTACCAGGATATCGTTGTCTAATAAATCCCTATACATGATCAAGATAGATCACATGGTCCTCGTTGATGACCTAATATGTTGCTAGTAAATCCAAAATTGAGACTCTCTACACATTACGCAAATTCGTGTTGTTCATATGCTCGATATTTGAAGGAGTAGGTAGATCAACATGAATAAATGGATCATAAGATGTTGATGTAGCCTCTATGGGAGGAAGGTTGATCTGTTGGCATAATAAGTATCTACCAACTCGATCAGATGACATCTAATCAATCTGTGTCGTAATAGACACAATGTTATCAATAATCTAGGATCGAGTGGAGCATGTTGTTGACTCCCCTACTACTACCAATTCCACACATTTTGGTAAAACCAAAAGGATTGGGCCAACTAATGCCCTCTTGTCCACAGGTGGTGGAAAACCTAGACATCTAAACTATGGTTTGTCATAAAAATGGCCTTTGCCTTGGCCAACATGCTCAAGATGAGATGTGTAGTCCACATCTATCTGTAAATGAAAATTTTCATATAATTGTTTTACAAAATATTACGGCAACTCATCATTGTGAGACCATCTATGATACGTTCCCAACCATCTAGGGTATATGAATTGTAGGAGTTGAGAAAATACAACACCACAACCCCAAAGATCACCTGCATGCAAATAACCTATCACAAAAGAAGAGATGGAGACAAACAAGCAAGGGTTCTCTGAAAACTAAAAATGTATATATCAGAGAGAATGAGAGAATGAATTGATATGAAATATAATGGGATCAATCCTTATAAAAAGGAGATCATGCAAACCCTAATAAAACCCTAATAGGAAAAACCCTAATGGAAGCTCTAATAGGATAACATTTAATAATTAATATAATTATTAAATGTCACTTTATGCAAACTAACGTGAAATCTTAAGAAGGGAATAAAGGTAACTTAATCAACATAATTAAGTTAAAACCTTTACTCTAAGACCCCCCCTTAAGATGAGCAACAGTGCAGCTATAAACAAATACAAAAAAGCAAAGGTAACTACAATGCAAGAAGGCAAACATGGGTCCCGACAACTAGGCTAGATCAGGCACCCAAGTACAACCAAATCTTTGTAAAATGGAGAAATAGAGAAAACCTCATGGGAAAAAGCTCTACTCCAAAAAGAGAAGAAGAAACCAAGAAGAACATCACTGAAGCAGAAGAAACTGCAAACAACTGTCGAAAGATGACTGCTATGGTGTTGAAGAACCTCCGCTGAAGATAGGATGATCAGGAACAAGAAGACAACAATCTGCATAAGTGCCCATACAACACTACTCGAATCAGATGGCAAACAAAGGCAAACACCTGGAACGAAGATACAGATGGCACAAGAACCAATAGTCTGAAACACTGATCAACTGAGAATGGAATATCCCTTCCAAAGCAAAACCAAGGAAGCATAAGCACGAACAGTATAATAACCCCCCCATAATGCTGAACTAGGAGAGCCTGACAGATCCACTGAAATAATGTGTAACACGCTGTAGTGCATGAGGAAGAAGAAAAAACATCTGAAAGTGCACAAGAAAGCACCTGCAACTGAAAAAGTGGTGCAAAACAAAGCACACATGCATGAAGCTAGAATCATATGGATCCATGGTCGTCGTGGAGGGACACTCATTAGACAAAGGTGTGATGGAAAACAAAGGCAAACTACACAACCCCCCATGGTATGGATTCACTGTCGTCGTGGAGAGACACTCACCAGACAAAGATGTGATGGCAAAACAAAGGCAAACTACACAACCCCTCATGGAACTTTATAATATCAGTGCGAGTACAAAATATGGCACAACCTTATGTGCAAAATCCCCAAAAAATGCAAGTACAATAGTGTGGCACTTTATCTCAGTGCATTTACATAAAAGATATTGCTTACAAATGATGCTCAAAATGTCCAAAAAAGACAAAGCTGGAAATACATAAATAACAGCCAAAAACGAAGCATCCCATGCAAACAAAAAGTTTCCAAGAGCAAATATGTCCAGGTAATCCACCAGAGTGTGAAAACACAAATAACTAAATAAAATATACCTGGAGTGAAATCTGGAAAAATTGCATGATGAAACTGAAGAACTCTGAAATACGGTTCTAACGCCGCTGAGATGGCGAAAAATGAAGAAACTGATCAAAAGTTATGAGCTTGGGACTGAAAATAGCCCCTTTGTCTTCAACTGGCTGTAGAATGCACCAACAGAAAAAAGAAGTGATGAGACCCACACCACTGGAAAGATGAAAAAACCAACTTTCCGATGATATTTCGTTTGCCAAAAGATGATATTGTATGCCCAAGTTACGGCCTCTGGAATAAAACAGCTCCAAAGAGGGAAAAAAGCCAGCGCTGGGTTAAATTTGACGGTCATACAGCCATCGCAACAAAAAGACTAGGTTAAATTTGACGGCCAAACGACCGTCACCGTAAAAGTGCGATTGGGCTTATACATGAAAAAATTATTTTTTTAAAATAAAAAAACAAATAAAAAAAATATTACAAATTTTTTTTTTTTTAATAAAAAAAATTTGAAAAAAAAGTTTGGTGGGGGAGGCACGTGGGCCCACCCCCACCGCACCATATGAGGGTGCAGGCCTGCGTAGGTCTGCGCAGGTACGGACCTGCGCAATACCCTGTGCAGGGTACCCACCTGCATGTGGTGCGGCCTAAGCAAGCCGTTAAAAGGCTTTTAAAAATTTGCATTTTTTTTGATAAAAAAAATCAAAATAACATTACAAAATGTTTTTTTTTCTCTCAAAAAAAGTGGACGAACAATATGCCGAATTTTTTTTTTTATCAGGTATTTTCACAGATCCGTGTGCAGACGACGGTTGTACGACTGTACTTGCAAAAAAAATTTGCCCTAAAATTTGACTTTGTCCAAAATGGATGAATGAACAGTCGATTTAGGAGTTTTGGACCGCTGCGGACGCAATGGCAAAGTCCATTTGAGCTGAAAATGCTTTAAAATTGTAGGTATGCCCTGGATCAAAAAAACAAACTCCAAACCCTTGAAGCTCCAAAAATCTTCAAAACAAGAACAAGAAGCAGCACGTGTGGAGCTCTGATACCATGTAGAAGTAAAGCTCTGATACCATGTAGGAGTTAAGAAAATACAACACCACAAACCCCGAAGATCACCTACATGCAAATAACCTGTCACAAAAGAAGAGATGGAGACAAACAAGCAAGGGTTCTCTGAAAACTGAAAATGTATATATCAGAGAGAATGAGAGAATGAATTGATATGAAATACAATGGGATCAATCCTTATAAAAAGGAGATCATGCAAACCCTAATAAAACCATAATAGAAGCTCTAATAGGATAACATTTAATAATTAATATAATTATTAAATGTCACTTTATGCAAACTAACGTGAAATCTTAAGAAGGGAATAAAGGTAACTTAATCAACATAATTAAGTTAAAACCTTTACTCTAACATGAATCGTGCAACAAGAGGATCTACACACCTCGTAACCATATATCCTCTAATTCTATTTTGTCCTCTATAATGAGGGAACATGGTTAACACATTTTTGCCTGAAACTAATTTGCCAACTTCTTTATAGTTCATTGTCCCAGTAACACACCTAGCAAGAGACAATTAAAATTGCTCAATGTTGATCTCATCATAAGGATTGAATGATCGAATTTTCTTGATAATTTGATAAATCTCTCCTCTAATAGTGACTAATCTATCTTGATTAGCCAAATTGGGGGAGTTGTGAAGTGTTTTCTCTAAACATTTTAGAGCATTGTTTAATCTAGCAATACTATCCTGATATAAATTTGATTTATTTTGAGCCTCTTGATTAGAACAAGGGGAATGATGAGATCCCTCATCGACCATGATATATATATTTGTATATGTAAATCTAGAGAGATCTACATATCATTAAAACAAAATATACATGATGTTAAACTTGAATTTAAATCAAAATTCAAAACTAAAACAAATATCTATAAATTTAAATTACAAAATTTTCAAGTTTCAAAAGTAAAAAAAAAAAAACTTTAAATATATCTAATTTTAGATAGTTCAAGTTATATTATTTATCTCTATGTTCAATAGTTCACCAAGTCTACAACTTAGATAACATAAGAAAATTGAACTAATGCATTTGTATAGTCTACACATGCATTGAAAATTGAACTAAAGTACACACTAGATTTGTACATACATACATTGAAATTTTCAGTAATGTGGAATTTGCATTGATTATTGAGGTGGGTACAAATCCTTTCATTCCTTAATGTTTTAGAATTGCATGTTAGATGAAGATTTACTTATGGTTATCAATTTTTTAACTAATGGAGTCATTTTGTCACGATGAGTGTTTATCTACTAAAGTGTATACAAGATATTAATAGATAGGGATCTTTATATCTTTCCTTGGTTCCCAATATTCATACTCTCATCACTATAACTTCCCAATTATATTTTGTTACCATCGAATAACCAACCTGATTGAAATGTTGTTAAATTTGTTCATCCAAGATTTCTATGGTTTTAAAGTAATGCATGACGAATTGAAATGATATATACAATGAAGAATAGAGAAACCATGCATTAAATATTAGAGGCCAATAACTGAAAGACAGTTCTATATTGATAGGGATTCACAATTAGGATAGTCATAAAAATATTGCATTTTATAAGGTTATTGTGACAGTCATGAGCATCAAATGGCATAGTTAGAAGATGATCACTAATGCAAGGACATCACCAAAGGATACCATGATAAATGGATGAGAGATAAATGCCAATGTTTTGATACATAGTCCTTGGCATCTGTGAAGGGAATGTCAGTGTCATAATGGCAGTCACAATCAAAGGATAGAGGACATGAATTGCATTGCTTTCACAACAAGGTTAGAGCACAAATTATGAAGGACAATATCAATATGAGGAAGTGTCAAGTCATTAATAGTTGCAAAAGACAGTCTACAGGGTAGTGAGTTGTTGGTGAGTAAAGAAAATGGTAAAATGCCCCTAACAATGTTGATTGTATAAAAGTGCTTTTAGACAGTAGTGTGAATTGAGTAAACTGTTAAAAGAAAAATTTGGTGCAATAACATGTTTGCATAAAGAGTAATGAGAGTCATATCTTATAGTAATTTCATGACTTCATGAAAGAGAGCAATGACTTTATGGAAGATGGTCACAACTTGACTGTAATAGATCTGCATAGTAAAATATGGTCCTAGAAGATTATGAACAAGGAAGGCACAATGATATTCTACACCATCAAAACAATCATGACAATCATCAAGAGAGGAAATCCACGTCGTAAAAGACAAAGGTAAGGGTAGTAAAAATGTGGCATTGTGATAGTGTACTTATCTTCCCTGTGTTGCAAAATAATTTTATCCACAATTCTTTCTCTGTGATATAGTGATCTTTTAGCTTGGTGCCTTTTATGTGTTGTGTATTTAGATTCTCAAGATATTTCTCACTCAATACCTAGCTTATGAAATTGGTCACTTGCTGATAATTTGGGTTGGAGTCTACACATTGCTCTAATCGCTATAGAGTAGTGTTGTCTTTCAAATAGTGAACTTGTGCCCTAATCTGTAAAGATTATTGAACACCATGAAGAAGCCAGTTATGTGAGCTAAAACTTATTGTTTAATATCATAAGTTGTTTGCAGATTGAATATAATTTATAGAGAGTTTATGTTTGGTTACCATACATTTCATAGGCTCTTGTTCTTTTTCAGAGGTAATTTGACTCAATTCTATTACAAGTTTTACCACTTAGCTAATTATGTGTCACTTCCATGATGCTTGTGTAGCACTGATATTTCAGGTTCTCATAATGCAACCTCTTGTCTTATAGTTCTAGGAAACTTCGTTCATACTTTTTTGATCATTGAAGGAACCCATTTAATAGATAGTATTACCATCTCTTGATAAATTTATTCCCGCTATCTTCTTTTGTAATGACTTATTGTATTGGGTTAATATTATGTTCACTGTATATGAAAAATCTGGATATTGTGGGCTGATTATTTTATTTTTTCCCTTACCTCACAAGCTTCTATTGAGATTTTTTTCATTTTTTAACAAATACAAACCCTAAACTGAAAACCCCAAATTTTATTTTCCATTATATCGAAAACCGAAAACCCCAAATACCCAGTTCACAATTAATTTTTTTATAAATCATACATTTCTTTCACAGAAAATACTACAATGCATGTCGACCAAGCATTCACCAACCAATATCCAACACAAGCCTTTCGGTGCAGAAATTTTGCACAAGATTTCCCAAATAACAAACATCAAGGACCTGCCAAACGCAAGAAAAACCAAAGAGTTGAACCTGGCAGGTTGCGTTCAGCTATGGGAGGTCGCCTTGAGCTATATATTGAGCCTTCCCCCTGTTCGGTCGAGCTCCTTCATCCAGAAAACCTTTCACCCGAGCATGCAAAAATGAATGGGCCCATTTTTTGTTTGTTTTATTATTCATACTTCCAGTCGGAAGCTTTTCGATCAATTTTGTTTCAGTCGAAACACTTCCCATAGGAAGGGTGTTGCCATGTTGGTGCCAAATCACCGCCACGTGGTTTCGATCGGAAGGCACTTGACCGAAAACCTTCCGACCGGAAAGTACTCACTCGGAACCATTTGTTTAGCCAAAAGTGTGACACACTATTGTGCTTTTACCCTCTTATGAACCTTTATTTATATAAATATATATGTAAACAAAATATTGTTGGTTGTATGCCTTGATGTCTTTAAAGATTCGTTCTAGAAATGGAATGATTGCTGGACAAAATTTTGGCTATGATTCTCCATGTAAGAAAGGTAATGCTTTCTCATAAATTTCATCGAACATGTTTCCTCATGATAATTGGATAGGACGTAATGTGGTAATGGAATTTCTTTACTTAAGAATGCATACTCATATATATACCCATATATATGTATATACATACATACATACATACATACATACATGAGTTATACCTTATTTATTTAATATTGCATATTTTATTCACTTCCATGCTAGTACTTGCATGTTCTTACAATTGATCCACTTCAATACTTGATATGCATTTATGAAAACATTTTTGGATGGACTTGCATGTCAATAGTCATGTTATCTTGATAGTAAATTAGTACTTGCAAAGATTACTTGTTGTTTAAAGAAATGATGGACTTAGCAACATCGATGGTAATCTAACATGAAGTCTTCATGACTTTTTTTGTATGAGCTCAAATGTCAAGCATGATGTCATTTTGGGTGTGAATTATGTGATGATCATGTTATAATTAGATGTTGATATGAATTACTTCACGTATTCCATTACTCTTATTCATTATTGCATTGATAGTTTTTATCATGTAGGTTCGGGTATTCTTCGATGGATTGAAGAATTTTGGGGAAGTGTTTCACTTTGTGGTAGGGTGTAAACGTGCTCCCACAATGTTCTCGCCCTCAAGATAGTCGAAGAAGTTCAAGGCCGAAGGGATCCTATCAAGGAGGCACAAGTGTTTAGTATATTGTATAGTTTTTTTAATGACCAAGAGGTTTATTGTAAAGGAAATATTCTCATATGACTTTGCCTTATAAACAACACATGTACTTTAAATTAATATTTCAATATAATTCTCTACCTTTTTCTTGTGCATTGGACACATGTCATCCTTGTATGCATGATGATGTGTAAATTGTGTTTTTACTCAAGCTCAATTTATGGAGGTTATTACACCAACAAATCCACATACACAAGAAAGGATAAAAAAAGGTACTTCTAACACTTATCCACCATGTAGAATATTAGGAAAATGAACAAAGAAGCATGCAAAAAGTTATTGCAAAGATGAATTGCAATGTTCATACAAAGTTGGATGATGATCTTCACTTATAATTCACTTAATATAAGTTAGCATTGTAAACAAACACATTGAACACTTGAATGACAAGTTCTACAATATAAGTTTAACTTCAACTATCACTAAGAATTGCAATGTTAATACAACGTTATTGCAAGGATGAATTGCAATGTTAATACATAGTTGAACAGTGATCTTCACTTTTAATTCACTTAATATAAGCTAACATACTAAACAAATGCATTGAAAACTTGAATGGCAAGTTCTACAATATAAGTTTAACTTCAACTATCATTAAGAATGACAAGCTCAAAGCACTTATTTATAGGTTACAAAAATAAAGATTTTCAAGATTTAAAATAATTATTTATCCCCAAAGATCAATGTTTCAAAACAACCCTAAAAGTTATTGAAAAAAGTGAGAAGAAAATGATTCCTTAAAACAAAACTAATCTAAACTATGAATAAAATAAAGTAGCCTTAAAGTGGCTCTCCTCATCTCTCAAAAAGAAAATTTAACCATAAGTGAATAATTTGCAATCTCCTTTGCATCTAAAGAATCTAAACTCAAAAAATTCAAAGAAGCAAAGGCAAGTGTACTATCATTGGGTAAACCCATAAAAACTAGTTTACAATTCCATTAAGGAAGGAAAAATGCATTTTCAAATGGAAAACACTTTAAGGGGTTCGCTATAACCCCTCCCCTTTTAGCAAACCCCCCCTTTAATGGGTTTTATTTTATAATTGCATTTAAAGGGGGGTTCGCTAGTTCTAGCAAACCCTGGTTCGCTAGAACCCCCCTTTTGCCCCCTTCTCCCCCTCTTTTACCAAATCTCTACAAAAAAATTCCCTTCGAAGCTCAGGTTGAGGATGAAAATGGAAGGGACTTCATAGACCCAATTGGATGATGGTAGTCCTCGGAACGAGCTATCCATCGAATATAATTTTAATATGTTTTGGTTTTATTATGTTTTTTTAGTTTGATTAAACATAGGTTTTTCACCGAAAATCAAGCTCTTTGTTCTGCACATATGGAAAAATAGCAGATTATCAAAAAAAATTAGAAAATATCAATGCACTAGATATTGATGTCCCTGATCCAACAACAAAAAATGAATTTCGATACATACAAAAAAAGTCATGTTTTAGCCAATAAATCATGTCTAAATTGTAACTAGTTTGACTTTGAAAATTAATTAAGAAAAAAATATTCAATGAAATGCTATAAAACCAATTCCATGCACTAGATATCATAGTTATGAATCTAAATTCAATAAAAATAGAATCTTATCCTTCATAGAAAAAAAGTTATGTGTTAGCTAGTAACGTCACTCTTTAAAAATGGTGTTTATTGTTAAAAACAAGTTTTCGAAGGAGATTGAAAAAGAAGTGCAATCTGATTCCAAAAATTTTGAAAAAATATATTTAGAATCTACAAAACAAAATATCACAAATGACTAGTTTGCATCATCTTCAAAGTCCTCATGGTTTAGCCTCTATAGGTGCCCAAAAGTGAAGATTTAGTAAAAAAAATTTAGTTCAATGTCCAGGTTGGCCAAAATTTGTAAACCAGTATTGTGGAATCAGCCCCTTCTCAATAGCCAATCAAACATTTTCAATGAATTCTCTGACAATGGTAGCTAGAGGTCTAGAAATTATTTTCTCCTTATTGAGTTGCCAATGAGCATAACCCTTACTTCTCATAACCAGCAATTAGATTTCTAGCATCTTACTCTCCTATGCTCACAAGTACATTGCAATTTGCATTAGATCTTTTATATAACTACATCAAAAGGACCTCTTAAGTGCACTTGCACTAGATGATCAAATCCAACATTGAGCTCCTCAAAATTTATATTTCTGAATGCACAAGAAATAGATACACAAAAACAAGGCATCCCCTACTCAACAACTTGCAACCTCCCAATATTCTCTTTGAAAACACCACAAGAGGTGCTTCAAACTCCAAAAACAACTAAAAGGCTATTATAGAAAATCATTTATCATTAGAATAAAAAATTACTCTTGATTTAATCAATTCATCCACATACAATTCAATAAGCTCCAAATGAGGGATGACATTTTTTAAAGAAGAAATGTCTACAATCATCACATACTCCATGTCCACCCCCTAATGCAATGGTCCTCTAATTTTCTTAAGAAAATTGAATGTCATTAATAAGCTTAAAATATTTATCACAAAACTAAGGAATCCATCACTAAGTTCTCTACTACATGTGTAGTTCATCTAACTATCTCCTTATTACCTTCATAAACTCTCTAAGGCAATGTTACACAACATTTATCTAAAGTATTGACCAAATGTTCAATATAGGCCCTTAATTCCATGTTTCTAACCTTCAAGGTTGCCTTTGCTTCTCTATCTTTTGTCATCAATTCATTAGAACTATTCATCAAAAATCACGACATATGCATATTTCCCTATCTATCCATCAACTTTAAATTGGTTTGTGTTCTGAAATTCAAAAACCTACATCTTATAGATATCCTTATCAATTGGTGGAATAGTTCTCTCAAAATGGTGTAACCCTCTATTTTAAATTCTTAACCTTATTTGTCCCTTTGCTTTCATGATTTCTTCTTTATGTATCACAATAGAAACACCAACTAAATTGATAGGTTTTGCAATCACTTTTCTCCTTTTTCTTTCCAAAGATTCTTGCACCTACTCTAAAGCACTCTTGATTGGTTTCTCAAAAATAGCATCCATGGGGTACATCTCTTACATAGGTTGATTATGTGAAAGAGATGGGGATTAAGAATAAGAATGAGGGTCATGGTGTGAAGGTACAATAGGCAAAGAAACGTCTTTTGACTAAATAGATATAGATGATGGAACAAAAGAACTAGAAGGGATGAAAGGAGGAATAGGAGAAACTACATGAGAAGCCAAACTAGGAATGTGGAGGTAACTTCACTCTCCTTTGCATGGATAGTTTCAACTTGCTAACCTTTAGTGTCCCATTCACTTTACAAGAGGCTTTGACTTTCTTCCATCTTTCTTCTTCATCACCACCTATAGCATCCTCATCAACAATGATTAGCACTTTTCTTAACCTCGTTTGTCTCTTTTCTTTTTTTATTTCTTTTGTATGCATCATAGTAAACACAACAACTAAATTGATAGGTTTTGCAATCACTTTTCTCCTTTTTATTGCCAAAGCTACTTACACCTACTTTGAAGCACACTTAATTGGTTTCTCAAAAAGATCATCCATGGGATGCATCTCTTCCATAATTTGAATGTGTGGAAGAGATGAGGACTAGGAATGAGAATGAGTATCATGGTGTGAAGGTATAGAAGGAAAAGAAATACCTTTTGACTAAATAAATATAGATGATGGAGCAAAAGAACTGGAAGGGATGAGAGGAATAGGAGAAACTATATGAGAAGCCAAATGAGGAATAGCAAAACCAAACTAAGCATGTGGAGGTGACTTCACTCTCTTCTACATGACTAGTTTCAAATTGCTAACCTTTGGAGTCTCATTCACTTCACAAGAGGCTTTTAGCTTCCCTCTTTCTTCTTCACCACCTATAGCATCATCATTGACAATGATTGGCACTTTGGTAGTAGTGGTTACCCTCTTTCCTAGAACATTAATTCTAATTTGGAGTCTTTCACCTTTTTCCTTTCAATGTCACCACTGCTTGCTCTACCAACTCCCGTTCTAAAAATCCCTTCATTATATCCATCACTAGATTGTTCATCTAACCTTTTGAAATATCATCTTTGTAGAACAATTAATTGGCCAAAGAGGTTTTGTGTTCAATTTCACTTGGACAAAGCGAGGAGACAAGATGTCTTCTCCTAAATTTGCTAAATCTTCAGGGACAAAATTTAAAGTGAAAGATCTTAGCTTCTCCAAGATTGAATGTGACTATGCTCTTTGAGCCTCAAAATCATCAACATATTTCACCTAAAAATCCTCAATGTCATGCACATGCACATATTTTGTCCAAATCTCTCTATCATAATTTATTTTGAATTGAAACCTCAATTTTTATGGTGAAATTGGAGATTAAATTAGAAACATTTGTTGACATACTTTTAGCATCTTAGACACAACCACACTTATATGGGCCAATCTATATAGGGAACGTCACCCCTACACTACCTTGCACCTCATTTCTAATAATAGAATCTGGCACTATTGTTTATCTACAATATTCCATCTGCATTATCTAATCACTTGAATATCAAGCTAAACTTATATGGGTATGAGTCAAATTCATAATCCTAATATAAATGAATGTACATAAATAGATTAACAAATCAACCCATTTTAATATGACCATTCTAGCCTACACCAAGATGTGAACATGATTATAATTCTCTTAAGTTTCTCACTATTAGCATCAAGAAAACATCATTAACCCTTTTGAGGTGATGTATGCCTTCTGTATACTTTAATTTTGGGTATTGATTGTAAAACAAATGTTCTTCATATATCTTATTTAGCCTCATGAAAAGCTCTTGCCCGTACCAATGTGTAAACCAAATAAGACACCATGTGGAAGGACACAGTTTGGTTGAATTGACCAATTGCTTGGGAATGGTATTATTGATGAGGCATCCCCATTCTATTGAAATATTCCCTTCACAAATGATATTGGTGATATAGAACTTCCAATTACTGAATATTCACAACTATGTTCAACAAAGTGATCATTGACTCAAGCTCTTCCTTGAGGTCATTCTAAAACAAGATCTTAAGCAACCTTTTTGGGTTTATGGTTCTAGCAACCAATTATATCCCAGCTAAAATTGGCATCCCTATAGATTGTTATTCATTCAGCTTTATAAGCATCAAACCAATAATTTGTGTTTCCTTGAACAAATGCAAGTTTAGGGCTATATCAAACACATCTGACTTCAAACTCTAGACAATTTGGTCTTTAGAAGTTTTCTCTTGTCTAAATTGTAATGGTGATCACATGTTAGATCACCACTATTGAATTACCACTTGGAATTTAGCTACTTAAATCAAACCATCACCTCTTAGTCATTTCACAAACTCGATGCCCTCTTTAATCCTCTCTCATCTTCAAATCAAGAATATTGACATGCCCTGACAAGGTGTCATGCATTTTCTGAAAAGCATTTCTATGTAATGTCTTTGTCTCAATAACATGGTCATGAAGCTCCATTTCTCAAAATCAGTCTTTTACAACTATCTTAATATTTTAAGGTGCCAAAAATATTAAATAAATCCTAAGGAAGATAAAAGAATCAATCTTCGTCACTAGAGAATATCATGGAAAAATAGTAGAGCTCTGAAAATTGGCTCCCACAAAACCCTCATAGATATACCACAAGTCTAGAAAGAAAAACAAAGATAGAAAAAGAAGTGACACCTTGGAAAAGATGTAGAAACTACTAGAACATAAAAATGGAGACAAGAACAATGATGAAAAACCTTGAAAATTATATTGTCAACCCTATGTACCTACTTGAAAGCTACAAGAAAGAAAAACCACTTATGAAACTACCTAAAATATTGTCAACAACCTACAATGACAAAAAAACTGAGCACTAAAACTCCATTAGAGCATTGCAATGACAATTTGATGATCAAGTTAGTGAATTCATTGTATATTAATAGGAAAGGCACGTGGGGTTTTAGTTTTTCATTTGGCCTTTTACTTTGATACAAGTCGACATTCAAACTTAGGCAACTTTCCTTCCATTAGCAGTCAACTAAAAGAAACAAGGCATGTGACTTCTATTGTTTGGTTCACTTAAGAATGAATACAAGCACGCAAGCATGTCTGCCCACCACTTCCCGCCCCCCTCAACCCCTTCCCCCACCTAGAATATCATAGGCATGCAACGTCTACTTCACGACAAATGCATCTGACACACAACAAAGGTGGTGTAGTTTCACTTGAAAGATGAACTTCCATGTCACTTATCATCTTTGAAATCACTCAGGCATGTAGTTGCATCATTCCAATCACTAAATGTGCTTCAAGCACACAACTTAAAAATATTGCATCACATTGAAAAGTATCTGGTCTGCCAAGCACACTTCAAAGTCCTCCTTGCCACTCACGTTAACCTACACAGCAGTTAGAGAGGTGTTCCTGATTGGAGTTGTCACTTAAGTTGCAATACTTGCTTCCAAGCCTGCATTTCCCCTCTTCCATATCAATTGAGAACTTGACTATTCACTTAGGGGTGATTCACAAAAATTCTAAAGGCTTGATAGTTTATTTGAGATAGCTTAAGTGTCCCTTCATTATTTCATGTTTCTAAATACATCATCAAGAAACAACCATGATGACAACCAATTTTTTCGTACAGACTGACTAGACAATCATAGGAAACAAGAAACACAATGATACTCACTCCCACGTCTAACACATTGATAGACACATTTAACAAAACAAAAAAAAATGAGGTTCAAATTGCAAGCTTTGTAGGGGTGTTTACAAATCCTGGTCTTGGATGCTGAAATCTTTTTGAGTACTGTTGTTGATCAGCATACTGTAGTGCATCATTGCTATACCATTTATGTCAGATATTTGATAATAGTTTTTGTAAGTCTTTCAATATTTACATAGTGCAGAGTTTGTATGCCAATAAAAAAGAATTTGTATATCTAATGTCCAAATTAGAAGGTAATTTATTGGATCAGCTAGATTATTTGACATCAATCATCAACTACATAACATTGCAAATGCCATAATTATATGGTTATCCAAGAAGTTTTATTTCCCCTCTCTACATTATTTCCCGTCCACAATCGATTATAATGTGTTCTCATTCGATTATCCCTTGCAAAAGAAAATAATTTTCAAACACGAATCCTGTCGATCCCTTTATCATATATAGCCTTTAAGCCCTTGCATGTTTGATAATCAATCTGTTAAACATTGTCTAGCTCCAATAATCTGTTAAACACTTCTTAGCTCTTATTGCAAGCAGTTCAAAGTTAAGTTTAAAGCACATTAATCTTTTGTGTTTTACTTCTCTTTGGCATCAACAAGAGGGAACAGGGACCAGAAGGGGTAGGTCAGAGAATGTGGGCAGGGAAAACATGTCATTTTGACCCCAAAGCAGAAAACCGGCAACCCATAAGGTGGTTTGATATTGGGTTCCATCCAGGAACCCATATGATGAGTACGCTACTCTAGATACAATGCTTCCATTGCTGCAATGAGTTGGTTCATGGTTAACATTTTCCAGAAATAAAGTTTTTCCTAAATGCTAAACCCTCTCTTAATTGGGGAAAACCTGCCTGTTAAATGTTTTCCAGAAGACTCGCACCCTATGGTGAATCTTTGTGCATTCCATCGATTATCTAGTGTTTCATTGTCCAATGTTACAGCTCTTCCCACATGTACTCTTCTCTCCAAAAATGGAATACTTTCAATATCCCCAACAGTTGCTTCCCTCTGATAAATGCCTCTTTGCTCCTCAAGTAAATAATTCTGTGTATCAGGATCTTGTTTATTTCCTCTTTGCCAATGAACGAATCCTCCCTCCTGTATATGTCTGTTCACCGCAGTATCGGTTTCCCCTACTCCAGCATATGGTACATTTTCTATATCCAAGCCATCAGCAAATTCTGCCTGATTGGATTGTGCATCATTTAAAACATGAAAATGAGTGTATGGCCCTACACCTGCACACATGCACCACATTTGTAAATTAATCTGTAATACCATCTGATTTTTTCAGAAAGAACATAAGTCAATTACTGAAGAGTAAAACAAAAATCCGGCAAGCTTATATGTATCCAAATAGACAGTATAATATATTGTACTTGTTATTTCATTTCAATTTTGATATCAAGGCATTGAACAAATTTGATATCGAGGGAATCAAGAAGAAAATATTTAGTTGATTTCAAAATTGCCCCTGCAACAAGCAGGAAACCAAATTCAAACTCCTGAACTAGGAAATCCAGGTCACACATAACTTCTATGATCAATTGTGCAAATTAAAATTTCTCAGAAGACTATCTAGCATAGATTTCCTGGAGGACGAGCATGAAACTTATGGGTCCTGCTAGAATAGCATTACCAGTGAATTGCAGCAACAGATGCCAAGATGTATGAGGTTCTACACAAACATTAAACCAATGAACTTTGCAATTCTAATTTCTCAGGTAAATAACCTCACTAAAGAAACATTACATGAAGGTAGCAAAGAATGTTATTTAGATATCAAGCTCTACGTTTTGAATGCCAATATTTTAAAACCAGTCTTTGGGGGTTAATTTTACTTTGAGCTTTCCTGACAGCTGTGACAATGTTAGAATTGTAATGCTGCAAAAACGTGGGCAAATCAGAAATATAATTTTTAATAATTATGAACAGCTTAAGAATATCCAGATGGTCTGAGAGCAATATGCCAGAAGTGTTATTGAGATTTATCTGTAACAGGACAAAATCATTTTATGCAAGTATTGTAACAGTTGTACGTTCCAGTCCCTTTGACTTATTCTTAGTCATTCATGGACATTAATATAATTTCTTTCTTTCTTCTTTCAAATGATCAAAGATAAAGAAAATTGTTTCGTTGAGAGACTCATGATGGCCTTTACATTATAGGAGGCTAGTCCATAACAAACAATATATGCCAACAAGCTATCATTCTATTCATAATCCTCTACATGGAATTTGATTATCAAAATCCTTAGTCAAAACAGATAACCAATCATCATATCCAAGGGATACAATAAATTCCAATGAAAAAGGACACAGTAGCATGTTCGTCAGTTTGTCTGTTTCATATCTATTAAAAATAGCATTTTTCTCACTTCCTTTAGACTTGAACTTGTAAATACATATCTTCTCAATCATTGAAATTGAGAATGTAGCTGAAGAAGAAGCAGTCATTGATGATGATGACATAGGCAAGAAATATATTGATGGCTTCCTAAACAACTATGAAGCCAATAGATGCAATCCAATTGAAGCTAAAGGAGGGGAATCAAGACCTATGAAAGCTAAACCAATGGTTTCCTGCATATTCTTGTTTTCTCATTCCGATAGTTTATATGCCTTCCCACTGCTCTCCTGATTCAGCTATTTTCCAAGTAATATCAATAAGCACATTTTTGGCTTTTTCTAAGTACTCAAACTTTGCTAACTTAGCATGCCATCCTTGGATTCACAATGTTTGTGTCTCTAAATTTTTCTCTAACTATATGGATTTGAGTTTCAATTCACTGACTGTTTTCTCATGTTGAAACTTTTTTTCAGGCAGCTTAGTTAATCCAGCAGCTTGCTTGGTTGCTTCTTTATTTCTAGCATGCATGTCCTTCACTTTAGTCTGCCATTGATTCTCCATGCCCTGAAATACAAAAATCATATCTAGTGGATCTTGTTCACAATATCCTGCAGCTTCCTTCTGTATCTTGATTCAATCCATGCGGCTGCTAAACCCAGAGATTTTATGAATCACCTTCACCCAGTATCTGTGGAAAGCAGTTAATGTTATGGTTACTCTCCTTATAGGGTTCAAGTATCATATACAAAGCTACAATAAATTATTTGATGAAACCTACTATACAAAGCCTGCACATTTCAAGAAAGACTATTTGATTACATAAGACAGCTTGAACTCGTTGAAGATTACGTAAGACAGCTTGAAACCTGCAATACAGATCCAATTGAAGTATGAATGGTATTTGATCCCATGTAACTCATTTAAAAGAGCATTGCAAAGCCAAAAGGACATACCTTAGAGAAGTATGTGGCCCCATGTAACTCATTTAAAAGATCATAAATCTTAGGTCATGGGAACTTGTTATTGATTGTGATTAGACTAAGCACTCTATGGTCATTACAGAGGCTATCTAACCCATCCTTCCTAGCACAAACTACTAGTGCTCTTGCAAGGAATGATGACCCTTGTCTCCAACAATTCTTGAATAAATATTTCAACCTTCAGTTTCTAAGCATCTATACTTGTAAGGAATTACTATTGTGGGACCTGCAGTCGGCCGAGAGTATACTTGGTCGGCCGTGAGTCGATGTAGTCGGCCGAAAGTGTACTTGGTTGGCTGTGAGTCATAAGTAAATAATACTATAGTCAATATTAATAATACATGTACTTAGGTTGTGTACGTGTCATGTTAGTTAGTTGTTCCTGATGAAGTAATTAGTTATAATGAAGGGACACGACGGTTGGTACTTCAACCACCGCCTGTGTACTATATGTACTTGAGTTATGTAGTCAAGAAACATTATGGTTCTACTATGCTATGCTATGTTCTGTCTGGAGACATTATGATGTAATTGCCAAATATTGAATAAAGAAATATATCTATGTTTTGTGCAATTGCCATGTGATTATTATATGATGTCAATGTTATTTTATATTTCCGTTTACTTTGTACGTCATTATACCCGTAGTGAGTAAACATTGGGCGTCGTTGCCTAAGCGGACCAGGGAATCACTCGTCATTATGGTAGCATAATGGGTCAACCAGCGGAGGATCCCGTAGAAGCGATTGAAGAAAGAGAGGACGACTTGACACAAGATTTGGTAAATCTGTGGAACATATCCCTAAGAGATCACGTACAGAGGGAAGCCCTCAGGCGAGAAATCCCTGAGGCAGTTATCTGGGATAGGCTGGAAGTGAACGACAAGGTTGATCACCATCTCAATCAGGACCTTCGAGCGGAGGAGGATCAGGAACGCCGAAGGCAGCAAATCTTGCAGTGATACGAAGAATGAACCAAACGGGAAGAGGAGGAACGAGACACTAGCCGGAGACGTACCCTTGGCAACCAACAATGATTGCGTGAATGACCTGTAATGCCCGTATGGCCAAACAAAGACAAGAACTGAATACCATTCGGGCACAAAGCTGAGGAGGAAAGGATTCAATGATCACTGAGAGCACAGGAGCAAGAAAACCTGCAACGAAGATTAAGGCAAGTTGTTAAGGAGTTAAATGAAGATTTAATTGAAATAAACCAAAGTATAAAAAGAACAAATGCTAATCTCGAGAAGATAGACCAATCCATCAGTAGAGCACATCAGAATTTTGTGGAAGGGAGGGACGAAGGACCCTTCATCACCCCATACGTAGAAAAATATAAAAGTCGAGAAAATGAAAATGAATTGAGTGGAGAACTTGAGAATAGCATCCGACGCATTTGGGAGTTGTCCATATCGGACAACGACGAAGGGTTGAGGACTAAGAGATCTGAACCCAAGACCCCTTGGCAGAGGGAGCACCGGAGTGGAACCTGTTGTGACCTTTTCACACATCACCCCATTCAAAATGGGTACCCCCTAATTTTTGCTCCATTCTGGTCTTTTGGCTTTTGTTTTGCGTCTCTCTCTCTCTCTCTCTGGTCTTTCCCTCCTTCCGGGGATGTCCCGTTGTTTAACCTAGGTTGAAATTTGGGCTAAGTCTGTGAAATTAGGGTTTTTATCCTTCAGGCTTGTTTGAGGTCAAATGGAATTATCAAAGTGAAATCTGAGCTTAATACTGTGATCACAACACTTCAGGCAGAGTCCCACTAAATTTTCATTGAATTCAGAGAAAACTTACTATTTTTAGTAAGTACTCAATCTGGGATTTTTTATCAGGATTTTGGAATTATATCTGTTCCACCACATTCAGGGTACCTCCAGATACTCACACGCAAAATTTGAGCAGAATTGGACAATTTGCTATTTTTAAGCAGTTCAGGCTTCAAGAGCCATTTTCAAGGTGCACATGTATGATTTTTCAATGCATATTTGGAGAATGTTTAAAGGTTTTTCAAGACTTTCACGATGATATAACATGCAATCCGAGATGATGAGTTTCAGCAATTCAGCCTTCAAAGGCTATTTTTAAGGTTTGCATGCAAGGTTTTTCAATGCATGTTTGGATATTCCTTATGGGTTTTCCGAGAGCTTCACAATGATGTGACATGCAAGCAAAGGGGGTCATGTTTCAGGAACTTACTATTTTTAGCTTGTGCACGCATGTAGACCAGTTTACTGGGTTTTTTTGGGTTTTTTGAGATGCCTCGAGCAATGTGACATGCAAACTCATCCGACAGTGGATTGATCACTTTTTTAGACAGTTGCTATAAATAGCAAGTTCACTCTGGTAGCCGCTCGACACGTCAGTTCAACAAGCAGAGCAGCATACAACAAATATCAAGTCAAACGGAGATCATTCGAGGCGCATGCAAGTCAGTTCAGGGTTTCCTACTTTGGTGCCTAAAAAGAGGGGTAAAAAGCCAGAATTTCAAAAAACGAAGATATCCCATCACGATCGCCATCCTTCAAGCAATCCACTAGTAAAATTTGGGCGTAATCCAAGAACTTACTATTTATAGTAAGTCGTCTCCTGAACAGGGCTATAAATAGCAGGTCAGCATGAGGGGCAAGTGCGAACAGGTTCACCAGGCAATGAAGATCACATGGTGAAAATTTCAGGCCAAACGGAGCTGTGGAAGTCAAAAAATTAGGGACTTACTAAAAATAGAAGGTGATAGCAGGATGAAGAGGTCAAAATTTTCTAAGTGTAAAATCAAACTTCACCTTCAAATGGTGCCCTTAGGGGAGTTTGTTACACCCCAAAATTGTATAGCTGCTATTTTAGCAATGCTTAGAGCAATTTGTTTGTAAGGAAGATTTTGATGAATAAAATGTGTTGAACCTTGTTATCAATTTAAGAATCGTTTTACATTTTATGATTGACTCATTCTTGATCGATGTTATTCTTGGATAAAACAATGCATGAAGAAGGATAGTTAGTCTTGCTTTTTATAATTGTTTTATATACTGCAAAATGTTATGAGCAAGTAATTACCGTGGTTTTGTGCCAATGGATGCAGGAACAGGAACCATTCCTCCAGGCAGAGGGGAGACATCACTCGGGAGAGGGGCTTGGTCGGATAACCGGTAAAGTAAATCAATTGAGCATACACACACTTCACTAAGGGTTTAGAGGAACTGAGTCAGATAGAGTTATCTTGATAAGTCATCCTTAGGCTTAGGAGTTTTGGATTACTTCTTTATGCTTTGTGAGTGGTGTTACTTGTAAAACATGACTTCTTGTTCTATGACCTTTAATGTGAAACATGAATTGATATATGTACATAGGCAGGGTGTATGTGTATACATCTATCACTCATATGTACGTATCAATATGTATGACATGGCGATACAGACGTATGATGAGCAATTATTATGCCATACGCATGTGTCGACATGGCATACATACAAATACATACACATGACGATATAATGGATTATACACATCTATAAACATACACACACTATCTTTGATGTTTTGTTATAACATTATTACGATGCCTTGAATTTACAGTTAACCATATATACACATATTTGCACAAATAGGTATATTGAAAGTATGCTGACTGGCTCACAATAAACGTATTTGAATGATATTATGCAAATGTGTATATGTATATTTAAGTGTAAATATATGGAAAAATATATATATATATCTATATATTTAATATTATATAAATATATATGTTAGTATAGTCTTACCAGAATAAATATATAGATATATATTAGTATATTTAAATATTAAACATTTAAATATATATATATATATATATATATATATAAGAATTTATTTATATTTTAAATATAAAATCTTGGGAAATAAAAGACTTAGATTTCTATAGTCACTTGGTAAATAACATATAAAGTTACCATGAGAAAATAAATGACTTATGATATCGAATAAAATTACCATGAGAAAAAAATGATTTAAAAGTCATTTAGGTGATTATCGAATATTTGTTACCAATGGAATAAACATTAAAATGCGTTGAATATTTGTAACTCCATTCACCGAAATTTGGTTGGGAAAAATACGCCAAGTTCAAATGTTTTATTTGCAAAAGTCAAAAATTTTAAAACAAAGGTAAATAAATATGCGCGGCTGCAAAACGCACGCACAGGAGACCTGGTCGCGGTTTGTAAATCCGCCATACTGTGAATGCGGGAGGAGGCCTGAAGTTTAGGCCAAGTGGGGCGCATTATGCCAAGACGTTTTCTTGCAATGAATGTTAAATCCGCCATTTTGGACGCCATGGTTGAGGACGCTTGTAGGTGTCACTCAGCAGCATTTTGCCATGTGAGGTTTGAAATATTCTTCCTGGAAGAAGGTCGACTCACCTTGAATTTGCTGTGTAAGTAACTATACTATTGCCACAGCAAGATTGACATTTTCAAATAAGGGAGGTGTCAATTCTCATGCCAAAAATGTAGCATGGCATGAGAATTCGAATCCTATAAATTGAGCTCTTCTCCTTGTCATTTTCACCAATTCACATCTTGCCATTGCTATATCCAAATTTGCTTTTATAGAGCCATAATTTGTCATTGCCATACTGTTCAAAGCTTGAGAAAATCATTTGTTGCATACATACATGTGCGCACCTGCTGTAGGAATCAATTTGGGAATAAGAAATAGTCTACATTTCCAGAAATATACTCCATTGCCATTCTGAGCTTCATCTTAAAGATTGAATCTGGAAGGAGCAGTAAGACAGAGGGATTTAATAAAGGAAGTAACAAAGGGAGCTGCCAGCTTGCTACTAACTGTATCAGAAGCATTTACAAGCAGCAAGGAGGCCAGCTAAGGAAACAAGCATGAGTGTCATATACTTAGTATCTTTGTTTTAATTTATAAATAGATGGAACTATACGTTTACTTTGTGCATTAAATTGCATTGTAGTATAAGTAGACCAGTCAAGTAAAAGAGAAAATCAGTTTTCTATGTATGACTGCATAGGCTAAAAGAAATAGTTTGTTTGCTTTATGAAGGAATAGCTTGTCTGAATTACAAAGGAATGTTTGAATGCATTTTATAGAATTAGGTTGTGTGCAATTTTAAGTAAGGGTAAAGGGGAAACTATTTATTCCACTTCAATTTGGGAAAAGGAATTTACTTTGATGGATTGGATTTGTGTGAATACTACTTGATCTCCTTATATAAAAGAAATGAGGAAACTAGCTATTTAAATACTAGGACGAGGATGAAACCAGTAACAAGGTTAGTCTAAAGCTTAAAAGTTAGTAGGTTAACTAGGAAAGCTATGTACTCCATGGATAAAGATTTCCAAGATAGGAGTTACCTGAGGGGCACTTGTTGACTGCTTTTCATTTCCTAAATTAGGTAGACTGTTGTAGGGGCTCTGGGGTGATTGGCTACCCATGGTAAGGACTTAGCCTACGTGTAGGATAAGATAGCCTCAAGTCAAACTTGTAATGTCCCCCTTTTCGGCGTGACCTTGTTTGACGTGTGTTAGCTTTTTTTTGGACCCTTGTGGGCTAACTGGTTCGGTTGGAGGGTCAGTGGTACTTTCTGGAGAGCTTGGTCGTTCTCGTTTTCAGAGCTCAGAGTTTGGTTCACAGCAAGTGTTAGCAGTTCAGGGGTTGATAGCTTTTGACGGCACGGGAATATTTGGAGTTTTGAGGGAGTTATGGATTTTTAAGTGATTTGAGTTAATTAATTAACTTAATGCCTTATTATAAAGTCAAATTGACTTTATAAATTTTATATCACTTAAATATTCTAAAAAGGTGATTTAATATTTTAACCACTTAAATTACAAAAGGGCGCCCAAGTATTTAAGTCAAAACTATTGAAATGACTTAAATATATTTTAAAAGAATTTAAAATATGGAAAGGGGCGTATCTTTCTTGGAAGTCGTGCCTTTTTGCATATAAGGCATTTTGGCAATGAGAAATTCATCTTTGAATATTTTGACTTTGCCTTTGGCTTCTTCCTGTGCTTCACCTGTGATCAGGGTTTTGAGCATTTTTCCATTGGAGAACGGAATCTCTTCAGTGTTGAGCACCTTTGAGGCTATGAGAGACCAGCTGAATTTGTCCAGTTTGTGAGGGCTTCATTCAGAGGTTCTATTGAGCTTAATCAGAGTTTCTATTGAGTTGTTTACCAGTTACAATAAGGAAGAGGGTTTCTACACCAGGGACGTCTTCTTCATCTATTTTGCAGCTTTCAGCATTTATTCTTCAGCTTCTTTCCTTGGCCGTACCATTTGCCTTGGGAAATGGGTCACTCTGGAGGCTAGGCATGTGAAGTAGCTTGCAAAAACGCCTTCCTTTTGGCTTCTGACAGTGCTCCATTCTTGGCGTCCTTCCTTCACATCTACTTGTATCCAGTTTTTGTTGGGGAGAAGTAAGATCTGTAGCTCCGGCATCCAATTCTGTCAGTTTCACCATTCTTGGCTGGCAATTGGAATTATTTTCTTATTTAAATAAACTGGAGCATTTCGAGTATGTCTATAATTTGTATCTTCATTGTTTTAGTTATTAAATACCTTCTGCAATTCCATTTTACAAGTTTTAGCTCAAATTTGAGTTTTGTGAGCATATATATGTTGTGCGCCCCTTCTACTTCTGTCTAAAAATTCTCTAAAAAACTAAAAACACAAAAAGATAAGCAAATATTCACAGGGGTTTGAGTTGGGAGCCAGCAGGGCTCATCACAGTGGTATCAGAGCATATTAATCTTGCCAGCTTGTGGGAAAACAAATATCTATGCAGCCACACCGGAACAGGTTTGACAGGCACTACACACGCAGGGGCCCTGGAATTCAGCGAAATACTTTTGCACCTTTTCAGGCACCTCTATTGTACGAACAGGAAGAGGATTTTGATTTTGATAATATGGCTGAGAGGAATGATGATGCTCGTCTTAATGACGATGACAGGGATGCTAGAGAAGTACTGAGGGGAATGGTGGCCGGCCAAGAACAGGTGGCGAACATCCTCCAGCAGCTAAGTATCAACGTCCAGAATTTAAGTATTCAAAGAAGGCCGAATCGGGATCCGGATCAGGAAGGTAGTGTACATGGAGATAGACAGAGGACAGTTACTCCAGCACGCACCTATGACAGGCGTACTCAGCCAACTTTTATTAGAAATGATCTTATTGAGGAGAATGTGGCTGAGGGAGGTGATGTGAATTTTGCAGACAACATCATGTCACAGCATGATGAGTGGGATGCTTTGCCCCAAAGAGTTAAGGATAACCTTAACTTTGACAGATTTCTGAGTCAAAAAAGAGAGCATGGCAGGAACAGGACAGATAGGAGGCCTGACAACAGGTATAATGATCTAAGGCAGGCTACCAACAAACTTACCTTAACTAATTTTGATGGCAGTGGAAAAGTCACAGCTCGAGCCTGGGTGAGCAAACTAGACACCTTTTTGACACTACGTCCAATGGCCGAAGAGGATGCCATAAGATTTGCAGCACTTCACTTGGATGGCGTGGCACATGACTGGTGGCACCATGGCATGGTCACACTCCATCATGATAGGATCACTTCTTACTAGGAATTCATTGAGAGATTGGTTGAGAGGTTTGACAGGCGTGATCCAGAACTTTACTTCAGAGACCTTGCTCAGTTGAAGCAGTTGGGTAGCTTGGAGTCTTATATTGGTGAGTTTCAGAAGCTCTCGGTCATGGTTACCGGAGTCTCAGAGAGGAGACTTGTCATTCTTTTTGTAGAAGGTCTCCATGAGTCAATGAAAGGTTGGATCAAGGCGTTCGATCCACCTACCTTGCACGAGGCTATGAGAAAAGCTCATAGGATGGAACTTACAACCTCATGTGGTAAGTTCGCTTCAAATGTAGATGCATCTTCATCCTACAGTGACAGTAAATTAGAAGCTAAGAATTCAGAAATTGTTGATGATAAAAGGAAGTTTGCAGCTCCTTTGGATCGAGAGACAATCAATGATTTACGTAGGAAGAAGCTTTGTTTTTATTGCAAGGGTCTGTATGATTTTAATCATGACTGTCCCCTCAAGCCTAAAGGTCAAAATAGGCAAATGGAGCGGTTTTATGAGGATGATGACTTTGCTGATTTAACGGACCAGCAAGCTAGTATGGCGGATGGGAGCATGCGTTCTATCTTTCTTGTCAGTGAGGAAAGTAAGAAGATGGAACAAGAAAGTTTTGAGGAGGATTATGATTCTGCTTCTTTTTCCAGGGGACCAGGGGTGTTTGATTGGGATCAGAACAGTTATGAGGCTCAGTTAGTAAACAATCCTCTTTTTGAGGCAGATGTTTCATTGTCTCGGGATAATCCGCTCTTTGAGGTGGGTGATGATTCTACTCTTGACCTTGATTTAGGGGTGAGCATTGATTGTAGTATCGGGAATTCCGTCAGTGCATCGGGATTTCAGACAGGGCTCGTTGAGGAGTTACATAATGTGTACATGGTTAGGAGTATTCACAGTGTTACTTTCACTCTTCGTGTACATGATCCGTTTCTGATACACAGTTACGGTATGCACATGTTAGACATGTTGGATGATAGCATATCTCGTGCAGTTGTAGGGAGCAGGTGTTGTCAGCGGTTTGACTTGCTTTCTTGTGAGTTCCTCTCTCCTGTGACAAATGGTCTTGAGATTGACAGAGTACAACATGATGATCCAGTTGATCAGATATGGGAGTTACAGGGGACAATTGATGACAGTTTGGACATTGCACGACACTATCCTTGGGATCCTGGTAGAATGGTGTACCCGTTGCTATTGAGATTGCTTGAGGACAAGCAATTTCAGGGAGGGCGGACTGTAATGTCCCCCTTTTTGGCGTGACCTTGTTTGACGTGTGTTAGCTTTTTTTTGGACCCTTGTGGGCTAACTGGTTCGGTTAGAGGGTCAGTGGTACTTTTTGGAGAGCTTGGTCGTTCTTGTTTTCAGAGCTCAGAGTTTGGTTCACAGCAGGCGTTAGCAGTTCAGGGGTTGACAGCTTTTGACGGCACGGGAATATTTGGAGTTTTGAGGGAGTTATGGATTTTTAAGTGATTTGAGTTAATTAATTAACTTAATGCCTTATTATAAAGTCAAATTGACTTTATAAATTTTATATCACTTAAATATTCTAAAAAGGTGATTTAATATTTTAACCACTTAAATTACAAAAGGGCGCCCAAGTATTTAAGTCAAAACTATTGAAATGACTTAAATATATTTTAAAAGAATTTAAAATATGGAAAAGGGCGTATCTTTCTTGGAAGTCGTGCCTTTTTGCATATAAGGCATTTTGGCAATGAGAAATTCATCTTTGAATATTTTGACTTTGCCTTTGGCTTCTTCCTGTGCTTCACCTGTGATCAGGGTTTTGAGCAATTTTCCATTGGAGAACGGAATCTCTTCAGTGTTGAGCACCTTTGAGGCTGTGAGAGACCAGCTGAATTTGTGTAGTTTGTGAGGGCTTCATTCAGAGGTTCTATTGAGCTTAATCAGAGTTTCTATTGAGTTGTTTACCAGTTACAATAAGGAAGAGGGTTTCTACACCAGGGACGTCTTCTTCATCTATTTTGCAGCTTTCAGCATTTATTCTTCAGCTTCTTTCCTTGGCCGTACCATTTGCCTTGGGAAATGGGTCACTCTGGAGGCTAGGCGTGTGAAGTAGCTTGCAAAAATGCCTTCCTTTTGGCTTCTGACAGTGCTCCATTCTTGGCGTCCTTCCTTCACATCTGCTTGTATCCAGTTTCTGTTGGGGAGAAGTAAAAACTGTAGCTCCGGCATCCAATTCTATCAGTTTCACCATTCTTGGCTGGCAATTGGAATTATTTTCTTATTTAAATAAACTGGAGCATTTCGGGTATGTCTGTAATTTGTATCTTCATTGTTTCAGTTATTAAATACCTTCTGCAATTCCATTTTACAAGTTTTAGCTCAAATTTGAGTTTTGTGAACATATATATGTTGTGCGCCCCTTCTACTTCTGTCTAAAAATTCTCTAAAAAACTAAAAACACAAAAAGATAAGCAAATATTCACAGGGGTTTGAGTTGGGAGCCAGCAGGGCTCATCACAAAACTGAACCTGACTTAGTGCATGTGATAGATGACCGTCAGTTTAAATATTGCCGAAACACTTTGGCCAAAGCAGTGTAGTACACCTACGTCCACTTAGACTGTGAGACGATTACACTGTCAGTTCACCGTAGTCCAAATTACATACTAGATTGAGATTGTGGGATTACAAGGATTTAGTTATGCAGGACTCCACACTATGCTCAGTTGGTACAACAGAACCGGTTACCCAACCAATCTCTTCGTAGAAGGGAGGGTCGTCTACTTAACAGTAAACATGCGGGGGACTGCATTATAAGTCCGTGGTTGGCGGAAAAGCACCTGAGTGATGTTTCTCCTCCATAGTAGACTTCTGATGAACCAAGGTTTGAAAGGGAAGAACCTGTACCGTCTTATTCCTATTTGCTCAAAAGCTTCCGAGCTGTTTTATACTTGTAAGAATTCTTATTTTGTTACTTATTTGAAAGAAAAGTAATGATTTATTGTGTACTCAGTTATTTACTTGGAAAGGAAAACAATGATGTATTGTGTCAATTGATTCTTTAATATGAAATGTTGCAATAGAAAGAAAAGAAAAATTTATTTACTTTATCATTATTTATATCTTTCCTTGTATTTTATTTGTGAAAGTAGAAATTTTTTGTTTACCCAGTTTGGGGGTTGTATCATGTGGTATCAGAGCTACCAGGTTTAGCTCTGGAACCTATGAGTTCACCAAAGTTTTCCATTTTCAACATTACCTAATGTTGTGAAATTTTTTGTGTCAGGATGGTACGTGTCAGATTAATGGCAAGAAATTCCGTAATCAGGAACGAACGCTACCTGAAGGCCAAGAAGGAAAAGGAGGCAATTGTCAAGACAATTGAAGGAACCAACTAGGACAGTGCCGTATGGTTAAGTGATACAGAAACCTTCAGCCATGCACTTTCTCGAATCAATGGTGAGAAGAGAAAGATGAAGTTGGAGGCTATGTACAACTACCTTCCCTCAGTTACACCTGAAGAGTCTGAACCTTTATCTCTATCCAAAGACATGCCGTCTGAAGAAAGCTCTAGCCCGGCATTCATATTTAGGGATCCTAGAGTCCTTCCAATGGCAGAAGTTATCATGATTTCTTCAAGCAAAGAGTTTGAGGGATACACACCAAGGACCCCGCCAATAGAGAAATGGTCTCATGGACAAATGTCTACGAAAGGCATGGACCATAAAGTAGATGAACACTTTAAGGACACTACTTCCCGAAATTATGTATCAGACCATAAATCCGAAGGTTACTATCCGTTTTGGGATAGAAATGACCAGATAAGAGAAGAACAAAATGAAAGAGAACTACAATTCTCTCAATCTGTAGGGTATGCACCACTTAATTATGTATCTGAAAGTGAATCAAAAGGGTATTCACCCCTTGACTATTTGAATAATCATTCGATGTAATCTTGTGGATTCTTTTTGAAATCCCTCTATCTATAAATAAAACGAAGTATTTCTATCAAATCAAAATGTCAATTTTTGTGTGAAAACAATTGTTTGTATGAAATGGTGTTTTTTATGTTTTCATAAATAGAAAAGTATAACCTAGTCTAACTTGAAATTAAAATTCAGGTTATAATTTCATTAAATCTATGGTTCGAGTTTACGAAAGAACTCGAAATAATCCCAGAGCAAGTCAGTAGGAAGAATCATCATCAGCTGAAATGGAAGCTAAACTAGATCAAATCTTGGCCAGATTAACCAATCTCGAGCAGGAAAAAGCTAAGGATAGGGTAGAAAAGGAAATAACCATAGAGGAACTAGAGGAAAGTTCTTCACGTCATGAAGAAAGAGAAAAGTCGCCTACTAATTCTATGGAAAGAAATAAAAAGATGATATCCCGTGAGCTGACTAGGGATATGAAAAAGATATACCCACCCAAGTTCGATGGAACTGCTGGAGGTGACAAAGCCGAAGTATGGCTTGTTCAAATGGAGAAATATTTTGAAATCCGGAACTATGACGAAGTTACTAAGGCTGCATGGGGAGCCTACCAATTAGTCGGAGAAGCCTCCAATTGGTGGATGAACAAGAAGCTGGAACTCAACATAAGTTCATGGAAGCTGACCTGGAATGAGTTTGTGGAAATCTTTCGCAACCGATGGCTACCCCAACTATATTATGATCAAAAGTTGTCTGACTTCCAAGAACTGAAACAAGGAACCATGACGGTTCATGAGTATTGGGAAAAGTTCACTCGTCTTATCCGTTATATTCCAATCTATCTTAAAGATGAACGATTCCGCATACGGAAGTTCATATTAAGATTGAATCATCGGATTGGAAGAGAAGTTGACATGCACGGTCCAATCACTATGGACTTGGTGTATGAGAAAGCTATCCGACAGGAGCAAAAACTTAAGGCAGATTCCTACCACCAGGATAGGAAAGATCAATAGAAGGATAGTGAAGTGGTCAGCAGGACAACATCCAAGAAGGAAGAACCCACTTTCATTTCAAGGAAACAACAAGGAAAAAAATCTCGGTTCAATGGTAAAGACTATAAAGGAGATCGCAAAAGAAGTGACAACACTAGCAAGACTGGTGATGGCACAAGCAAGTCTGGAGTAACCACTGAAAAGAAAGGACCAAGGGCTGGGTGTTTTATCTACAAAGGTGATCACTATGCAAGTGAATGCCCCGATAGAACTTTCAGTTCACAGTCACGTGGAAATGCTCTGCCCTCACAGCAGACAATGTTCCAACAAAGGATTCATGCTGCAGTGGACGATCGGCAAGCAAACTACCAAGTTACTCCGATCGAAGTACCAGGTAACCTTTTTGGCTTACCTATTTCTATTTTGATCGACACGAGTGCAACTGAAAGTTTCATTTCACCTAAAGTAACTAAGCAATTGTCTAGAAAGGCAGGACACATGGAAAAGGCATGGAATGTAGAATATGCAAACCAAACAAGAGCAAGGGTTGACCAATGTCTTTTTGAGGCTAGGTTAGAATTACCCAGCTTTGCCACTGAGGTTAACATTTATGTCGCGCCACTAGGGTCTTACGATGTAATCCTAGGAATGAACTGGTTATGGAGACATAGGGCTGTCGTAGACTGTCAAGCCAAGATTGTAAGATGCCTAGATGATCTAGGAAACCAAGTAGAAATCCAAGGGATACCAGGGGAAGTAACTATTCAGCAAATCACAACAATGCAGCTTGTGAAAGCCAAGAAGAAAGGTTGCCAACTTTTTGTAGTTAAAATTGAAGAAATAGGACAAGATGATAGAAACTCTGTGTATCAAAGTTCCCAAGAACTAGAAGACTAAGAAATGGAAGAAACAGGGAGATCGGATATGGAGAAATATCCTATCCTAAGAGATTTTGTTGACGTATTTCCGGAGGAACTACCAAGTCTTCCACCTAAGAGAGCGTTCGATTTTTCAATCAACATTGTACCAGGATCTGAACCGGTATCTAAGGTACCGTATAGGATGACTACTACTGAGCTCATGGAATTGAAGACACAATTGGATGAGTTGTCCAAAGGATTAATAGGGCCTAGTGTATCATCGTGGGGAGCACCGGTGATATTCATCAAGAAGAAGGATGGTACACTACGTTTATGCATCGATTATCGAATGCTAAACAAAGCAACGGTAAAGAACAAGTACCCGTTGCCACGTATTGATGACCTCTTTGATCAAATGAAAGGTGCGGCAGTATTCTCAAAGATAGATCTAAGATCTGGATATCACTAGCTAAGGGTGAAGGATGAAGATAACTTCAAGACAGCCTTCAGAACTCGTTATGGACATTATGAGTTCACAGTGTTACCTTTTGGTTTAACTAATGCGCCTACAGCATTCATGAATCTCATGAATAGTGTATTCAGAGATTATCTGGATAAATTTGTGTTAGTTTTTCTGGACGACATACTAATTTATTCCAAAAATGAAAGAGAGCATTGTAAACATCTGGAGATGGTTTTACAAAGGTTAAGAGAACACAAGCTTTACGGAAAACTATCCAAGTGTACTTTCTTTCAAGAAAGAGTGCACTACTTGGGCCATGTTATTTTAGCTGAAGGGATAGTAGTGGACCCGACCAAGATTAAAGCAGTTATTCAATGGCCTGTACCCAAGAACGTATCTGAAGTAAGAAGTTTTATGGGACTAGCGGGATATTATAGGAAGTTTGTGGAAAAATTTTCAAAGATTACCTTCTCTATAACATCCTTGCAGAAGAAAGGAAAAATATTTGTTTGGAATGAGAAGTGCCAAGAGGCATTTGACCTTCTTCGAGAAAAGCTAACCACTGCACCAATTTTGAAGGTACCAGATCCCGAAGGAAGCTTCACAGTCATTACTGATGCATGTGGAGAAGGATTAGGAGGTGTGTTGATGCAGGAAGGACAAGTAATTGCTTATGAGTCCAGAAAACTAAAGCCATATGAGATGAATTATGCTTCGCATGATTTAGAGTTGGCAGCAGTAGTTCATGCTTTACAGATATGGAGACACTACTTGCTTGGAAAACCATTTAAGTTAAAAACATATCACAATGGTTTAAGATATCTCTTTACTCAACCAAATCTAAATGCTAGACAAAGGAGATGGTTGGAGTTAATAGCAGACTATGACTTTAATATCAACTATATTAAAGGAAAAGAGAATAGAGTTGTTGATGCTTTAAGTAGAAGACGCCATATTCAATCAATAGTAACAATTCAGAGCAACTTCAAGGAACAAGTGCTTCAGAAATGCAAAGAGGATGAATATTACTTACAAGTTAAGCAAACACTTATGGATAATCCTCATGACTCTAGGTATGAAGGATATCAATTTGAATCCAGTGGGATATTAAGGTACAAAGATAGGATGTATGTACCAAATGTCAAGGAACTGAGGAATCTTGTATGGAAGGAAACTCATGAGGCACCATATTCTGGACACCCAGGAGTGACTAAGATGATGGCTGACTTAAAACCATTATACTTCTGGAAGGGAATGAAAGGTGATGCTGCAAATTATGTAGCTCACTGCCTTGAGTGTCAAAGGGTAAAAGCGGAACATCACCATCTAGTAGGATTGTTGTATCCACATGACATTCCTGAAAAAAAATGGCAAGTTATAAGTATGGACTTTGTGCAAGGATTGCCAATGTCTAGAAACAAGCATAACGCCATTCTGGTAGTAGTGGGCAGGCTAACAAAAGTGGCACACTTCATACCAGGGAACCTAACCGATGGGGCACCGGTCATAGCAAGGAAGTTTGTCCAGGAAGTATTTAGACTACATGGTATTCCTGAAAAGATTATATCTGATAGGGATGCACGCATCACTTCTAGGTTTTGGCAAACCTTGTTTTCTGCATTGGGAACGTAGTTAAACATTAGCTCAACATATCATTTGGAAACGGATGGGAAAACTGAGAGGGTAAATCAAGTTATGGAAGACCTAATTAGGGTATATTGCATGGATCAGCAATATAAGTGGGAGGACTATTTATCCTTGGTCGAATTTGCATATAACAACTGTATCATTCTACGATTAAGATGGCTCCTTTTGAAGCCTTGTATGGTCAGAAGTGTCGAACTCCTATAAGTTGAGATAAACTTGAGGATCGAGTAAGTCTTGGGCCTGAAATGTTAGCAGAGATGGAAGAACAAGTTAAGGTTATTAGACAAAGGTTAGCAGAGGCTAACAGTCGACATAAAATTTATGCAGATGCTAAGAGAGTGCCGCGAAGTTTTGTCATTGGTAACAAGGTACTTTTGAGAGTGAAACCTCACAAAAGTTCCATTAACTTTGGGAAGAATTCTAAACTGGCTCCACATTATGTTGGACCCTTTGAAGTTTTAGAAGAAATGAACCCTGTAGCATACCGAATCGCCTTGCCACCCGCTGTTTCTAGAATGCATAATGTCTTCCATGTGTCTTACCTTAAAAAGTATATACCAGGAGATAATCATGTTATTGATTGGACTGCCTTACAGGTAAGGGACCCCGAAGTAGTAACTCTCGAGCCCGTCAAAGTGCTAGAAATACATAACCTACACTTACGTAACCGAGAAGTCTTGCAATGCAAAGTTCAGTGGGACTAGTATGCAAAGGACTCAGCAACTTGGAAGGACTATGCGGAAATCCGAAGAAGATTTCCTGAAATTCTTGAAGCCTTTGAGAATGAAGAACAATAAATGTTTTGTTTTGTTTTATGCTTTAAATAATACCTTTGGTCCTGTTGACGTGCTTTTTACGACGACATCAACACAGAATAAAAATGCCCAATGGTCATTCTATTCTCTCTTGATCAAAGTATCCCGCATGCTAAGATTGCGTGAAAGTTCATGCGTTCAACTCCAAGAATCCTTTAACGCGAATAGACTCAGTCGGCTAATGTGAATATGCTGGGTATTCAAGGGGACTTACGTAATTGTTCGATTTTGTGAAGTAGTTAGGACATGAATGATTTGACAATATTGCTCTGACTCCTAAATTAACCAGGAAATACTGAATTAAAAAGGTATAGGGATAGGGATTCTACAAATCTACTTCTAAAGGGTGGAGGACGAGGATCGACTTAAACAATCTTCAAACCAGACTTTGCTTCGTCTCCTTTCGGACAACTCTGACAAAGTTGGTGCAATCTTCAAAGGATGAGAAAGGTGTTCAAATTACGACACATGTACATACCATCACCACGATGCATACGGACATATGAGCCACAATCGAAGTTAAGTTCCAATACTCCAGTTGACCACGCAAGGCGAACTTACCATCAGTAAGCCCGCTAGTGGTATGGATGAAAGAAGATGTGCTCAAATCGCAACGCCACACTCCACAATTAACAACTACTTGCATAAAACAAAGTCTACTCTACTCTATCTACTTGAATTGGAAAGACGAACAAGCCTTGCTAGCTACTCACAATAGAAGATAGAACCACCAAACAATGATAAATCTTTATATTATGAGAGTGTTCACAACAACTTCTTACAAAGTCCTCAATGGGAAAACTTCCTTTCCTCCTCAATCTAAGCTAACTACTAAGCTAAATGCTATATGCCTTCTACTCTCGCTCTGATTCAATTCTTGATCTAATGTCTAATAGATTACAAATGAGGGGGGATGCCCCTTTTATAGTTAGCCCATTTCAATGGACGGTTCGGATTCAATTACAATGAAGTGCTCAGATCGAGCCACCTATGCCCTGATTAGGGTTTCTGCCCTAAAAACCGCCACAGAGAGGAGTGGGCAATGAATGCACAGAATATTCTCCACTCCCCTATAGGAATCATAATGAGCAATTAATGCCCACTACCATCATCAAGAAGATCCTCATCCATGAGAGCGTTCCCATTGGCCTTCTCCCGGATAGCAAACTCGATCAACCAGGCCAATACCGCTTCAACCTCCTGGGCAGAAATTGGTGGAATATGGTTGAGCTGGAACTCCAAGACTGCTACCGTCTGTCCGTGCCGGATGTAAGATTTCTTCCATGCCACCAAGGCGTCCTGGGTATGCTGAATAATACTAGAGAAAGTGGAGACATTCTCAAAGTCATCCAGGACAAGCGACCTCGCAGCTAAGAAGAATGGAGCCAGTTTGTCTTTCAAGCCATCAGCAGTTATTTCCTCTGGGGCCAACTTTCTAGCAAATATGGCTTCTAATGTATTAAGGACTCCCTCCAAGATGTTACCCATTGCTTTCCTCACTTTGGTTGAATCTGCCTTTGCTGCATCGTGAAATCCATGGCCTGTGACCACCGAGGAGTACCAACCAGTGAAATCATACCCATCACCCCTCTGAATTACACCTCCATCCACCAGGGTTTCTAGAGGTATATGCATCAAAGCCCCCAAACGAAGTACAGTCTTTGTCTGATAGATGCGGGTATCGCCCCAGGCCTGATCCACCATGTCAATCCGTGCCAAAATACTTGAGGCCTGCCGATAAGCATTGGCGAGGTCCTCCATGAATTTCCTTGTCTCAGTACGAACATGGCTAACCCACTTGTCCGCTTCCGTTTCCATCTTCTTTAAATCCTCTAAGCCAATAACCGACTCCCTCGGAAGCTCAGGTGGGAGTTCTACTGCTGGGTCTGTTGGTTCACCTGGACGCGCTAGACTCTGCACATATCCAATCAAGGTTTTGTGCTCTCTTTTTAACTTCTTATACTTCCCTTCTGTTCTGAGCAACTGATCCTTCAGCGCCTGATAGGAGTTATCGAACTCCTCGACAATTTGGGCTCCCGTAGGACGACCCAACTCTACGGTGGTGATCACATAGTTCTCGGGCCTCTCCTCGGCTCGATCATACTCCTCCCTCTGAACAGCCACCTGAAGCGTGCGAGAGCCTGACTCATCAGTCAAGATCTTTGAAAACTTCCTAGCCCTTTTCTTTTCTGGTGGCGCACTGATCCTCCTAAGGAACTCCTCCATCTCGATGGCCGGATCTGTATCATCCTCGGGTTCTCTTCTCATTCTATCCGAACGCCAATCCGGCACCGTCTGCTGCAGATTACAAATGACAAGGGGCTTCTCTTTCGTTGCCTCCACCTCGTGCACTTCTTCTCTTCTTGCACTGTTCTGCTCGGGCTCATCATCTTCCACGAGCTGCGTATCTCCTGACCCTTGGGTTCCCTGTTCTGTGTTTTCCTCTTCCTCCAATGTCATGTCCAACATCTGTTGGAAACGAGTGTCAGCCACTGTTTCCTCTTCTTCCTCTTGTTGGCCAGCCCTGGATGCATTGACACTTATGCTATCTAATTCTCGGATGTTGGGTTGATCCACCTCCTCAAGCTCCCGCTCTTCACCCAATCCTGCCCTCTGATCAGCAAATAATGAAATCACTCTCAAACACGAAGACTGAGTTTGTGAGTGCATAGGTGATGCTTGTTCCATCCTCAACGGTATCGGCTGGGTTGGTACTTCTGCTTGTGCTTCCGGTGTTTGAGCAACCTGTTTTCCCCTTCTCACCGATAGCGGCCTTGGGTCACCCATCAAGCTATAAATAAGGGCGATCGATCTGCTCTTGAGTCTGCATACATGTCTATCGACCCAAGCTCTTGTGAAAGTCAACACCGGAATAGAGAGCGTGTCCAAGTCCATGATTTCTGGTTCGGACCAATCAGGTGGTGGGAACAGAGTATCCCTGACTGAACCATAGTCGGGCTGTATAACGTTGACATCCTCTTCCACCTGGTCGGGAACTGGGATGATCTCACATTCCCTGATCAATTTGAGGGGAAGCCTAGAAAACATCCTTTTCCTTATTTCAACCTCATCAACAGCATTTGCCGAAAAGTCCTCAATGTGGGCCTTGTGTCGGTACTCAACGTTCTGTATCATTCGGATGTTTCTGTAAGGATCGAAATCCTGTCTGCCTGTGTGATACGATAGATGATAGAATTGCAGCTCATCCTCTGCCTCTCGAGCTGCCTGCAAGGAGGGACACACCTCAGTGGAATTTCCCATGGCAATAGGAAAGTCAATTCCACCCTTCTTCTTCTTTTTCTGAATCTTATCATAAGCGATCAACTGCCTAGATATTTCCAGCATTATAATGTGATCGGTGGGGTACCTCGGTAGCCGGTATGGATACGAAGTGAACCCCTGCAGCCTAATGTAAGTGAATTTCGGAAATTGGATGAGCCAATATCCGTATTCCTCTATCAATGCTTGTGCCTCTTTGGATATTCTTTGCTGCGTTCTCCGCTGAAGGGTCCTCGTGATGTGCATTGTGAATGCATCATTAGCCCGTTTGTAACTGGCAGGGTTAGTTAGATGCAACTGTGTGCAGGCCTCATGGATTTTGAACTGATCAGGTGCACAGCCTATTGGCTCCTTGTATGTAATCCCTCGGTACTTGGTCATTCTTGCCAGCATATATATCACATACGAGCTCATGTAAAAGGTTTTCGTCCCCCTTAGGCTCCTGAACTATTCATCTATGTTATCACTGATCATTCTTGCCCAATCAACACACTCCTTTCCCTCCAAGATGATCTCGATGAAGTAGAACATCCAAGGCTCGAAGAAGTAGGCTTGTGCACTCCCATTTATTCGGCTCAACATCATCATCAAGTCGCAGTATTCTTGTTTCACATCTTCGGCAATTATCTGCTTTGGGAGTCTAGTGCGAGGTGGCTTTGGCTTTTGCATCCAGACTCTGTTGATGACCGCAGCAACCCTCTCGAAGGAAGTGGAGTACATTTTATCCGCCCTCTCCTTTGATCTGTATAGCATCTTTTCGACAGTAGGAATCCCAAATGCCTCTCCGATGGCATCTGGCGTGAAGTTGGCAAGCAATTTGCCATCCGAAGAGACAATGGTTCTACGCTCCGGCTTGTAGTAGTTCGCACATTCCATGATTAGCTTCAAGCACTGAATTGCTGGTGGAAAACCAACAGCTGCGTAGATACCACTCTTCATGATGTTATGTGCCGTGACTGACGGTTGATGGCCTCCCAGTCCGTACATCCTAGACTTGAGTGCATTTAGATTAAACAACCCGAGGTTGGTGTCACTTAATCCTGCCAACTTTGAAACAATTGCCGATTTTGGAAGAAATGACTTGCCGAGCCTTTTGATCATTGCCTGCCGGGATGAGCTAGCCTTGGCCGTTTCAGTGTTTGCAGCTCTGCCTGCGGCTCTGCTTGTTCCTGCAACATCCTTTGCTCCAGCCATCTGCAAGAATAAGATAGAATAATAATAAGTTAGTTTGCAGATTTTTAATAATATAAAATAGCCTCCGAGACGGCTGCGGATGTGGGGTTAGCTTTTGAAAATAAAATTCTTTAGCATAATTATCTAACTCCAAACCTCAAACTGTATAAAAGCTCTGAGCTTATAAAGAAGCTTCCAACAACTGCACTCTGACTGGCGAAGAAAATTACAGCAAACCAACAACTTTCAGCAATGTGGCTATTTTCTCAGCACAGAATAAATTAAATCTTTCGCCTCAACTTCTGTCAACCTCAGCAACTTTCAACCTTAGCAACTTGAAGAATAAAGAAATGAAGAGAGATTGCTGCAATTTCTTCTCAACTCCAACAGCAACTAGCTTTCAGCAGCTCGAATAAGTTAAATCTGCAACAACTTCGAGAATCTCTGCAACTTGAGAAATAAATCCTTCTGCAACTTCGCACTTTTGGCAACTCAACACTTCGAAAAAAGAAAACTCAAGCTCACTTCCAGCAACTTTCAAAGATTTCAATCTCTCAAGAACTTCCTCAGCAACTCAACACTTCGAAATAAAAATAGAATTTTCAAAGAACTTCTCTTCTCAGCAACTCAAAAATATTTCAATCTCTCAAGAACTTCTTCAGCAACTCAACTTCGAAAAATGTGAGAAGAAATGAGAGGAGAGACTGCTTAAATAATTCTTCTTGAAGAATCTTGCCAATTAGTGCTGGGGTTATTTTTAGCACCTTCATCAATTCTCCACTCTCTCCGTTCGGCATCTTCTAATTCAGGCGCAGTAGTGGGCTAGTCGTCAGCTAGTCATTATGGCAGTTGCCATTAATGAAGATTCTTTCTTCTTCAAATTTCGAATTTTCCCTTTCTAGTCTACCAATTAACTCTTGGTGATTTAAACAACTCGCGAGGAAAAATCACTTGACTTGATTGAAAATTCCATTTTAAAATCTTCGCAGTGTTTAAATAAATTTCATTCAAAAAATTCGTGGGAGTTGTAAATTCATTTCCAACTTTTAAAATGTCTGTCATTTAAATCCTCAATTTCATAAAATTTGCCTTACACATTTTAAATTCTCTCTTTAAAATATTCAACTCCGGGTGATTTAAAATCACTTGCCTATTCGAAATAACTCATCCTCTGAGATTTAATTTCCGTTAGGAAAATAATCTAGGCAAAATAAATTTCTTCTGAAAATATTAAAATTTCCCTCAGGAAATTAATTTAAAATTTCCCGACCCATGGGTGCCTTTTGAACGGGTTCATTTGATTTTTCACTTGACCCATGGAAAATATTTAGTTGCTTCCGCCTTGGAAATAAAACTTCGTCACTGTGTCCACTTCATTTAAATGTCTTTGGAAAATTTTAAAATTCATCAAGCTATCTTTTCATGCCAAGGGCGTGCTTTTCCCCAGTGAAATGTTATTTCACTCAGAAAATATTTCTAACATTTTCTCTACCATAGGCGTATATTTTTGATGAAATATTTATTTCATTTAGAAAAATTCCTCACTTTACACCTCTGGCGCACTTGACCCCTTGGCATTTATTTTTTTGTGACTTAGAAATTTTCTCAAGTCATTTCACATCTTGGGCGTATTTCACTCAGTGATGTTTTATTTTGCTAGCTTTTACCCTTACCATGCCTTAGAAATATTTTCAATCAAGGGCGCATTTAGCATGAGCCACTTTCATTTTCCACACTTAGAAATTTTTTTAAAAAAAATCTCCACTTCAACTTGGGCGCATATTCATGTGTCTACTTCTACTCCTCGTGCCTTAGCATCTTATTGCCTCTTGGGCGTATTTTACTCATGCAAGCTTTGATTTCTCACTTAGAAAATTTTTTTTATCTTGATTATCCCATCAAGGGCGCATTTAGAGGGTCAAGCTCACATTTTCCATGCCTTGGAGAATTTGAAACTTCATCACCTTGAGGGTGCATTTCATGGGGCTAGCTCTTACTTGAGGGCGCATTTCAAACCTCATGCTTTCATGCCTTAGCATTTTTTTTTTTTTTTTGCTTGCTTGAGATGGGCGCATTTGAGAGGGTGTGCTCTCACTTTTATTTTCCATGCCTTAGGCGTATTGCTAGGCATCCTCCAACATGGGCGCATTTCCACCCATCCACTTTTATTTCCAATGCCTTAGAATAATTTCAAGGCACTTCCTCAAGGTGGGCGCATTTTAGATGATGTGCTTTCATGTGAGGGCGCAAATGGGGGTGGCTACTTTTGTTTTTGCCTTAGAAATTTCCAAGTCACTCCAACAACCTTGGGTGCATTTCCATACATGAGCTTTCAACTTGGGCGCATTTTAGATGTTGAACTTTCAATTTCACACTTGGCCGCATTTTGAAGGTGACCCCCTTGAAGTTTCCATGCCTTAGGAATTTTCATAGTCTCCCTCTTGAAGGTGGGCGCATTTTGACCCTTGTGCTTTTGTTTTTGCCTTGGGAAAATTTTCACACACTTAGAATTTTGCTTGAGGGCGCATTTGAGAGGTGAGACTTTGATTCTTCATCATGGGCGCATTTTCACTAGGCAACTTTCATTTTCCAGACTTAGACAATTTTTTCATACCTCTGCCTGCCTTCGTCTTCACCGTCTATTTTGGGCAAGTCAGGCTATTTTTAGAAAGTCCCTTGATTTTCGACCCCTATAGCTCCGTTTTGCTTGAAAATTTCACCATATGATACTCTCTGCCTTGTGAACCTGTTTTGCCAGTCCTCTGCCCTGACCTACTATTTATAGTAAGTTTCAAAGTTGCCTGTCTTTAGTAGCTCCGTTTGACTTGAAACTTGCTGTGCCCGATCCTGATAACTTGAGTATCACTCTGATGCCAACCTCGGGTGCAGACCTGCTATTTATAGCCGTGCCCTGACTTACTAAAAATAGTAAGTTCTCCGATTCCGCTCAAATTTTGCCAGCAAGTGCCTTGAAATATGCTGACATTGGTGGGGTACTTCGTTTTGACTATTTCTGGATTTCACCCCCTATAAAAGTGGAAACCCTAATTTGACTTGCATGCATCCCGAATGGTCTCCGTTTGACTTTGTTTCTTCTGCATGTTGTTCTGCTTGCTGAACTGGAGTGTTAGGCGGCTGCCAGAGTGTGCCTGCTAAAAATAGAAACTGCCTGAAAAGTGACTCATCCACTGCCGGATGGTTTTGCATGTCATATTGCCTGTGGGATCTCAAGAAACCCAGAAAAACCCAGAAAATTGGTTTGCATGCATGCACTGGCTAAAAATAGTAAGTCCTCGAAACTTGATCTTCTCCACTTGCATGTCACATTGTTGCGAAGCTCTCGAAAAACCCAGAAGGAATATCCGGACATGCGTTGAAAAACTTCGCATGCAAACCCTAAAAATAGCCTCCGAAGGCTGAACTCTGAAAGTAATCGTCTCGGTTTGCATGTTTTATCGTTGCGGAGGTCTTGAAAAACCCAGAAGGAATATCCGGACATGCAATGAAGAATCATATGTTTGACCCCTGAAAATGGCTCCTGAAGCCTGAACTGCTAAAAATAGCAAGTTGTCTGATCTGGCTCAACATTTACGTGCAAGCAGCTTGATGTGTTCTGAATGTGTCGAAGCTGACAGAATTCCAAAATCCTGCTGAAACAGTCCCCGATTGAGTACTTACTATAAATAGTAAGTTGTCAGAATTCGATAAAAATTCAGTGAGACTTTGTTGGAAGCCTTCTGACTGCTGTACTAAGCCTGGATTTCAAATTTATAACTCAGTTTGACCTTTAATAAGCCTGAAGGATGAAAACCTAATTACACAGACTTAACCAATACTTCAACCTGGGTCAAACGACAGGACATCCCCGGAAGGACCAAAGATAGAGAGAGAGACGCACTAACCAAAGCCAAACGACCAGAATGGAGCAAAAATTAGGGGGTCCCCATCTGAATGGGGTGATGTGTGAAAAAAAGGTCACAACAAGTCCTCGGGGACGATGAATCATAAGGGGGGGAGTATGTTACACCCCGAAATTGTATAGCTACTATTTTCGCAATGCTTAGAGCATTCTGTTTGTAAGGAAGATTTTGATGAATAAAATGTGTTGAATCTTGTTATCAATTTAAGAATCCTTTTACATTTTATGATTGACTCATTCTTGATTGATGTTATTCTTGGATAAAACAATGCATGACGAAGGATAATTAGTCTTGCTTTTTATAATTGTTTTATATACTGCAAAATGTTATGAGCAAGTAACTACCATGGTTTTGTGCCAATGGATGCAGGAACAGGAACCATTCCTCCAAGCGGAGGGAAGACATCACTCGGAAGAGGGGCTTGGTCGGATAACCGGTAAAGTAAATTAGTTGAGCATACACACACTTCACTAAGGGTTTAGAGGAATTGAGTCAAATAGAGTTATCTTGATAAGTCATCCTTAGGCTTAGAAGTTTTGGATTACTTCTTTATGCTTTGTGAGTGGTGTTACTTGTTAAACCTGACTTCCTGTTTTGTAACCCTTAATGTGAAACGTGAATTGATATATGTAAATAGGCAGGGTGTATATGTGTATACATGTATCACTCATATGTTCATATCAATATGTATGACATGGCGATACAAACGTATGATGGGCAATTATGATTCCATACACATGTGTCGACATGGCATACATACAGATACATACACATGACGATATAATGGATTATACACATCTATAAACATATACACACTATCTATGATGTTTTGTTATAACATTATTATGATGCCTTGAATTTACAGTTAACCATATATACACATATTTGCACAAATAGGTATATTGAAAGTATGCTGACTGGCTCACAATATACGTATTTGAATGATATTATGCAAATGTGTATATGTATATTTAAGTGTAAATATATATATATATATATATATATTATATAAGTTATTATAGTCTTACCGAAATAAATATATCGATATATATTAGTATATTTAAATATTAAACATTTAAATATATATATATATATATATATATATATATTTATTTTGGGAAATAAAACTATAATAAATTATATATAATGTAATACATAATATATATATATATAGGGGCGGGGGGCCTAGCTCGATTGGCTAAAGCATCCTGTTGCAGGCAAGAGGTCACGAGGTCTAGTCTCCCCCCAAACCCGTGGTACTGGAGGGCGTGTCATGCCAGCGCCACAGGTCATGTGAAAAAAGTTTATCAGGCGCACTGCAGTTTATAGGGGGACGGATACCCGACCGATTCCTGCAGTATAAAAAAAATTTAAAAAATATATATATATATATAAGAATTTATTTATATTTTAAATATAAAATCTTGGGAAATAAAAGACTTAGATTTCTATAGTCACTTGGTAAATAACATATAAAGTTACCATGAGAAAATAAATGATTTAAAAGTCATTTAGGTGATTATCGAATATTTGTTACCAATGGAAAAAACATTAAAATGTGTTGAATATTTGTAACTCCATTCACCGAAATTTGGTTGGGAGAAATACGCCAAGTTCAAATGTTTTATTTGCAAAGGTCAAAAATTTTAAAACAAAGGTAAATAAATATGCGCGGCTGCAAAACGCACGCACAGGAGACCTGGTCGCGGTTTGAAAATCCACCAAACTGTGAATGCGTGAGGAGGCCTGAAGTTTAGGCTAGGTGGGGCGCATTATGCCAAGACGTTTTCTTGCAATGAATGTTAAATCCGCCATTTTGGATGCCATGGCTGAGGACGCCTGTAGGTGTCACTTAGCAGCATTTTGCCATGTAAGGTTTGAAATATTCTTCTTGGAAGAAGGTCGACTCCCCTTGAATTTGCTAAGTAACTATACTACTGCCACAGCAAGATTGACATTTTCAAATAAGGGAGGTGTCGATTCTTATGCCAAAAATGTAGCATGGCATGAGAATTCGAATCCTATAAATTGAGCTCTTCTCCTTGTCATTTTCACCAATTCACATCTTGCCATTGCTATATCCAAATTTGCTTTTATAGAGCCATAATTTGCCATTGCCATACTGTTCAAAGCTTGAGAAAATCATTTGTTGCATACATACATCTGTGCACCTGCTGTAGGAATCAATTTGGGAATAAGAAATAGTCTGCATTTCCAGAAATATACTCCATTGCCATTCTGAGCTTCAGCTTAAAGATTGAATCTGGAAGGAGCAATAAGACAGAGGGATTGAAGAAAGGAAGTAACAAAGGGAGCTGTCAGCCTGCTACTAACTGTATCAGAAGCATTTACAAGCAGCAAGGAGGCTAGCTAAGGAAAAAGGCATGAGTGTCATATACCTAGTATATCTGTTTTAATTTATAAATAGATGGAACTACATGTTTACTTTGTGCATTAAATTGCATTGCAGTATAAGTAGACCAGTCAAGTAAAAGAGAAAATCAGTTTTCTATGTATGACTGCATAGGCTAAAAGAAATAGCTTGTTTGCTTAATGAAGGAATAGCTTGTCTGAATTACAAAGGAATGTTTGAATGCATTTTATAGAATTAGGTTGTGTGCGATTTTAAGTAAGGGTAAAGGGGAAACTATTTATTCCACTTCAATTTGGGAAAAGGAATTCACTTTGATGGATTGCATTTGTGTGAATACTGATTGATCTCCTTATATAAAGGAAATGAGGAAACTAGCTATTTAAATACTAGGACGAGGATGAAACTAGTAACAAGGTTAGTCTAAAACTTAAAAGTTAGTAGGTTAACTAGGAAAGCTATGTACTCCATGGATAAAGATTTCTAGGATAGGAGTTACCTGAGGGGCACTTGTTGACTGCTTTTCATTTCCTAAATTAGGTAGATTGTTGTAAGGGCTTTGGGGTGATTGACTACCCATGGTAAGGACTTAGCCTACGTGTAGGATAAGATAGCCTCAAGTCAAACTGAACCTGACTTAGTGCATGTGATAGATGACCGTCAGTTTAAATATTGCCGAAACAGTTTGGCCAAAGTAGTGTAGTGCACTTACGTCCACTTAGACTGTGAGACGATTACACTGTCAGTTCACCGTAGTCCAGATTACATACTAGATTGAGATTGTGGGATTACAAGGATTTAGTTATGTAGGACTTCACACTATGCTCAGTTGGTTACAACAGAACCGGTTACCCAACCAATCTCTTCGTAGAAGGGAGGGCTGTCTACTTAACAGGTTACATGTGGGGGACCGCATTATAAGTCCGTGGTTGACGGAAAAGCACTTGAGTGATGTTTCTCCTCCACAGTAGACTTCTGATGAACCAAGGTTTGAAAGGGAAGACCCTGACCGTCTTATTCCTATTTGCTCAAAAGCTTCCGAGCTGTTTTATACTTGTAAGAATTCTTACTCTGTTACTTATTTGAAAGAAAAGTAATGATTTATTGTGTACTCTATTATTTACTTGGAAAGGAAAACAATGATGTATTGTGTCAATTGATTCTTTAATATGAAATGTTGCAATAGAAAGAAAAGAAAAGTTTATTTACTTTATCATTATGTATGTCTTTCCTTGTATTTTATTTGTGAAAGTAGAAAAAATTTATTTACCCAGTTTGGGGGTTGCATCAAGAAATGGAAGCTGGACAGGCAAAATGCACCCAAGGTTGAGATGCTGGCATGAAAAAATCCTAAGTGTTTGAAAATATAAGCTTGCCCATCAAAATGCGCCCTCAGCTTGGAGAAGATAATGGAAGCCTTGAGAAATTTTCTAAGTCATGGAAAATCAATGTTGAGGGTTTATGTAATGTCCCCATTTTCGCCCTATGCTCTTCATTTGAATTTAGCCTATTTCTGGAAATCCATAGGCTACTCAGATGTACAAATCAGAATTTCCCATTTGGAGGTTTTTTGATCTTTCCTCAGTATTTACTATTTATAGTAAATACTATTTTTGGCAGTTAGCAGTTGTCAACCTTCAGTTCATCACGTCAGTGGAAGCAGTATTCAGTACTAGGCTTGGGCCGTTTAAAAATATTATTTTAATGAATCTCTTCATTAAAAAGGAAAATTATTCTAATTTGCAGTTGACCCCTTGGCCTAAGGAACTAACTTCAAGTTGTTTTAAAAGGGGGGCTTTAAGGGTGGCACCACATGAAGAATTTAAAAGTTTTTCTTTTATTTAATTCTTCATTATCTCAAGTGGGGTGTATTTTTGAAGAATGATATTTCTTTTTTGGAAATTGAAAAGGTGTGGTTTTTGGCGTACCTTCTTGGAGGACTTGAACAGTCTCCTCTCTTCCTTTAAAAGTGAAGCTTGGCTCCGGCATTTGGTATCCAATGTTTATGCTATTGTTATGTTGTCAAAATGACAACTTGTTTCTTACTTCGAGGAATCCTGACCTCCTAGTTCAATCCAATTTCGTGTTTGAAAGATAACACCTAGTTGGTTCTTATTACTGCTTCTCATCCAGACTAGCAGATTGAGCCTCACAGTTGAAGTTTTTGGTGATAGTTTCAGTTTTGGAGTTGTTATTGTTATGGCTGATTGGTGTTTTTGCTCACAGCTCTCTTGTTGATTTTATTTCTGTTACGGGTATTTTCTCATTATGATCCTATGCCTTGGGCGACCCTCTCCAAGGAGTTGCAGATTTTAATAACGAGTTTCTGATTTTTAAAGGAAAATTCGCCCCTCATGAAGTCCGTACATTTCCAAAATTGACCTTGGGATGCGTGCTAAATTAATATGGAGTTTTTAGTACAGTTTGTGAGTTGGAACATGGGCACCTTTACTCCTAGTAGCTGCTGCATTTGATATCACGCCATTCAGAGGAGATTTGCTGAAGTTATGAACAATTTAGTGAGCCACAGTTGCTGGTAATGCATTTCCAGTTTTGTTGTTTTCATTTCAGACTTGTTTCAGTTTGCTTCTTCTATCGTTCTTCATCAATTCTCGTCATGTTAGGCATTGTAATCATTCTATATTGTTGGTGCTCGAGTTGATTGTGAAATCCTTGTAATTTGCAGCTCTCTTTATTTGTAAAAGCTGTTAACAGTAGTACTGTTTCAGTTTAATTGTTGCTGCAATATTTTAATAACTTCACATTAAAGCACCCCTGGATGGTATACCGCCACTGTGGATAATTCTGTTTGTAATATCTTTCATGCCCACTTTCAAGTGGTGAATCCCCACTCTTTAGTGGATGCCTGCCGCAGCAGAAGAAGTTTAATGTTGTAATATTTTCCCCCCACTGTTTGGTGGTAGAGTGGAAAGTCATTGGCTGGTTATCCGCCTTCTTGTTATTTCAATTCAGCAGTAGTACTCCACCATATGTTAGCACCTCGCCCGCAAGGGATCTTGAGTGCACATCCTTGGTGTCGAGTTTAATATTTCTCTTTCAATAGAATCTTGTACTTGTTGATTCAGTAGATCCTAGGGATCCTTTGACCATATGCTCGCCCCTCCTCCTTAAGTGGTTTTAGGGCACTGTAGACGTGTATTTTATGACAGCGCCAGCACAGAATAAAATGTCCAACGGCCACTCTATCTTCTCTTGATCAAAGTGTTCCGCATGCTAAGATTGCGTGAAAGTTCATGTGTTCGACTCCAAGGTTCCTTTAATGCGAATAGACTCAGTTGGTTGATGTGAATATGCTGGGTATTCCAAGGGGACTTACGTAATTGTTCGACTTTATATGCTCAAGCAAATGAAGGATTTTGACTATGATGCTCTGGTATTTGAACGGATCGGGAAATGCTGAATTTAAAGGGGGTAGGGATAGGAATTCTACAATCTATTTCTACGGATGGAATGCAAGGATTAGCTTCGACAGTCTTCAAACCAAACTTTGTTTCGTCTCCCCTTCGGACAACTCTGACAAAGCTGGTGCAATCTTCAAAGGATGGATGAGATGTTCAAATTGAGATTCACCATACGCACCCCTTCACAACGAAGCAAGTGGGCATACTAAACACAATCGAAGTTAAGTGCTGAGATTCCAGTTGACCACGCAAGAGCAGACTTACCGTCAGCAAGTTCGCCAGTGGTATGGATACGGGAAGATATGCCCAAACTAATGTAACATTCCACAATTAACTCTACTTGCATGAAAACAAATCTACTTTACTTTACTCTATTCGAATTGGAAAGACGAAAATATTTCGTCAACTGCCCACAACACAAAATGAAGTCACCAATCAATGAAATCTTTATATCATGAGAGTCTTGTTGTGACCTTTTTTCACACATCGCCCCATTCAAATGGGGACCCCCAATTTTTGCTCCATTTTGGTCTTTTGGCTTTTGTTTTGCGTCTCTCTCTCTCTCTCTGATTTCTCTGTTCTTCTGGGGATGTTTCTGTATTTGACCTAATTTGAAATTTTGGCTAAGTCTGAAGTGAATCTGTGAAATTAGGGTTTTGTTTTTCAGGCAGGATTAAGATTAAATCAAGTTGAAAAATTGACAGCTAAGCTTAACATTGCTTTCAGAAGGCTTCCAGCAGGCTCCCACTGAATTTTCATCATGTTCTGACGACTTACTATTTTTAGTAAGTGTTCAATCTATGAGCTTTTCATCAGGATTTCGGGATTCTAACTACTTCAACACATTCAGGCAGCTTCCAAGGGTGCCTGTACATGAAATTTGAATAGAATTAGACAGCTTGCTATGTTTGGCAGTTCAGGCTTCAAGAGCCATTTTCAGGGTTTGCACATGTGATTTTTCAATGCATGTCTGGAGATTACTTCTGGGTTTCTCGAAACCTTCGCAACGATATAACATGCAAACCGAGACGATCACTTTCAGAGTTCAGCCTTCGGAGGCTATTTTTAGGGTTTGCATGCAGAGTTCTCTAAGGCATGTCTGGATATTCCTTCTGGGTTTTTCGAGAGCTTCGCAACAGTGTGACATGCAAGCAGAGAAGACCAAGTTTCGAGGACTTACTATTTTTAGCCAATGCTCGCATGCGGACCAGTTTTCTAGGTTTCTTGAGATCCCACAAGCAATATGACATGCAAAATCATTCGGCAGTGGATGAGTCACTTTTTAGGAAGTTTCTATAAATAGCAGTTTCACCCCAGCCACCCAACACTTCAGTTCAGCATATAGAGCGACATGCAGAAGAAACAAAGTCAAACGGAGACCGTTCGGGCCACATGCAAGTCAGATTAGGGTTTCCATCTTCGATGCCTAAAAAGTAGGGTAAAAGGCCAGAATTTTGAGAAACGAAGGTATCCCATTGCGATCAGCATTCTTCAGGCAATCTACTGGTAAAATTTGGGCATAATCCGAGCACTTACTATTTATAGTAAATCGTCTCCAGAACAGGGCTATAAATAGCAGGTCAACACGAGGGGTAGGTGTGAACAGGTTCACCAAGTGATGAGGACCACTTGGCGAAAAATTCAAGTCAAACGGAGCAGTGGAAGTCAGAAAGTCAAGGGCTTACTATAAATAGCAGGTGGCTATAAATAGCAAGTTGGCATGTAGGACAGGCAAAAACAAGTCCACCAAGCAAAGGAGGTCACATGGTGTAAAATGCATGACAGACGGGGCTGTGGAGGTCAAAATAGCAAAGACTTACTAAAAATAGAATGTGAAGGCAGGCTAAAGAGGTCAAAATATTCTAAGTATAAAACAAAAGCTCCACCATCAGAAGGTGCCCTCAACTCAAAATGGAAGCAGGCTAGTGGAAATGCGCCCACATCAAGGATGATAGCCTGAAAATTTTCTAAATATGAAACAAAAGTAGCCACCCCTAAATGCGCCCTCAAGCAAGGATATCAAGCAAGAAAACGGCTAAGGCATAAAGTTCCTTGAGCACATGTCATTTGTGCCCAAGTGTGGAAGTTGACCCCCTCAAATGCGCCCAAGGATGGAAGTATCACATGTAATTTGCGCCCAGGAAAGGTAGAGTGGAAGTTGACTATGCTAAATGCGCCATGAAGTCCCTCTAGCAAATGTCAAATGCGCCCAAGACTTTTTTTCCCCCCTCATATGTTATTTGCACCTAAGGTAAAGGTGAGGATGGTGTGATTTTGAAGTAGATTAAGTGCGAAAATGCCCCCATCATGTGTGATATGCACCCTAAAGAGTTAAGACTTGAAAGGGGAAAATTACTGGATGTGAGATAAAATTGCTGAGGCGTGATGCATAAAATGGAAGTTCACACCCTCAAAGGCGCCCCTCATGGGTAAGAAATTAATTTTAAATTTTTCTCTAAGGCATTGCAAGGAAAATACAAACAATACGCCTAGAGGTGATGATCAAATTTTTTGAAGACAAGGTGAAATGCGCCCAGAGCATGAAGGGAGAATTTCTTCAGGAAATAAGGAAAGCGCCAAGGCATAAAAAAAATGAAGACTACAGGTGTGGAATACATCTAGAATAAAATGGAATCAACCTTAGCAAATTTTATTATTTTTCAAAAGTAATAAAAATTAAATGTACCCCTTCGTTTGGATACACATGAAAACGATGATTTCTGAGGGGAAATTTCTTCTGGGTATTGGATATTTCTCACGGGGAGATGATTTGAGGTTCTTCCGCACCTTACTCGTGTTGTTTCGGCAGAGATTTCGGCCTGGCACCCGTTTAACAAATTTCCTAAGGCTCTGAGGGATAAATTTTCTAAGGCATGGAAAAGGAAAGCAGAGTGGGTCAAGTGCATTCAAGCTCAAGACGAGTGGAATTTTATCTAAGTCACCAAGCTCCTAAAGGAAGGTGGATAAGGCAAGTGAATGAAATTGCTAAAGCGGGAGAATGAAAACAACAAGATGGCATGCGCCCTAGCACAATGGGCCCATGATAAAAGTTTGCTAGAAAATGATGAATTTTATCAGACATCAAGTAGACCTTGGAAGTCAGAACGTGGGGATAAGGTGAGTAAAGTGAATTTAGATTATAAAGTGTTCTGATGCTCTTCTTTTGTTTTGCAGGATAAACGTTGAAGCCAAGGCGTAAGGACTTGATGGAGCTAGACAACGTTGCAACTTTGGAAAGAAGAAACGACAGTGAAGATTTGGCTAAGACACTAAGAACGTGATGCAAAGGAGGCTAAATGCACCCAAGGCAGTGGGCTAAAGAAATGTGAAAGTTACAAGGAAGAGGTGTGTCCAGGAGTCAAAGCAATAGGAGGGCTGAACGTCAAATCCTTTCAAATTTTATTATCTGCGGAGACGATCTTAGAGACTCTTTTGCTCTCCTCCTAACGCAACAAAATTGGCAGACAGACAGTGGGAACACGTTTCTGGACGAGAATCTTCTAGAAGAAGATAGTGGGCATTAATTGCAGCTAATGGTTCCTGCAGAGGAGTGGAGAATCTTTTGTGCATTTATTGCCCCACTCCTCTCAATGGCGATTTTTAGGGCAAAACCCTAATTAGGGCATATGTGGCTCGATCTAAGCCCTTCATTGTAATTCAATCTGAACCGTCCGCTGGACTGGGCCAACTATAAAAGGGGCATTCCCCCTCATTTGTAATCTAGGTTAGATTAGATCAAGAGATCAGAGAGTATAGAAGATAGAAGTTAGAATAGATAGAGTTAGCTTAGAAGATAGCTTAGTTTGAAAAGAAAAGAAAACTTTCCCTTTGAAAGTTTTGTAAGAGGTTGTTGTGGAAAACTCTCATAATACAAAGGTTTATCATTGCATGGTGGTTCTATCTTTTGTTATGAATAGCTAGCAAGGCCTTTTCGTCTTTCCAATTCAGATTGATAGAGTAGAGTAGACTTTATTTTATGCAAGTAGTTGTTAATTGTGGAGTGTGGCGTCGTGGTTTGAGCATATCTTCTTTCATCCATACCACTAGCGGGCTTGCTGATGGTAAATTCGCCTTGTGTGGTCAACTGGAATATCAGTACCTAACTTCGGTTGTGATTCGTGTGTTCATTTGCATCGTTGTGACGGAGTGCACATGTTGAATCACAATTTGAACATCTTATTCATCCTTTGAAGATTGCATCAGCTTTGTCAGAGTTGTCCGAAGGGAGACGAAGCGAAGTCTGGTTTGAAGATTGTTTAAGCCGATCCTCGTCCTCCACCCTTTAGGAGTAGATGGTAGCATCCCTAATCCTTATATCCTTTTACATTCTGCATTATTCGATTAGTTTAAGAACCCGAGCTTCATCGACAAATTTCCCGGAATTTGAAGATCTTTTTCTTCTGAATGAGCAACTCACGTAAATCCCCTTGGAATACCCAGCATATTCACATCAACCAACTGAGTCTATTCGCAATAAAAGGAACCTTGGAGTTGAACACATGAACTTTCATGCAATCTTAACATGCGGAATACTTTGATC
>CM021102.1:565230348-565318211 GCA_007115665.2 Sequoiadendron giganteum | reverse complement strand
AAGAGGGAATAGAGTGACCGTTGGACATTTTTATTCTGTGTTGGTGTTGTCATAAAAAACACAACAAGTTTTACACAACAATCTTTTGCAAAAAATTTCAAAGGGAAAGTCTTTCTTTCCTTTCCAACTAAGCTAACTCCTAGCTCTACTTTAACTTCTATCAATCTCTATCTCTGTCTAGCTCTGATCTATCTCTGATTCTAATTCTAACTAACTGTAAATGAGGGGGGATGCCCCTTTTATAATGAGTCCAATTAGTGGACGGTTCAGATCTGATTACAATAAAGGGCTCAGATTGAGCCACCCATGCCCTAATTAGGGCTTCTACCCTAAAAACCGCCACCGAGAGGAGTGGGGCAATGAATGCGCCCTCCACTCCTCATCAATGAACCACTAACCACCATCAATGCACGTTGTCTCTTTCCAGAAGGTCATCGTCCAGAAGGGCGTTTCCTTTCTCCTTCTCGCTGGCTGCAAATCTGATGAACCAGGACAAAACTGCCTCAACTTCTTGATCGAAGATAGGAGGAATGTGATCCAACTGAAACTCCAAAACTGCAACTGTTTGCCCATGCCGAGCACATGATTTCTTCCAGGCAACAAGGGCATCCTGGGTGTTCTATATGATACTGGAGAACGTGGCTGTGTTCTCGAAATCATCCTATGTGAAGGTCTTCACCTCAGAGAAGAATGGCATCAATCTGTCTTTCAATCCATCTGCAGTTACCTCTTCATAAGTCAACCTCCTGGCAAAGATTGCCTCCAATGTGTTGAGAATTCCATCTAAGATGTTCGTCATGGCCTTTCTGACCCTGACAGAATCTGCCTGTGATGCATCGTAGAATCCCCGGCCTGTGACTACTGAAGAATACCATCTGGTGAAGTCGTATCTATCCCCCTGCTGGATAACACCTCCCTCAACCAAAGTCTGTTGAGGTATGCTCATCAAAGCCCCTAAACGAAGAACAACTCTCGTCTGATAGATGCGAGCCTCACTCCAAGCATGGTTAACTGCCTCCACTCTAGCCATAATATCGGAAGCTTGCCCATAGGCATGTGCAAGATCTTCCATGAACTTTCTTGTTTCTGTACGCACACTGGCAACCCACTTGTCTGCCTACTGTGCCATTCTCTTCAAATCTTCTAACCCACTGATTGACTCCCTGGAAAACTCAACTGGAAGCTCAATTGCCGGATTTTCTTGCCCACAAGGACGGGACAAGTGCTGCACGTAGCCAATCAGTGTCTTGTGCTCTACCTTCAACCTTTTGTATTTTCCCTCAACATGGGACAATCTATCCTTGAGTGCCCGATAGGAATTATCGCACTCCTCTACCACTTGTGCTCCAGTAGAGCGGCCTAGTTCCATGGTTGTCACAACATAGTTCTCAGGAACAGCCTCGTCCCTATCACATTCTACCCGAGGAACTGCCATATGCAAGGTTTGGGATCCATCTTCATCTGTGGATATTTTGGAGAACTTCCTAGCCTTTTTCTATGCTGGAGGTGCACTGATCCTCTGTAATAATTCCTCCATCTCAGCTGCGGGATCGGTCTCATCCATGGGATCACGCCTCATCCTATCCCTTAGCCATTCTGGCACCTCCTGTCGTGTGTCTGATATGATAAACGGCTGCTCCACCTCGGCCTCTACCTCATGAACTTCATTTATGCCTTCACTTCGGCGAGGCTCATCATTATCAATAGGCTCAGTGTCTCCTGAGCTCTGGGCCTCCTCATCGGAAGTAGCATCATCCTCAAGAGCCGCCTCAATTTCCTGTTGAAATTGAGTATCAGTAGCCGTCCCCTCATCTGTCTCTTGCTGATTTGCTTGTGGGTTATCTTCTCGGGGCATGTTGATGCTCTGGCCCACTGATTCTCTACGAGGTGGCTGACTTGCCACTTGCACTGCCTGCTCTACATCCAATCTCTCCCTCTGATCGCCAAATAGGGATACCTCCTGCATACTCTGAGAATGTGTCCGAGATGGCGTATGCACGAACTCCTCAACTATCACAGGCTCGGGTCGAACTGGCTCCTTTCCTCTAGGCTCTGGAGTTGGATTACTCCGTCTCCTCTGATTAGTTGCCAGTAATCTGCTGTCTCCCATCAAATTGTAGGTAAGGGGAATTGACCTTCCCTTGAGTCGGCTGACATGCCTCTCTACCCAACTCCGCGTAAATGTCAAGACTGGGATACAAAGTGTATCCAAGTCAGTGACCTCTGGTTCTGACCAATCTGGGAGAGGTAAAGGCGTGTTTCTTACTGTTTCGTAGTCAGCCTGTACTACGTTTATGTCTTCCTCAATCTGATCTGGTACTGGGATAATCTCGCACTCTCTAACCATCGCCAACGGTATCGCACCCTTTCTCCTTCAGCTCTCTCACAATTTCGAACTCTTCAACAACTGCAACCTCTTCAGGAATTCGCACCCTTCACTTAGCCAACTGGTGAGAGAAATGAAGAGGATTTCAAAATCTTATAGCCTGGTCGAATTCCTGCAGAGGCTATACTTAGCACATTTTTGAATTCATTTTCCCTCTCTTTTCCCAGTTGTAACACTTGTCATCTGAGGCATAAGAATCTCAAACTTCTAGAATCATGAATTCATCACCTCTGCACAGGCCTGCCTTGTTGCATTTGACCTTTTTAAAATATTAAATCATTCATTGCATTGAACAAATTCGAATTGTTTAGCTAAGTCATTTGATCTTGTCTTCGCTTTGGCAAAATTATCTAGTTCAAACCTTTGGCGAAATCCTTCTCGTTCGTTTTGTTCGTTTGCCTTAGAGAAATTTCTCAATTTTTTGCCTTAGGAATTTTATTTAAAATAGGCACTGGGCAAAATATCCATCGAAACGATGTGGACATGGCATGGAAAACGTTTGAATCACCTCTGAATCGCGAATGTTTAATACCCAGAAGAGAAATTCTTCCAGAATCCATCGTTTTCATGTGTATCCAGACGAAGGGGTACTTTTAATTTTTATTATTTTTTCTCTTCCAGAATCCATCGTTTTCATGTGTATCCAGACGAAGGGGTACTTTTAAAATTTATTATTTAAAATGGCTAATGTTTATTTCTTCCCCTCCGGATGTATTCCACTCCTACAATTTCAAGCTTCTTGGCCTTAGAAAATTTTCTTTATTTTTTTCCTAAAGAATTCCCTCTCTGAAGATTTTCATAACTCTAGAAATTAGCATCATCCTCTAGACGTATTACCCATTTTCTCAAATGCCTTAGGAAATATAATTTTTAAAATTTAACTTTCATCATCTACCCTCTGAAGGGCGCATTTCACATGTCATTTTTCATTTTCTCCCTTAGGCAATTCCACGCCTAAGCTCTTTCATACTTAGCAATTTTCACGCCTAGACTTCCTTAGCAATTTTCATTTTTAAGTCCCCACTCACTAGGCACACTTCATATAGTGAAGAGGAAAAATATAAATAACCCTTGGTCTTTTAAAAATCACGCCCCCTTAACATTATTCCGCTTTGGCGTATGGTGACTCCTCACCTTCCTTGAGCGCATGACATAGGTAGCTTCCACCTTCAAGCGCATTTCATTCACCACCCCACGCCTTTAGCTTTCACCTTCTTACCTTTTACCTTTCATCCTCTATGTTTTACGTTGGGCGCATATGCCATGGAGAAGAGGAATTCCCACGCCTTAGGTTGACCTTTCATCTCCCTCTGGCGCACTTCACACACTAGACTTTCACTTGAGCGCATTTCAACTCCACCACCCTACGTTTTGCCTTGACTCTTCACCTCCCTATGGCGCATATGGGCTAGGCTACTTCCACCTTCAAGCACATTTGCCATTTGCAAAGGAAGGATTGAATTACCTTGTGACCCTTCAGCTTCCTCAAGCGCATCTTGACTTGCATACTTCCATGTTAGGCGCATTTGCTAGTGTGAGGGGGAATTCTACTTATTTCTAGGTGACTCTTCACCTCCTCCAGGCGCATATTGGCTTTGTTGTTTCCATGTCCTAGGCGCATTCATCATGTGTGGAAAACTTTCCATGCCTTAGGTGTCTTTTCACCTTCCTCAAGCGCATTTAGCCTTGGCAACTTCCTTCTTTGGGCGCATTTCACTATGTGAGATGGAAAATCCACACCCAAGCTTGACCTTTCACCTCCCTCAAGCGCATTTCACTATGTGAGATGGAAAATCCACGCCCAAGCTTGACCTTTCACCTCCCTCAAGCGCATCTTGACCTTGTGAGGAGGAATTCTATGCCTTAGGGGAATTTCCATGCCTTAGGAGAATTTTCATGCCTCTGGAAGACGCATTTCATCTTTTCTCAAGAAAATCCCACACTTAGAGATTTTTGTATCTTTTATTCCTCCTGGGCGCATATGAGGGTGTTTTCCTGTCAGCTGTTGTTTATAAATTTCCAACGCCCTAGGTGACCTTGGCTTTCTATTTTTAGTAAAATTAGGGTTTCATTGCATTTCACCCCATTTTCAATTGGAGCTGACGTGGCTGTGCCTCCGTTTGGTTTTGCTATCCTGTTCACATCTTATCTGGCACAATACATGCTATTTTTAGCAAACCCTAGAATTGATCAATTTCCGTATCTCTGTTTGCTTTGAAATTTGTTAAAATTGCTTTTGATGCTGTGAGAGACCTGCTCATACTCGCTTCTGGTGATGACGTGCTATTTTTAGCCACCTGCTATTTATAGTAAGTTTCAAAGTTGCCTGTCTTCAGTAGCTCTGTTTGACCTGAAACTTGCTATGTCTGATCCTGATAACTTGAGTGCTCTATTCATACCAACTTCCGGTGCAAACCTGCTATTTATAGCCATGTCTTGACTTACTAAAAATAGTAAGTCTTCCGATTTTGCTCAAAATTTGCCAGTAGGTAGCCTGAACGATGCTGATCATGGTGGCGTGCTTCGTTTCGACATCTCTGCATTTTGCTTCATCTATTTTTAGACATGGCAGGGAAACCCTAATCTGACTTGCGTGTGCTCTGGGTTGTTCCTGATTGCCTTGATCTATGTTGTTTGTCGTTTTGCTCGCTGGAATGAAGTGGTAGGTAGCAGTCGGACTGAAGCTGCTATTTATAGTAAGTGTCCAGAAAGTGGTCCATCGGATGTCGGACGAGTTTGCATGTCACAGTGCCCGTGAGATCTCAAAAAACCCAAAAAAACCCAGAAAACTGGTCAACATGCGGGCACTGGCTAAAAATAGTAAGTCCCTCAAAACTGACTCATTCTGCTTGCATGTCATATCACCGGGAAGCTCTCGCGAAACCTAGATGGAATATCTGGACGTGCATTGAAAATTCCTGCATGCAAACCCTAAAAATAGCCTCGGAAGGCTGAACTCTGAAAGTCCTCAACTCGGTTTGCATGTTACATCATCGCGAAGGTCTTGGAAAACCCAGATCAATTCTCCTGTCATTTATCGGAGAATTGCTTGTCTAAACCCTTAAAATAGCCCCCAAAGGCTGCACTGCTAAAAATAGCCAATTGTTTGAATCTGTTCAAATTTCATGTGTAGGCACTCTGAAGTTGCCTGAACGTGCTGAAGTCATTAGAATCTCGAAATCCTGAGGGACAAGCCTCAAATTAGGTACTTACTAAAAATAGTAAGTGGTCGGATTTCAGTAGGATTTCAGGGGGATTCTGCCTTGAGCTTTCTAATCGTGTTGCTGCATTTGAATTTCACCTTAGTAGCTCAATCTTGACCTCAAACGGGCCTAAAGGATAGAAACCCTAAATTTGTCAATTTCTTCAACTGAGGTCAAACGGGACATCCCCGGAAGGGCAAAAGACCAGAGACAGAGAGAACCAAAGCCAAAAGACCAGAATGGAGCAAAAATTAGGGGGTCCCCATCTTGGATGGGGTGATGTGTGAAAAGGTCACAACAGGCACATTCTTGGTTAGAGTTCTTTAATGTACATTTTGGTTATGCTAACCTTAACAGGTGATTGATTCTATTGTAAATGTTTGGGTTATGTTGGCGTTTCAATTAGCACCTCTGGAGTGCTTATTGGAAACGGACAGCTATTGCAAGTGTGTCAGTAACTTAGTACATGCTCTTCGGATTATAGAGAGGAAGATCTCTCTTTGCTGATTTTATACTGTAAAAAAGGGGTGTACTAAGGTTTCCTATCTTTTTTACTCAGTGGCAGGACACAAGGGTGCATAAACCAATGCGCCGTAGTTAAGCTTTTTCTCTGGTTTCCAAAGATCTTAACTATGACTAACTAACTTCTAGACTATCCTACCTCCTCAAGATAAACAGACCATGAGAGCGTAGGAGCGAAATGGTATGGTTGGATCACTTGAATCCTCCGTCTCAATGGAATATGGTCGGGGCTCTGAACCTTCGGATATATACCAAGATAGGGCTCGATACAAGCAAACACTCGTTACGGTAAACTGGATCTGAGACTTCCCAAGGAGGAAGAACCCCTATCCGAGGTATAGGCTTGGAAGCAGCTCACTGGAAACAACAAGGAACGATGGTCTTTCTAACAGGATTCCCGAGGAGGTGACGACACCTGTCCAAAGTCTAGGCTGCAAGAGAGATCATTAAACAACATCAAACGATAATGATCGATGACAAAATATCCAAGGAGGCGACGACACCTGTCCAAGGAGGAGATTGAAACAATGCACTATTTAAAAACAAGACTTTGAATAACTCAAATAATTAGATTAATCAAGCTTGCACCATCTGATTTATTTCTTCAAGGTTCTTCAAAGAATTATAAAGGTCGAGACAACAAAGGCACGAAATCATGCACAATTGCGATCAACCGACGAACTCTCATCCAAGAGTGAACAGATATAAACAAGCGAACTCTGGCAACAGTGGCGCAGCAATTTTGCTAGCAAATAAAAGTTAAACAAATAAAGAACCTAAGGCTCTTATTTATAGAAACTCAAAGGAGTAGGCAACCCTAAAATCTCCTTGAGTTAACAAACAGTTTTTGCCAATCAGCAAGATATTATTTCTATGTCTAAAAGTAGGTGAGCAAACAGTTAATTGGAAATCTACTTCAATTAACTGAAACTAAACAAAAGTCAAACTGGAAGTCTGCCTCAGTTGACTGACACCTAACTAAAAGTGAACTTATGTTACAAATGTGTCTCCAAATAGACATCCACCTTTTGAGGAGATCTGAGATCCACAAATCGTGGGAGTCAATTAGACATCCTAGATCAGTGGGATCTGACATGCATGATCTGTGGAGATCTGGAGTCAACTTGGAAAGGGGCATCAAGTTGACTTCAGTCATAATTAATGCTATTTGGAGGGTAGGACGTCCTTTCTTGGTGCTTTACACCTCTTCACCGCTGGTCAACAAAGTCTCTATCCAGTCATTGACTTCTTCGGCCTCTGGGCAATTAATGCTTTTCAAAGTGACTATGTGGCGTCTAAGCATTTCTTCACCCGTTGCAAGCTGCTAATGATAGGTTATGCATTGGGCAGCTGCTTCATCTAACTGGACAGACATGGCTGCAATTTTGGCTAATTTGCAGCCATTGGGATCTTCAAGGAATGAAGATCGGATGACATCCTGGAACCGTGTCTGCACCGTTTCAAGCTCAACATATTCCCCTCCTTCTCGCTGATATTCTAACTCAAGGAAGGATATTACCAACGTTCTTGCGAAGTTGATAATATTGGCGACAAAGCGTCTATAGTCAATCAGCTCCATTGAGTTGGCATCGTAGGCTCTCACCTTGTATGCCACCCGTTCTTTCCACTCAAAGAGATGGTGTTTGTTCTCAGTGGTTGTAACTGATTCATATGTCTATTGCAAATCAGCAACTGTCACTCCCTCTCTCGGCCTTTCTTGAGCTGCCTTTATATCCGACTGCTGGATTTCTGATCGAAGTCCATGTGCTCTGTCTCTCAGCTGATATGCTTCTGCTAATACGCACCTCCCGTTGACGACAAACTCATCCACTTGACATCTCAAGTGTTTGCCGTATCTGATCAACTGGTGATGGTTTCTTTCAACTGGGAGATCCAATAGTCCTTAAGGCAAGGCCGAGGAGTTGGGAATGTCGTGTATCAAACTAGAAATGTACAATTTCAGCTGACGGATTTCAGCCTTCAAAGCTACTTTGTCTTGTCCATCCTTTGTCATCCTTTCTTTGATGCTCACTGAGGCGATTCCGAGAAGGTCTGCCTCCACCTGTCGAGTGGTCTTTCCAAGGTTCACCTTTGAAAGCGTGAAATCCTCAACCCTCACATTATGTATATCTTTGTTTTCAGGCGGGGCAACAGTCTCTATGATAACCTCGTTCTCTGCATTCTTCTCTACATGTGTCTGCTTCTTAACCTTCTTTGTCGGCATGTCTTGTGGGACATGATGGAATTCAGAGAAATCAAGCTAATAAGAAGGTCTCTCCCTCTTCCTCCCAAGCGAGCTTTCCAGCCAAATAGAATCTCAGCTAGAATTGCTGGGAGGAGGAGCATAGGCCCCCTGAATGCTGGAAGAACGAGACTGTGCTGTGGCAACGTCTCGTGGTGGCGAGTCCAAATCAATAGGACTTTGTGACCTCTGTGATGGTGGTGAAGACGGTGGCTCTGTTTCTATCACAGGCACCGCTTCTACTGCAACTTCTTCTACAATGGATTCCATCTTTGCAGTGATTATTTCAATCACTGGTTCTGGTGTAGCTGCAGCAGTCTCAACTGTTTCAGGTAAATTGGTGGCTGTCTCCACCTGTACCTCTTGCCGGCTTGTGCTGGCAATTCCTCTTCTTCCCCATGTGCTTCCTGACATCCGCATTCCTTCTAGAAGAATGCTCATCTTCTTCTATCTAGGTTTCCTCCTAAACGAGGAAGGTAGTGTAAACTGAACTGCTGGCGGCTCTGATCGGGGAAATACTACCTTCCTTGTCCTTTTACTGTCCAGGTAGAGTTGACTGTGTCGAACTACTCTACCCGTTCTTTCCTCAATAGACGTACTCTCTTTTGCGTACCAGTCTACTTCTCCGAGTGGTTGTGAATCCACTAGACCCGTGAAAAAGGAAGAAAGAATGACTTCTTCTTCGTCATCAGATAGACCCTCGATGTCCTCTGACATGAATTCTGCAATTTGCGAGAGCTTGAATCTGCTATGGTTCCTTCTTCTCACTTCGAACTCATCCTCGCAGTTGACCCAAAAATCCTCCATGAAAGGTTCATGTGATGATCTTTGCTCAAGGTGTGCTGCGAAGATGCCTCTAGGGTCATAGGATGGCCTCCTGTCAATGAGGTACTTGAGATTAAATCTCACTATTTTCTGGTTGATCAACCTGGCATCAGCTGCAGTCCTGCATCTGTAGAATACCATCTGAAAAGGAAAGTTTGCAGCAGTCTTTTTCTTTATGCGAAGGTAAGAGTGAACCTCGGCCAACTGCCTCAGGAATTCCATGAACACTACTCTATCTGAGGGGTAGCGTGGCATCATGGCGGGGTGGCCATTGTAGCCATACACGCGTATGTAAGTGAAAGTGGGGAATTGGATGAACCAATCCGCCCAATCCACCATTGCTGCCTTAGCTGCTGGTGAAATACGCACGTGCATCTCATGGTCTAGCTCGTGCACGGTGTGCATAGTGAAAAGGTCATTTATCTTTTTGAAGTGTCTTTCTGCTAGAGTGAACTCCAAGCGAAGAAAGTATTCTTGGACCTTTTGCACACCCAATGTTCCCATAGTGTTTAGTGTTCTGAAATCGCCTTGGAAGGCTATCAGGTAGACCAGGTATGAACACATGTGGAAACGGTGCTCTTCTAGAAACCCGGTGAATTGTTGGTGGAGTGTGTCACTGATCAGAGAGGCCCAGTCGTAGTGTTCTTTTTTGCTGATTATTTTACTAATTATGTAGAGCATCCACGACTGGAAGGATTTTCCCTCTTCTTGCCCAGTGACTCTGCTGAGTAGGGTGATTAACACTCCGTACTCATCTTTGAATTCTCCTCTCCCAACCAATCTAAGCAAGCTGGTTCTCTTTGTTTTCAACCAATGTTGGGCCATTATAAGAGAACACTCATCCTTCGAAGCCTCGAATGCCTTTTCGCATTCTGTCACAGATATGACTTTCTTGGTAGGGCATGGTGGAATTGCAAAACAAGTCTCTATGTCCACTAGCTTCAAGCTGCAAATCACCCTCCCGTCTACTGACAGGATCTCTCTTGTAGTCGGGTTGTAATGCTTTGTTCAAGCAGTTACAAGCTCTATGCTTTGTAAGGTGATTGGAATAGGTGCTGCTTGAAATAAACCAGATTCTTCGATGTTCTGCAATGTGATTTGATTCATGCCCTCTAAGTCCTCAGAACTGACCTGTGGATTTTTCTGCCATAAGTCTGTGTCAGTCGTTTTCAGGTAATCATGGTATAGGACCGTTTTGGTCTTGTATTGCACATGAGAGTACTGCATTCTGAAAATCTTGAATATTGACTGGGCACTTGACCCCGTTCTGACACTTTTCTAGAACTGCTAAAAATAGCCTCGCCCGGGGGTAGTTTTTACGAAAAATTCTGAGACATGGGTTTTGTTAAGAATGATTTTCTAGACAAACCCAGATCGTCAGAAATTCGGAAAAATGAGTTTTTCCTTGGCATGCAAAAGCCCTTTGGTAGCAGAGGCAGCAGGGGTACTAGAAAGTGATTTTTCTCGAAAAAATCTGACACATGGGTTTTGTTCGTGCTTCAAAGCTAAACAAACCCAGTTTGTCTGTTTTTCAATATTATGACTTTTTTCGGAAACCCTAAAAAATAGGGGCAGGAGGGCTACTTTTTCTGGAAAAATCTACCATATGGGTTTTGTTGAAAAAGTTGTGTTGATCATACCCAGTTGGCCAGATCTGTGATAATCTATCGTTTCATGTGACATGCAAAAGAAATATAGACAGAAGTAGAGGAAGTAGACAGAAGATGGATTGGAAGTTATAAACTGCCACTTTGCAATAATCTGTCTCTGGAAGCAATCTTGGGAGAAGAATGCTTTTACTGCCAATGATCTTCAAAAATATTGAAGATCCGTTCAAAACCCCTGCGAGATCTTGAAAACATGTTCTTGGGAGCTACTTGATGTTTTATCCTTCAACCTGCAAAAAGAATAATGAGGAAAGGGATGCCTAGCATGAATATAAGGCAATTAGGGTTAAGATCCACAAGGTATGGAAGATAACTCATCATTCAGGCTTGATTTGCAGTTCCAAAAGATGATTTCCACTGATCGTGGAGTGTTTGGTCTCTTTTTGGCTCCAAATTTGTTAACTCAAGTCAACACTTTTGCTTTGACTTCCTTTAGGCGTCCAACCTTGAAGTTGATCATTTTCGTCCATTTTGCAAGCTGAAGTACTCCCGTTTGATCTTTGATTCAAGTTACTCAGTTGATCTCAGGCAGTGGCTGGTAGTTCTGTTGTTGAGGCAGGATCAGTATGATTAGATATGCCTGGGAGGCGTTAACTCAGAAAACTGAGTTAAGGTCTCCAGAAAGAAGGGCGCCTTTCCTTGAAAGGGGTGCTTTTGACCAGTGTTACAAGACTCGGACTCGCCTCGGACTCGGCAAGCCAATTTTTGACTTGGACTCGGACTCGGAGCCCAGACTCAGCAAAGACTCGGCAAATAGAAAAACCTAAGAAATTTAAAGATTTTTAAGAATTTAAAGCTTGTTTCATGCACCCTTTAGTAAATAAACCTTAAAGACACAATAACATCATCAAATAGAAATTACTATGATCCCATACACAAACATACATCGATCACATAAGTATAAACGCAAGTTTTACCTAAAGGAAATAACACATTCAGATATATAAATATTGTCAAATGTATACAAAACTTGTGGAATATGAAATCCATGGCATCAAGACAAATATCAAAACTAAAAATATAAGTCTATGGCTTAGAAGAGTTTGGATTACTCATCCCAACATCACGACAAGTCATGCGCTAGTGTCTAAGATAGGTCCTAGATGATGATGTAGCCATGATATTTGCTTGCGTCTCAATGATTAGTATGTATATTCAAGTGAGGAATTTGTTATTAAAATTTTATTGTAGCCTTCAAGACTACATGTTCTGTTCTCTAATGTATGGAACAAGATAATCCTTGATTATGGCTTTGACTGTGAAAATGCAAAGATTTGCAACAGGGGATATGTATTTTGTAGGTTTTATGATCATGATTCATCATTGGCCTATAACATGCTTAGACCTATAGTTTGATGAGAGTTTTGGGGAAACACCCCAATGGGGTCGAGGGGCAGCACCCCCAGCGGGGTCAAGGGGCAGTGCCCCTTGCGAGGGTCTGGGGGCAGCGTCCCCAGCGGGTCAAGGGGCAACGCCCCTTGCGGGGTCCGCTACCCGAGGTCAAGGGCAACGCCCCAAGTCCGGGGCCCCCTGCAGGCCCCGCGAGGGCCCTTGCAGGGTCTCGGGGCAGTGCCCTGGGGCGCTCCCTGTCGCGATACAGGGTCAGGGTCGAGGGGCGGAGCCCCCGCCACCAAGCCCAAATGAAAACCTTCAAAACCACACAAACCTTCATGGCGCACACCATTTAATTAAAAAAATTGTAAATGAAAGATTGATTTTTTTTTTTAAAAATAAACATAAAATGCCCGAGTCTAAGGCACGAGACTCGGCGAGTTTTCCGAGTTTGCCGAGTCTGCCGAGTCATTTTGACTCGCCCAGCCTCACCCGCCTCGAGACTCGCCAATACTCGCCGAGTTTAGGCGAGTCTTGTAACACTGCTTTTGACAATGCCTTAGTCAATTTTCATTGACTGTTCTTCGTTTTCATCCTTTTAGACCCTCTTTGCTTTGATCTGACGTCCTTGATGCATAGATGGATCAGATGACTCTGCTTGACGATGCATCGGGTAGCCGGTTCGGTCTTGTTCAGGATGACTGACTTCTCAGTTGAAGCTGGCAAGTCTTGGGCCTTCAAACTAAAGGGCGCCCCTGGCCAGCAGGGGCGCTTTTAGCTTTTGCTTGGTTTCATCTTTGACTATTGACTACCAGTCTTTGACCTCCTCCATCAGTTGATTGATTTGTCAGAAGCGTTTGCTGATAGTCTCGTTGACGAGATGGGTCATAGCTGAGAAGGTCATCCTGGGAGGCAATGAAGATTCTGGCTGAATCTGGATGTCTTCAGGAAAGGGCGCCTTTCTTCGAGAGGGGCGCTTTTAGCCATGCCTTAGCCATTTTCTAGTTTATCTTTCCAGTTCTTCAATTTTGGCTTTTTCTGCTTGACCTCAACTCGTGATCATTTGGCGTGTCTTATGGACTTGCTGTCAGATTGATCACGTAGCTGGGAGGAAGCTGGAAAGATAACTTGTATAGAGTTGCTGCTAATGGATTCATTTGGTGCTTGTAACTGAGGGGCGCCCCTAGGCAGCAGGGGCGCTTTTACCTTGAAGCTCTCTGATTTGGCATTTCTGTCGTCAATGGATCCTCCATACTTTGCTGACGGTTGGTCAATGGTCCCTGAATCAGATGATCTTGCTGATTGTTTCGTTGTCGAGCCAGCATGAAAGTGAAGAGGATGACTAAGTTGGAGGTGCCAAATGGTTTTATATGCCCTCTGAGATCCAAGGGCGCCTTTCTTCAAGAGGGGCGCTTTTAGCCACTGTAGACTGTGTTTTGCCTTGGTAGACAAAACGTGCACCTTCCAGACTTAGCCAAATTTTGGCTTTTTTTGTTTTGAGAATCTCCTTCGTTGAACGGCATCATTTTCATCATTTTCCGCCATGGTTTCTTCGTTGAAGCTTTTGAGGTTTAGCTTTCAGCACCTGGTACTGGCCAATCTGCCATTAATGGCTGCGGAGCTCCTAACTTTGTTCCTGAAAAATAGAAATAGACCCACCAGAGTAAAACATGCATTCTGATAATTCTGACTTGATTAGTGTGATCGTGAAGGTAATTAACCCTATCAGAATTATTTTCAATCATTTCTGGGAAGGTCCTATTTTTTAGGGTTTCCATAAAAATAGGGGCGTAAAACCCTAATTTTCATTTTTTCAGAATTTTAACCATAGGTTCCTTGACATAAACCCACAAAGACTTCATGTTTGGTTTGACCTAAAACATACTTTCGATGGCATTTTTTCATTGTTTAGCTCAAATTAAGCAGAATGCCAAAAATTTCATTTTGGGTATAACATAGGCTCCATCTGGTGACCATGTCGGATACCTACGGCATAGGAGAACCGAGAATCCCAAGTTTCGTAGACCAGTACTTTATTAGTTGGGTAACGGGGTCAGGACTCATTTCCTATTTCACATAAGAACTTGAAGTTCACCTTCATTATTGGGGCTCACCTATTTATTCACCTAAAACAAGACTTCCTAAGAAATCACCTAAAACACGACAATACTTTACGGAACGGGGAAAAACATAACAACATAACAATAAAGCGATAATTTTTTTGTACAATATACTCACCCCATCCCCAACGGGATGAAATGTTTCAAGTACTGCCCGCTGTAGGGCAGTGGAAAGAGCTTTCTGTCTGAATGTGAGAGAATGTAAGAATTCTCTCCTGCAACATCATGTATCAGGAACGGGCCCAACCAAAGGGAGTCGAATTTTCCATGCATGCCCTTTGGTTCATGTATCAGGAACGGGCCCAACCAAAGGGAGTCGAATTTTCCGTGCATGCCCTTTGGTTCATGTCTCTTGTCCCATAGCAGGACTCTATCTCCAATCTCAAAGTCTTGTTGCCGAGCCTTCTTGTCGAAGATCTTCTTCACTCTTTCTTGGTGCTGAGTGATTTTATCAACAACCTCCACCCTCTCTTCTTGCAATTGTGTCAGACACAGAATGCGCTTTTGGATTGGATCCTTGAACTCTTCATCTTCTATTGCGGATGCCAGCTGCAAAGCTGACAACTCCAAAGTGATGGGTGGCATCGCTTCAGTGCCATATATGATAATAAAGGGGGAAGTGCCGATAGCTCTCTTGGGTGTGATTCTGTCAGCCCAAAGAGCGTCGTATAACTTAATGTGCCAAGACCATTGATTGGTTTCAACCATCTTGCGCACAATCGTGACTATGTTCTTATTGGATGACTCGACCTGTTCGTTGCCTTGTGGATAGTAATCTGAAGAATGGGACAGTGTGATGCCGTAGTCGAAACAGAATTCTACTAACTCCTCTGATGAGAAGCTTGTAGCGTTGTCGGTCACGATCTTCCTTGGTACTCCGAAGCATGTGATAATGTTTTCTTTGAGGAATGTGCACACAACTTCGGAAGTAGCATTCTTCGTAGGAACTGCTTCAACCCATTTGGTAAAATAATCCGTTGTTGTAAGGACATAGACATGTCCCTTACTGGAATGTGGGTTTATTGGACCTACGAAGTCGATACCCCATTGCTGGAATGGAGCATCTATTATTACTGGCCTCAGTGGAATGGCTGCTAGCTCGAGTTTGCCAACAAAATGTTGGCACTGTTGACATTGTCGTACCCATTCATATGCGTCGCGGAACAGAGCTGGCCAGAAAACTGTGCCCGCAGAATTTTGAATGCTGTGACCCTTGATGAAAAGTGGCCACCTCATGCTTCGTGGTGAAATGTTTCCAACAACCGCCGTTGTTGGTTTCTACTGACGCAAAGCAAGAACGTTCCATCAAGTCCACGCTTGTATAGAACGTTGCCTCGCAGCACATAGTTTTGTGCTCTCAACCTCAGGGTTCTTTTCTGCTGTTTGTCCAAGTGGTTTGGACATTCTCCATAGGTTGCGTAGTACCATAGTTTTGAGTACCACTCCTCCGCAGAATCAACCAATAAGACCATTGGAAGGTCTTCTTCAGTTTCAGTTCCTATCACACCATCAACTGCCTGATGTTTTAGATCACCATCTTCCGCCATGAGCTGACATAGACCTCTCCCGCGAACGAGTTTGGTCGGCTTGTTATCTAAGTTATATTCCCGGACCTTGGCGATCCAGTTGCCTCTTTTAGTCCCCATCTCCTGCTGAGTTAGGATACTTTTGACCGCAGGATCAGTGACATAGACTGTTGTGTGAGCATTTAAGATGTAGAATCTAAATATTTTCACAACTCTCACAACAGCATAGGCGTTCTTTTCAATCTGGGAGTAGCGGGATTCGCTGTCTTTGAAACTACTGCTCATGAAAGCAATTGGTGATTCCGACTCCTCATCCAGCTTCTGGGTTAGTATGGCAGAAAGAGTGTACTCCGACGCGTAACAGTAAAGAATAAATTCCTTACTGAAATCGGGTCGAACCAGCATTGGTGCCTTACTGATGGCTTCTTTAATCTTGACGAACGCCTCTTTTCCTTTGTCGGTCCATTTGAAGGCGGTCGTCTTCTTCATCATTGCTAACATATCCTTGGTCAGCTCTGAGAAGTCAAGTACAAATCTTCGTATGAAATTTACCTTTCCGAAGAAAGAGTGCACCTGAGTAGTATTGGTTGGGAGAGATAGGTTTTTGATAGAATCCACTCAATCAGGATCGATCTGAGTTCCCTCTTTGGAGACGATATGGCCTAGTAGTTTTCCTTTCGTCACCGCAAAGACAGACTTCTTTGGATTCAAGGATATGTGATGATACCTACATCTCTCGAACACTTTCACTAAGTGTTGAAAATGATCTTGCCGCTTCCGTGAGAAAGCAGTAAGGTCGTCAAGGTAGACGACTATCACTTTATTCTTTAGATCTCCAAATGCCAAGTCCATGGCTCTTTGAAAGGTGGCACCAGCGTTGATGAGGCCAAAGGGCATCCTCTCATAGACGAACGTTCCCCACGGGGTGGTGAACGCTGTCTTGATTTGATCCTCCTTAGCCACTGCAATTTGATTGTACCCAGAAAAGCCATCAAGTAATGATAACATCTCCGATCCGGTAACCGTCTGCAAGGTATGCTCCATGATAGGTAAAGGATAATTATCCTTTAACGACGATTGGTTCAGGTTCCTGAAGTCAACATAAATTCGGATTTCTCCATGCTTTTTGCGCACAGGAACAATATTGGACACCCAGGTAGAATGATGGATTGGAAATATGATCTTGGCGTCCACCATCTTTTGTACCTCCGCATAGATTGTATCTTGAACACGCGGCTTGTAGTGCCTCTGCTTTTGCCTAAAAGGCTTGATATCTGACTTGAGCGGAATTGTATGAGACAATTCCTTTGGCGTGAAGACTTTTAGATCTTGATAAGTCCATGCAAAGACATCCTTGTATTGTCTAAATAAGGAGATAAAGTTGATGCTTTCCTCCGCAGTGCAACCCTTTCCCAAGTTAACAAGCCGAGGCTTGTCTTCGGTGCCGATGTTGATTTGACTATATTCAGCGGATGTTTTGCTAGCTGAATCTCTTTGATCTTGCACACATCTATCATGTTTGTCAAATATATCCTCCAAGGATACTAGGCCATTGGGGATGTTGTTACCTCTTAGCTGGATGATGCCTGATTCCGTTGCTTCAGAATCTTTTGCTATGGATTCTTTGAAAGGAGAGGTACTTCCTTCAAAGAATAGTTCTTTGTAATCGTCCCCCATGCAGAGGAACTCCTTGATGTCATCATCATCATCAAAGACCTGCCAATTTTCACAATTGTCGGGGACAGATGGCCTATACACGAGTTCGATAGCGAAGGCATTCTGACGGAAATCAGAATGAGGCATGAAGAGTGCAGCGGATACCGCAAGGGCATCTGCTCTGCTATTTTTCTCGCGTGGAATGTATTTGATGTTGAATGCTTCGAACTAGTCAATAGCATTCCACACCCTTTGTCGGTAAGCCTGAAGGCGGCCTTTTCTAACTTGATAGCGATCTCTGACCTGTTGTACGATCAGCTCTGCGTCACCTTCAGCTTGAAGGTATTTTATACCCATATCTCTTGCATTTTTGAGGCCTAGTATAAGCGCCTCGTATTTAGCAGTGTTGTTCGTGTTATCGAACTGCAAGCGATAAGCAAATGGATATAAAACTCCTTCAGGAGAGGTAATGACAACTCCCGCTCCTGAGGCTGCTGTCGAGCAACTTCCATCAAATTGCATTGTCCACATCTTTGATCTTTCATTTGATGTATTTGTGGCAAATGCAACTTTCTTTTCTTCTTCGGACACTTTGGTCAGCATGGCATATGTACCAGGACCCGTACTTTGGTGTAGCACTTGTGCTTGGGGGTCTGGAGATTTCACCACCGTGAATTTTGACTTAGCCTCTAGTTCCAACTTGAAGCTACCTTTCTTTAGTGGAATGGTCGCATACGACCAATCCATTTGAATCTCGCCTCCGAGATCCTTGCAAAAGCTTCGGCTTAGTAACATCCCATAACTAATTGGAATGTCGGCTATGAGGATGGTCATCATGATCTTCTTCTCTGGACAGGACGCTAGTCTTACTTGAGCGTCTTTCAGTTGGCCGACTCACGGCACCGGTTTTGATTCAAGTGAATAACACTTGTCGTGAGTTTCGGTGCATGATAGTTCCAACGAGTTCATGATTTGCAAAGGCATGACGTTGTCCGATGCTCCAGAGTCGATGATGCAGTTGCTGAGCTTATAGCCTCCCATATACAAAGATATGTATAAGGGTTTGGGCTTCTCTCCCGCTGGTATGGTAGATGCTAGCAACGTAGGTTGGATGACAGCCTACTTTTGTACTACTTTGAGAATCCAATCCATTTGATCGGGATGATCCTGGAGATACTCTAGCTGTGAGATCTGTACCTTCGTCTTCATCATAGACGTCACAATGTCAAAGTTCGTTGAAGACGGATCTTGAGGGTTTGGTGTGACATTCTCCTGTGTAGACTTGGGATTAGAAGTGGAAGCTTCTTTTCCCTTTTCATTTGACTTCCGTCTGTCTTCTTCCTCTTTCTGTGCTTTAAAATGTTGAGCGCAAGTGAATACAGGCGTCGACATGTTCTCGTGGTTGACAGCAAGAGAGTACTGACGGTAATCTTCTTCTTCTTGATTTTCGGGTTCGCTATGAAAGTATCCCGTTGCGGAGTCGCCATCGAAGTTGTCCGTTTGTGGTGAGACAACATTCGCATTTGAAGGTACTAAATTTGAGCTTGGTGCTCGATCTCCGGCATATCCCATGATCTGGTCTAGCCTTTGATTCTCAGGACATGTGGATCCGGTATGTTCGTTTGTATCATGGAAACAGCAGAACATATTAGATTTCTCGGCATCTGCTCCTCTTTGTGGAGGTCCTTGATTTCGAGGCTTGTAGTTGTTGTTGTTGAAAGGTTGGAAATTATTCCTCTTTGGCTGGTACGGCTGTTGAGGCTGGTACTGCTGCTAAGGTTGGTACTGCTGTTGAGGCTAGTACTGTGGTGGTGAGGGCAGTGCTTGCTGCCCTTGATTGGGTGACTGTCTTTTCAGAATAGTCACCTCATTTGCTACCTTCTGTAGCAATGGATCTGCTGATGCTTGCACCAGCGGTCTGATAGCATCTCCCTTCATCTTCCCCGTGGTCATCATGTGATCCTCGAGTTCGATAGCCTTTTCTTGAGCTGTTCGTAAGTCTTCTTCGTGACTTCCTTTGATGAAAAAGGCTATCTCTGAGGGTAGGGCGTTGACGAAGCTGCTCATCAGAATCTTGTTTGATGGGTTGAGTGTGTGAGAAAGACGTGTAGCTAGGCGATTAAACCTTGCTACAAATTCCCTCATCGGTTCTGTAGGCTCCATCTTAGAGTGAGATAACCGGGCAAATAACTGGTGGCTATCCTCGGCAGGTTTGAATCTCGCCAAGAATTTCTAGCTCATGTCCTCCCAACTTGTGATTGCTCCCGCTGGTAAGTGGTGGAACCAATCAGAAGCATTTGCTTCAAGAGTTTCGACAAAGAGTCGAACGTCGATATCTTCATGTGGCACGGATAGAACGGAGCAAGCCGCTATGAACGCTGATATATGCTCATCGGGGTGTTTAAACCCGTCGCCAAAGAATCTTGGGAAGTGCTTTCGCGATCCCTTTGGAAGTTCATGATTGCCTTGTAAGGCCAATGGGCTAATGTTGTTACACCATGGCAAAGGTGCTTGACGTCTTACGGCTCTTGCATTACGGCCATTGCCAAATAGGTTACATCCGTTGTTGTAGTTGCCGTTATTGCCGTTACCGTTGCAATTGCCATTGCCATTGCCATCATGGTTATTGTGGCCATTGCCGTCATTGTCGTCAATGTCATCATTGCCGTTGTTACGGCCATTGTTACGACCATTGCCGTTGTTGCCAATGTCGTTGTTATGGGCATTGTCATCATAGAGACGATTGTCCGCCATTGCTTGAGCTAGAGGTTCTTGCTGGTGTTCTTCTAGAAAATGTTCAGGAACCTCTTCAAAGAGTTGCTCAATATCGGATGCTTCTCCAATGTCTTCTTGAAAACGGGGGTTATTTCTCCTCCGTATGTATACTTGGTGAGCCAGGATGCTTATTGCCACGCGGGTGGAGGTAACACTGGTCTCTCAGCTGCAAGGTCAGCCTTTCTTTCTTCCTCGTCTAGAGTAATAGTTGTGGCTCTCCACTGAGCTGGTGATGTATTCTTTTCAAAGATGAAAGTACGCAAGCTACTGATGATGTCCATCTGCTCTCCTTCAATAAATGTAAGATCTGGTTGGAGAGTTGTGTTGACGTGTTTTTTTATGACACCACCAACATAGAATAAAGTTGTCCAACGGTCACTCTATTCCCTCTTGATCAAAGTGTCCCACATGCTAAGATTGCCTGAAAGTTCATGTGTTTGACTCCAAGGTTCTTTTTATTGCGAATAGACTCAGTTGGTTGATGTGTTTTGATGGATTATTCCAAGGGGACTTACGTAGTTGTTTGATTTTGTGAAGCAATTAGGACATGAAAGATTTCACAATATTGTTCTGGTATCTGGACTGACCCGGAAAATGCTGAATTTAAAAGGAATAAGGATAGGAATTCTACAATCTACTTCTAAAGGATGGAATGTGAAGGTCAATTCGGACAATCTTCAAACCAAACTCCGCTTTGCCTCCCTTCGGACAACTTCCACAAAGTTGGTGCAATCTTCAAAGGATGAGAGAAATATTCAAACCATGACACAACATGTTCATACCATCACAACGATGCATATGGACATATGAGCCACAATCGAAGTTAAGCGCTATTACTCCAGTTGACCACGCAAGGCGAACTAACCGTCAGCAAGTCCGCTAGTGGTATGGATGAGAGAAGACTTGCTCAAATTAAACACCACACTCCACAGCTAACAACTACTTGCATGAAATAAACGTCTATTTTACTCTATCTACCTTGAATTGGAAAGATGAAATGGCCTCGCTAGCTACTCATAACAAAGAAGAAATCACCAAGCAATGAAACTCTTTGTATTATGAAAAGTGTTCACAACAACCGTTTACAAAACTTTCAAAGGAAAGTTTTCTTCCCTCCTCAATCTAAGCTAAATTCTAAGCTCTACTCTCTAACTTCTATCTCCAATGCTCTCTAGCTCTGATCTGACGTCTAAATCTAATAGATTACAAATGAGGGGGGATGCCCCTTTTATAGCTAGCCCATTTCAACAAACGGCTCAGATTGAATTACAATAAAGGGCTAAGATTGAGCCACCTATGCCCTGATTAGGGTTTCTGCCCTAAAAACCGCCACAGAGACGAGTGGGCAATGAATGCACAGAATATTCTCCACCCCCGTGCAGGAATCATAATGAGCAATTAATGCCCACTACCATCATCAAGAAGATCCTCATCCATGAAAGCGTTCCCATTGGCCTTCTCCCGGATAGCAAACTCGATCAACCAGGCCAATACCGCTTCGACCTCCTGGGCAAAAATCGGTGGAATATGGTTGAGCTGGAACTCCAAGACTGCTACCGTCTGTCCGTGTCGGATGTAAGACTTCTTCCATGCCGCTAAGGCGTCCTGGGTATGCTGAATAATACTAGAGAAAGTGGAGACATTCTCAAAGTCATCTAGGACAAGCAATCTCGCAGCTAAGAAGAATGGAGCCAGTTTGTCTTTCAAGCCATTAGCAGTTATTTCCTCTGGGTCCAACATTCTAGCAAATATGGCTTCTAATGTATTAAGGACTCCATCCAAGATGTTACCCATTGCTTTCCTTACTCTGGCTGAATCCGACCTTGCTGCATCGTGAAATCCACGGCCTGTGACCACCGAGGAGTACCAACCAGTGAAATCATACCTGTCACCCCTCTGAATTACACCTCCATCCACCAGGGTTTCTAGAGGTATATGCATCAAAACCCCCAAATGAAGTACAGTCTTTGTCTGATAGATGCGGGTATCGCCCCAGGCCTGATCCACCATGTCAATCCGTGCCAAAATACTTGAGGCCTGCCGATAAGCATTGGCAAGGTCCTCCATGAATTTCCTTCTCTCAGTACGAACGTGGCTAACCCACTTGTCCGCTTCTGTTTCCATCTTCTTTAAATCCTCTAAGCCAACAACTAACTCCCTCGGAAGCTCTGGTGGGCGTTCTACTGTTGGGTTTGCCGGGTCACCTGGACGTGCTAGACTTTGCACATATCCTATCAAGGTTTTGTGCTCCTTCAATTTCTTATACTTCCCTTCCATGCGGAGCAACTGATCCTTCAGCGCCTGATAGGAGTTATCGAACTCCTCGACAATTTGGGCTCCCGTAGGACGACCCAACTCCACGGTGGTGATCACATAGTTCTCGGGCCTCTCCTCGGCTCGATCATACTCCTCCCTCGGAACAGCCACCTAAAGCGTGCGAGAGCCTGACTCATTAGTCGAGATCTTTGGAAACTTCCTGGCCCTTTTCTTTTCTGGTGGCGCACTGATCCTCCTAAGGAACTCCTCCATCTCGATGGCTGGATCCGTATCATCCTCGGGTTCTCTTCTCATTCTGTCTGAAAGCCAATCCGGCACCGCCTGCTGTGGATTGCAAATGACGAGGGGCTGTTCTTCTGTTGCCTACACCTCGTGTACTTCTTCTCTTCTTGCACTGCTCTGCTCGGGCTCATCATCTTCCACGACCTGCGTATCTCCCGACCCTTGGGTTCCCTGTTCTGTGTTTTCCTCTTCCTCCAATGTCATGTCCAACATCAGTTGGAAATGAGTGTCAGCCATTGTTTCATCTTCTTCCTCTTGTTGGCCAGCCCTGGACACACTGACGCTTATACTATCTGATTCTCGGGTGTTGCGTTGATCCACCTCCTCAAGCTCCCGTTCTTCACCCAGTCCTGCCCTCTGATCAGCAAATAATGAAATTACTCTAAAACTCGAAGACTGAGTTTGTGAGTGCATAGGTGCTGCTTGTTCCATCCTCAACGGTATCGGCTGGGTTGGTACTTCTACTTGTGCTTCCAGTGTTTGAGCAACCTGTTTTCCCCTTTTCACCGATAGCGGCCTTGGGTCACCCATCAAGCTATAAGTAAGGGCGATTGATCTGCTCTTAAGTCTGCATACATGTCTATCGACCCAAGCTCTTGTGAAAGTCAACACCGGAATACAGAGCGTGTCCAAGTCCATGATTTCTGGCTCGGACCAATCAGGTGGTGGGACCGGAGTATCCCTGACTGAACCATAGTCGGGCTGTATAACGTTGACATCCTCCTCCACCTGGTCGGGAACTGGGATGACTTCACATTCCCTGATCAACTTGAGGGGAAGCCTAGAAAACATCCTTTTCCTTATTTCAACCTCATCGACAGCATTTGCCCAAAAATCTTCAATGTGGGCCTTATGTCGGTACTCAACGTTCTGTATCATTCGGATGTTTCTGTAAGGATCGAAATCCTGTCTGCCTGTGTGATACGATAGATGATAGAATTGCAGCTCATCCTCTGCCTCTCGAACTGCCTGCAAGGAGGGACACACCTCAGTGGAATTTCCCATGGCAATAGGAAAGTCAAGTCCACCCTTCTTCTTTTTCTGAATCTTATCATAGGCGATCAACTGCCTAGATATTTCCAGCATTATAATGTGATCGGTGGGGTACCTCGGTAATCGGTATGGATACGAAGTGAACCCCTGCAGCCTAATGTAAGTGAATTTCGGAAATTGGATGAGCCAATATCCGTATTCCTCTATCAATGCTTGTGCCTCTTTGGATATCCTTTGCTGCGTTCTCCGCTGAAGGGTCCTCGTGATGTGCATTGTGAATGCATCATTAGCTCGTTTGTAACTAGCAGGGTTCGTTAGATGCAACTGTGTGCAGGCCTCATGGATTTTGAACTGATCAGGTGCACAGCCTATTGGCTCCTTGTATGTAATTCCTCGGTACTTGGTCATTCTCGCCAGCATATATATCACATACGAGCTCATGTAAAAGGTTTTCGTCCCCTTCAGGCTCCTGAACTATTCATCTATGTTATCACTGATCATTCTTGCCCAGTCAACACACTCCTTTCCCTCCAAGATGATCTCGATGAAGTAGAACATCCAAGGCTCGAAGAAGTAGGCTTGTGCACTCCCATTTATTCGGCTCAACATCATCATCAAGTCGCAGTATTCCTGTTTCACATCTTCGGCGATTATCTGCTTTGGGAGTCTAGTGCGAGGTGGCTTTGGCTTTTGCATCCAAACTCTGTTGATGACCGCAGCAACCCTCTCGAAGGAGGTGGAGTACATTTTATCTGCCCTCTCCTTTGATCTGTATAGCATCTTTTCGACAGTAGGAATCCCAAATGCCTCTCCGATGGCATCTGGCGTGAAGTTGGCAAGCGATTTGCCATCCGGAGAGACAATGGTTCTACGCTCCAGCTTGTAGTAGTTTGCACACTCCATGATTAGCTCCGGGCACCGAATTGCTGGTGGAAAACCAGCGGCTGCGTAGATGCCACTCTTCATGATGTTATGTGTCGTGACTGACGGTTGATGGCCTCCCAGTCCGTACATCCTAGACTTGAGCGCATTTAGATTAAATGACGCGAGGTTGGTGTCACTTAATCTTGCCAATTTGGAGACAATTGCCGATTTTGGAAGAAATGACTTGGCGAGCCTTTTGATCATTGCCTGCCGGGATGAGCTTGCCTTGCCCGTTTCAGTGTTTGCAGCTCTGCCTGCGGCTCTGCTTGTTCCAGCAACATCCTTTGCTCTAGCCATCTGCAAGAATAAGATATAATAATAACAAGTTAGCTTGCAGATTTATGATAAAATAAAATAGCCTCCGAGACGGCTGTGGATGTGGAGTTAGCTTTGGGAAATAAAAATTCTCAGCATAAATTACCAACTCCAAACCTCGTACTGTATAAAAACTCCGAGCTTATAAAGAAGCTTTTAGCGACTGCACTTCTGACTGGCGAAGAAAATCACAGCCAACTACTAACTTTCAGCAATGTGGTTATTTCCTCAGCACAAAATAAATTAAATCTTTCTCCTCAACTTCCGTCAACCTCAGCAACTTTCGACTTCTTCTAAACTTCAACAGCAACTAACTTTCAGCAGCTCGAATAAATAAAATCTGCAGCAAGCTTCAACTTTCGTGCAACTTCAATATTCAGCAACTTCGAAATAAATCCTCAGCACACAATAAACTTTTGCAACTCAATGCTCTGCAGCAACCTCAAAAGATAAATCTTCCAGCAACTCCGGAAATCTGCAACAACTTCAACCTTGAACTTCGAAATTGCAGCAACACACTCTCAGCTTTTCGAAAGAAAGAGTCTCGGTAAATAAAAATTTCTCCAGCACTTCGCACTTTCAGCAACTCAACACTCCGAAATAAAATAAACTCTCAAAGAATTTCTCTCCTCAACAACTTCGAAAATATTTCAATCTCTCAAGAACTTCTTCAGCAACTTCAACTTCGAAAAATGTGAGGAGAAATGAGAGAAGAGACTGTTTAAATAATTCTTCTCGAAGAATCCTGCCAAGTAATGCTGGGGCTATTTTTAGCACCCTCATCAATTCTCCACTCTCTTCGTTCGGAATCTTCTAATTCAAGCGCAGTAGTGGGCTAGTCGTCAGCCAGTCATTATGGCAGTTGCCATTAATAATGATTCCTTCCTTGTAAAAATTCGAATTTTTCCTCTTGGCCTGCGAGTTAACTCCTGGTGATTTAAACAACTTGCGAGAAAAAATCACTTGATTCGGTTTAAAATCCTACTTTAAAATCTCGCAGTGTTTAATTGAATTCAACTCGAAAAATTCGTGGGAGTTGTAAATTTATTTCCAACTTTTTAAAACGTCTGTCATTTAAATCCTCGATTTCATAAAATTTGCCTTAGACATTTTAAATTTTCTCTTTAAAATATTCAACTCCAGGTGATTTAAAATCACTTGCTTGTTCGAAATAACTCATCCTCTGAGATTTAACTTCCATCAGGAAAATAATCTAGGCAAAACGAATTTCTTCTGAAAATATTAAAATTTCCCTTAGGAAATCAACTTTAGAACTTCCCAACCCATGGGTGCCTTTTGAACGGGTTCATTTAATTTTCACTTACAAAATATTTCACCAAGTCGTCAACCCCGTTTAAATGTCTGGAAAATTTTCATATTGTCTCTCAAACTCTTCATGCCAAGGGTGTAGTTCTATCTAGTGAAATACTTATTTCACTTAGGAAAATTTCGAACATCTTCATACTTCTGGCGTTTTATTTTCCATGACTTAGGAGTTTTATTAAAATCCCTTTTCTCCCTTAGGCGTATTTGATCTTATTCAATTTTTAATTCCCACGCCTTAGACATTCTTCACTTCACACACCTGATAGAAAATTTAAATCTTCACCCCCCTTAGGCGTATATTTCCCCTTGGCATTTTATTTCAACCTCTTCACTTTCAGACACTTAGAAATAAAATTAAGTCCTTTCATTCTTTGGGTGCCTTCACCTCTTTTCATCATTTTGCTCAACTTGGGCGTATTTGGCCTAGGGAGTTTTTGTTTTACTTAGAAAAATTTCCGACCTTTCTCCCTCGGACGCATTTTGAAGGGTCCATTTTTATATTTCTCATACTTAAAATCCCTTCTAACTCATCTTCTTCATGGGCGCATTTAGAGTGGAAAGCTTTCAATCTATGCCTTGGAAAAAAAATATTCACTTACCTCTACAACAAGCTGGGCGCATTTCACCCTTGAAGCTTCCACTTTTGCCTTAGGCGTTTTTCCATCTTACTTGGGCGCATTTCAAGGGGTTAGCTTTCACTTGAGGGCGCAAATACACATGTCTACTTCCACTTTTGCCTTAGGCGCATTTCAGTTAGGCAAATTTCAATTCATGAAGTGGGCGCATTTCATACCCTCACCTTCCATTTCAATGACTTAGGCGGTTTTTTTAGGCTCCAATAACCTTGGGCGCATTTGACATAGGAAGCTTTCACTTTATCATGGGCGCATTTCACTAGGGGAACTTCCATCTTATGCCTTAGGCGTTTTTTTTTCAACACTTTCAATATTCTTCCAAGGTGAGGGTGTTGGGGGCGCAAATACACATGGCTACTTTCATTTTTATACTTAGAAAATTTTCGGCCCAACTATTCCTAGCACAAGGGCGCATTTGATGGGGTCCACTTCTACTTGAGGGCGCATTTCCACCCCTCTACTTTCTTTTCATGCCTTAGCTGCTTTTTCACTAGGCAACATCCTCCTTGAAAGCATTTAACATGTAGAGTTCCCAAGTGAGGGCGCAAATGAAGGGGGGAGCTTTACTTTACTTGCCTTAGAATATTTTCTAAGTTTCATCCTCTTGAAGGTGGGCGCATTTCAGCCTTTGAACTTCCATTTTATACTTAGAAAATTTTCAAACACTTAGGATTTTGCTTGAGGGCGCATTTGAGAGGGTGTGCTCTCACTTTTGACTTAGAATATTTTCCAACATTTTTCATATCCTTTCAAGGTGAGGGTGCATTTAACATAGCATGCTTCCATTTTGTTGCCTTAGGAAAATTTCAAGGCTTTCATTAATCTCTTAAGGTGAGGGCGCATTTGAGAGGGTATGCTCTCATTTTCTCACACTTAGTAAATTTTTCATGCCTTTGTCTGCCCTCGATCTCACATTCTATTTTTAGTAAGTCTTTGATTTCCTTGACTTCCTCAATTCCGTTTTGCCTAAAAATTTCACCATCTGATCTTCTTCGCCTTGTGAACCCGTTTTGCCAGTCCTCTGCCCTGACCTGCTATTTATAGCCACCTGCTATTTATAGTGAGTTCTTGATTTTTTTACTTCAGTAGCTCTGTTTTGCCTGAAAATTGCAACGCCTGATCCTGATAACTTGAGTGTCGCTCTGATGCCAACCTCGGGTGCAGATCTGCTATTTATAGCCATGCCCTGACTTACTAAAAATAGTAAGTTCTCCGATTTCGCTCAAATTTTGCCAGCAGGTACCTTGAAGTGTGCTGATGTTGGTGAGGTGCTTCGTTTTGACAATTTCTGGATTTTACCCCTATAAGAGTGGAAACCCTAATTTGACTTGCATGTATCCCGAACAGTCTCCGTTTGACTTCGTTCCTTCCGCATGTCATTCTGCTTGCTAAACTGGAGTGTTGGGCGGTTGCCAAAGTGCACCTGCTAAAAATAGAAACTGCTTGAAAAGTGACTCATCCATTGCCGGATGATTTTGCATGTCATATTTCCCGTGGGATCTCAAGAAACCCAGAAAAACCCAGAAAACTGGTCTGCATGCATGCGCTGGCTAAAAATAGTAAGTCCTCAAAACTTGATCTTCCCCGCTTGCATGTCACACTGTTGCGAAGCTCTCGACAAACCCAGAAGGAAAAACCTAACATGCGTTGAAAAACAATGCATGCAAACCCTAAAAATAGCCTCTGAAGGCTGAATTCTGAAAGTGACCGTCTTGGTTTGCATGTTACATCACTACGAAGGTTTTGGAAAACCCAGAAGGATTCTCCAGACATGCAACTGAAAAGCTCACGTGAAAACCCCGAAGACGGCTCCTGAATCCTGAACTGCTAAAAATAGCAAGTTGTCTGATCTGGCTCACAATTTACGTGCAAGCAGCTTGATGTTACCTGAATGTGTCGAAGTTGATAAAATTCCAAAATCCTGTTGAAACAGTCCCCGGTTGAGTACTTACTATAAATAGTAAGTTGTCAGAATACAGTGAAAATTTAATGGGACCCTGCCGGAAGCTTTGTGATTGCTGTACTAAGCCTGGATTTCCATTTTATAACTCAGTTTAACCTTAAATAATCCTGAAGGATGAAAACCCTAATTACACAGACTTAACCAATACTTTAACCTGGGTCAAACGAAAGGACATCCCCGGAAGGACCAGAGATAGAGAGAGAGACGCACCAAAGCCAAAAGACCAGAATGAAGCAAAAATTAGGGGGTCCCCATCTGAATGGGGTGATGTGTGAAAAAGGTCACAACAAGTTGCAGGAGCAAGATCAGGTTGTTCAACTGGTGCCCAAGGATGCCAGATGCCCATATCGTGTGATAAAAGCGTTAAGATTTTCTTGAAATTTTATGCCTTGTTGCCCCACGGTGGGCGCCAGAAAACTGTTGGCATTTCAATTAGCACCTCTGAAGTGCTTATTGAAAACGGACAGCTATTGCAAGTGTGTTAGTACATGCTCTTCGGATTATAGAGAGGAAGATCTCTCTTTGCTGATTTTATACTAAAAAAAAGGGGTGTACTAAGGTTTCCTATCTTTTTTACTCAGCGGCAGGACACAAGGGTGCATAAACCAATGCGTCGTAGCTAAGCTTTTTCTCTGGTTTCCGCAAATCTTAACTACGACTAACTAACTTCTAGACTATCCTACGCCTGTTGACTTGTTTTTTATGACAACACCAACACAGAATAAAATGTCCAACGGTCACTCTATTCCCTCTTGATCAAAGTATTCCGCATGCTAAGATTGCGTGAAAGTTCATGCGTTCAACTCCAAGGTTCCTTTTATTTGCGAATAGACTCAGTTGGTTGATGTGAATATGCTGGGTATTCCAAGGGGACTTACGTGAGTTGCTCATTCAGAAGAAAGGATTTTCAAATTTCGGGAGATTTGTCAATGAAGCTCAGGTTCTTAAACTAACCGGATAATGCTGAATGTAAAAGGATATAGGGATTAGAGATGCTACCATCTACTCCTAAAGGGTGGAGGACGAGGATCGACTTAAACAATCTTCAAACCAGACTTCGCTTCGTCTCCCTTCGGACAACTCTGACAAAGCTGATGCAATCTTCAAAGGATGAATAAGATGTTCAAATTGTGATTCAACATGTGCACTCCGTCACAACGATGCAAATGAACACACGAATCACAACCGAAGTTAGGTACTGATATTCCAGTTGACCACACAAGGCGAACTTACCATCAGCAAGCCCGCTAGTGGTATGGATGAAAGAAGATATGCTCAAACCACGACGCCACACTCCACAATTAACAACTACTTGCATAAAATAAAGTCTATTCTACTCTATCAATTTGAATTGGAAAGACAAAAAGGCCTTGCTAGCTATTCACAACAAAAGATAGAACCACCATGCAATGAAACTCTTTATATTATGAAAAGTGTTCACAACAACCGTTTACAAAACTTTCAAAGGGAAAGTTTTCTTTCCTTTCCAAACTAAGCTATCTTCTAAGCTACTATTCTAACTTCTATCTTCTCTACTCTCTAATCTAACATCTACTCCCTAACAAATGGGGGGGGGGATGCCCCTTTTATAGTTGGCCCAGTCCAACGGATGGTTCAGATCGGATTACAATGAAGGGCTCAGATCGAGCCACATATGCCCTAATTAGGGTTTTCGCCCTAGAAACCACCACAGAGAGGAGTGGGGCAATGAATGCACAAAAGATTCTCCACTCCTCTACAGGAACCACTACGAGCAATTAATGCCCACTATCTTCTTCTAGAAGATTCTCGTCCAGAAACATGTTCCCACTGTCTGTCTGCCAATTTTGTTGCATTAGGAGGAGAGGCAAGTACATGGTCGATATGAAAGTGATGAGCAAAGAATTCCTCCTGTTCGGCCCTCCTGTTGCTTTGACTCCAGGACGCACTTCTTCCTTGCAACTTTCATATTTCCTTAGCCCATTGCCTTGGGCGCATTTGCCTCTTTTGCATCACGTTCTTAGTGCCTTAGACAAATCTTCACTTTCGTTTCCAAAGTTGCAACGTTGTCTAGCTTCATCAAGTCCTCATGCCTTGGCTTCAACGTTCATCCTGCAAAACAAAAGAAGAGTATCAGAACACTTTATAATCTAAATTCACTTTACTTACTTTATTTCCATGTTCTGACCGCTTGATCTCCGAATCTTGATAGAATTCATCATTTTTCTAGCAAACTTTCATCATGGGCGTATCCACCACCTTGCCTGGAGTTTGTGCCTTAGAAGATATTTCATCTTGGGGGGTGCATTTGAACGCTTGATGTTCGAGCTTCAGTTCATTTTCAAATTCCTTCATGCCTTAGACAAATTTCTTCCCCGTGAGTGTATTTGACCCCCTCTGCTTTCCTTTTCGATGCCTTAAAAAATTTATCCATCTGAGCCTTAGGAACTTTGTTGAACGGGTGCCAGGCCAAAATCCCTGCCGAAACAACACGAGCAAGGTGTGGAAGAACCTCAAATCATCTCCCAGCGAGAAATATCCAATACCCAGAAGAAATTTCCCCTCAGAAATCATTGTTTTCATGTGTATCCAAACGAAGGGGTACATTTAATTTTTATTATTTTTGAAAAATAATAAAATTTGCTAAGGTTGATTCCATTTTATTCTGGACGTATTCCACACATGATGTCTTCATTTTTTTTATGCCTTGGCACTTTCCTTATTTCTTGAAGAAATTCTCTTCCTGCTTACGGGCACAACTCACCTTGCACTTGGAAAATTTAATATTACCTCCCCTGGGCGTATTTCTCATCTTCACCTTAAGAAATGCCTTAGAAATTATTTAAATTTCATCAACTCACCTTGAGCGCACCTCACAACACATGACTTTACCTTCGTTTCCCAAGCAATTTCACGCCTTAACAATTTTGTCATCTTTACTCACCTTGGGCGCGCATCACATGTGGGGTAACTTCTATTTCTCTTCACTTAGAAAATTTTCAAGCCTTCAGCATTTCCTTGAGGGCGCATTTGAGGTAGGGAGAGGATTTTTTCATACTTAGCAATTTTTTTTTATCAACATCCTCTCAACCTTGGGCGCATTTCAGCCCATGAGCTTCTATTTTGCTCATGCCTTAGAAAATTCCTTGAACACCTCCTTGCATGATGGGCGCATTTTGAAGGGTGAGCTTTTGTTTTCAACACTTAGAAGATTTTCCATTCCATCACCTCAACCTTGGGCGCATTCTGATGTACAAGCTTTCACTTTTGCCTAAGAAACTTTTGAGGTGGCCTCATTCCTCCTTGGGCGCCTTTTGCCTGTCAGACTTCCATTATGACTTGAGGGCGCCTTCTGATGGTGGAGCTTTTGTTTTATACTTAGAATATTTTGATCTCTTTAGCCTGCCTTCACATTCTATTTTTAGTAAATTCCAGAGGTATGTGCCTCTGCATGGCTTTTCATCCGTTTTGAACCTAGAGTCGACATGATATGCTTCGTGTGGCCCTGCTACCCCATTTATACTCGTTTCTTGAGCTTATCTGTTGTTTTTAGCCCTCGTGCTATTTTTAGAAAACCCTAAAATTGATAGACCTCTGCAGCTCTGATTGACCTGAAATTTTCACCATGTGGTCCTCATCACTTGATGAACCTGTTCACACCTGCCTCTCGTGCTAACCTACTATTTATAGCCATGTTCTGGAGGCGACTTACTATAAATAGTAAGTGCTCGGATCGTGCCCAAATTTTACCAATAGATTGCTTGAAGGATGCTGATCGCAGTGGGATACCTTCGTTTTTCGGAATTCTGGCTTTTTTCCCTACTTTTTAGGCACCGAAGTAGGAAACCCTAATCTGACTTGCATGTGCCTCGAATGGTCTCCGTTTGATCTCGTTTCTGTTGCATGTTGCTCTATCCGTGATACTGAAGTGTCGGGTGGCTGCCGGAGCGAACCTGCTAAAAATAGTAAATGCCTGAAAGGTGACCAATCTGATGTCAGATGAGTTTGCATGTCACAGTGCCCATGGGATCTCAAAAAACCCAGAAAAACCCAGAAAATTGGTTAACTTTCCGACATTGGCTAAAAATAGTAAGTCCTTTAAAACTGATTCATTCCGTTTGCATGTCATATCACTGCGAAGCTCTTGCAAAACCCACATGGAATATCCAGACATGCACTGAAAAACTCTGCATGCAAACCCTAAAAATAGCCTTTGAAGGTTGAACTCTGAAAGTCCTTGTCTTGGTTTGCATGTTATACCGTTGCGAAGGTCTTGAAAAACCCAGATCCATTCTCCAGTCATGCATGGGAGAATCGTACGTTTAAACCCTGAAAATGGCCTCCGAAGGCTGAACTGCTAAAAATAGTCAGTTGTCTGAATCTGTTCAAATTTAATGTGTAGGCACTTGGAAGCTACCTGAATGTGTTGAAGTAGTCAGAATCCCGAAATCCCAATGAAAAGCTCCTAGATTGAACACTTACTAAAAATAGTAAGTCGTCAGAACACGATGAAAATTCAGTGGGAGCCTGCTGGAAGCCTTCCGAAAGCAATGTTAAGCTCAGCTGTCAACTTACCAACTTGATTTGATCTCAATTCAGCCTGAAGAACAAAACCCTAATTTCATAGACTTAGCCAAAATTTCCCATTAGGTCAAAGAACGGGGACATCCCCGGAAGGACAAAAGATCAGAGAGAGAGAGAGACGGAAAATGAAAGCCAAAAGACCAGAATGGAGCAAAAATTGGGGGTCCCCATTTGAATGGGGCGATGTGTGAAAAAGGTCACAACAACGCCCTCATGCTCTGTTTATCTTGAGGAGGTAGGATAGTCTAGAAGTTAGTTAGTCGTAGTTAAGATCTGCGGAAACCAGAGAAAAAGCTTAGCTACGACACATTAGTTTATGCACCCTTGTGTCCTGCCGCTGAGTAAAAAAGATAGGAAACCTTAGTACACCCCTTTTTTTTAGTATAAAATCAGCAAAGAGAGATCTTCCTCTCTATAATCCGAAGAGCATGTACTAACACACTTGCAATAGCTGTCCATTTCCAATAAGCACTTCAGAGGTGCTAATCTAAACGCCAACACGTTAAAAATCAAAAAAATTGAGAGAGAATATTTTAGTATAAAATGCGCCCACCTTGCATAAAGTCACTTCAAAGATATGCTAAGGCATGGAAAATGGGAGTGGGCTATGAAGAATGCGCCCTCAAGAGAAATGAAAGCTTGCACATCAAAAGGCACCCTCAAATGGAAGTAGGCTAGCTAAAATGCAGCCAAGGGAGGATGTTGTTGGTGAAAAATATGCTAAGGCATTAAACAAAAGCTCACCCTCTCATTTTGCGCCCTCAAATAGAAGTTTGCATATGTAAATGGGCCCATCAAGTAGAGAGCCTTGAAATTCTTCTAAGGCACGAAATGAAGGCTTGATGTGCTCAAGGCGCCCCCAAATGGAAGTAGGTCATGCTAAATGCGCCCACCTTATGAGGACCACTTGGAAAAGTTTCTAAGTGTCAAGAATAAAAGTGGCCTATCTAAAATGCGCCCTAACATGGAATGAGAACCCAAGGCAATGAAGTATTTCAAAAGGGGAGAATTAAACGTTGATGAATATTTTTCCATGGGTCAAGCGGAAAAATTAAATGAACCCCTTTAAAATGCACCCATGAGTTAATGAAATTTGGAATTATTTTCCTAAGGGAAAATTTTATATTTTTAGAGGGGAATTTTTTTTTAAGTCGCTTGGATTATGTTTTTCAAGAAGATTAAATTTCGAAAGGGTGGATTGACTTGACAAGTGATTTTAAATCAACAGGTTGAATATTTTAAAGAGAAGATTTAAATTGCCTAAGGCAAATGCATGAAGTTAATGATTTAGATGATGGATATTTTTAACGAGTTGGAAATTAATTTAATTTCCCCATGAAATTTTATGAGTTGAATTTGATTAAACTTGCGAGAAATTAAAATGGAATTTTCAAGACAAGTCAGAGTGATTTTCTCACAAGTAATTTAATTACCAAGAGTTAACTAGGCAGATTGGAGGGAAAATTTTGAATTCTGCAGAGGAAAGAATCTTCATTAATGGCAAATGCTATGACAACTGGCTGACAACTCGCCCACTACTTCACCAAAATTGGAAGATTTCTAATGGAAGGAGTCGAGAATCAATGAATGTGCTAAAAATGGCTCCAACACAAATTAGTAAGATTCCCTGTGAGGAATTATTTAGACAACGGAGTTTCTCATTTCTTCTCACCATTCGAAGTTGACAAATTGCTAAAGTGAGAAGATTTTCTTTGCAAAGTTGATAGGTTGTTGAAGTGAGAAGAAATCTTTGTGAAGTTGAGAGACTACTGTGAGAATTGAATTTGTTGAAGTTGTTGAAAGTTGAGCTGAGAATTTATTTTCTAAAGTGCTGAAAATCAATTCTTGGAGTTGCTGGAGGTATTTATTTTTCGAAGTGTTGAAGGTTGAGTTGCTGAGTGAAGTCTTCAAAATTCTCTGCTGCAATAGTTATTTTTTTTTCCAGTTGCTGAAAGTTAAAGCTGGAAGTCAACAAGCTGAAGTAAAAGTTCAAAATTTTATGTTGGAGAAGTTGATTACTTGCTGAAAGTTGCCAGTTAGAGCGAATTTCTTTCAAGGCCAGAAGTCACATTGCTGAATGTTTTAAGCTCGGAGGATTTAAAAGTTTGAGGTTTGGAGTTAGAAACGTTTATGCTGAGAGATATTATTTTCAGAGCTAACTCCATATTACAGCCATCTCGAGGTTATTCTATTTTTCTAAAATCTGCAATCTAACTTATTTTATTTTATTTTGCAGATGGCTGAAGCAAGAGGAAATGTTGCAGGAACAAGCAACGTTGCAGGCAGAGCTGCGAATATTGAAGCAAGCAACACAAGTGCATCTCGACAGGTAGTAATCAAGAAGCTCACCAAGCCTTTTCTTCCAGAGTCTAAGTTTACGTCAAAGTTGGCAGGATTAAAAGATACCAACCTTGGTTCATTTAATCTGGGTGCACTCAGAGCGAGAATGTACGGGCTGGGAGGTCATCAACCATCAATCACAGCACACCACATAATAAAAAGTGGGATTTATGCAGTTGTTGGTTTTCCACTAGCAATACAGTGTCCAGAGTTGATCATGGAGTGCGCAAATTGTTATAAGCCAAAACGAAGGACCATTGTTTCTCCAGATGGCAGGTTGTTCGCCAACTTCACGCTCGACGCTATTGGAGAAGCATTTGGGATTCCCACCTCTGAGAGGATGTTGTATAGAACGAAGGATAGAGCAAATAGAATGTATTCTTCCTCCTTCGAGAGGTGTGCTGGTGTCATCAATACAGTCTGGATGCAGAGAGCCAAACCTCCCCGCACCAAGCTCTCGAAGCAAATAATTGTTGAGGATGTGAAGCAGGAGTATTGTGATCTCATAATGATGCTCAGTCGGGTGAACGGAAGTCCACAAGCCTACATCTTCGAGCCTTGGATGTTTTACTACATCGAGATCATATTGGAGGGAAAAGAATGTGTTGATTGGGCCAGGATGATAAGCGACAATATAGAGGAGCAGTTCAAGAGCCTGAGGAGGACGAAGACTTTTTACATGAGCTCGTACATGATGTACATGTTGGCTCGAATGACCAAATACAGGGGAATAACGTACAAGGAGCCAATCGGATGTGGCCCTAAACAGTTCAAGATCCACGAGGCTTGCCCACAACTACATTTAACCAACACTGCCAGCTACAAGCGGGTGAAAGATGCATTCACAATGCATATTGCAAGGACCCTTCAGTAGCGAACGCAACAAAGAATTTCAAAGGAAGCACAGGGGTTGATTGAAGAGTATAGATATTGGCTCATCAAATTTCCAAAATTTACATACATCAGGTTGTAGGGGTTCACCTCATACCCATACCGGTTGCCGAGGTACCCCACCGACCGAATAATAATGTTAGAAGTATCTAGGCAACTCATTGCCTAGGATAAAATTCAAAAGAAGAAGAGGAAGAAGGGACTGGATTTCCCTATCGCCATGGGGAATTCAAGTGAAGTGTGTCCTTCCTTGCAAGCACCTCGAGAAGCTGAAGATGAGCTGCAATTCTTTCACCTCACATATCATACTGGCAGGCAGGATTTCGATCCGTATAACAACATCTGAGTGGTGCATAATGTAGAATACAGGCACAAGGCTCATATCGAAGATTTCTGGGCGAATGCGGTTGATGATACTGAGATAAGGAGGAGAATGTTCACGGAGCTACACCTCAAATTAATCAGAGAATGTGAAGTCATTCTGGTTCCGGATCAAGTGGATGAGGACGTCAACGTCATGCAGCCTAACTTTGAGATAGTGAGAAACACATCGGCCCCACCACCAGATTGGTCTGAGCCTGAAATCACGGACTTGGATACACTTTCCATTCCGGTGTTGACTTTCATGAGAAGTTGGGTTGAAAGGCACATGAGCCGGCTTAAGAGCAGGTCAGTTGCTCTTACTTATAACCAGATAGGCGATCAAAGGCCACCATCAACAAGAAAAGGCAAGCAAATTGCCCAAGCTACGGAAACACAAGGAGAGGTGCCGACGCAGCCGATACCTCTAAGGGTGGAGCAGGCATCACCCACGCGGTCACAAACTCAGTCTTCGAGCTTGAGGGAGATTTCATTATTTGTTGATCAAAGGGTAAAGTTGAATGAAGAGTGGGAATTTGAAGAAGTAAATCAGCCACCGCTAAGGGAGTCAAACAACCTAAGTGTCAGTGCACCCAAAGGAGGAGGCCAGCAGGAAGAAGAGGAGGAAACGACGACTGATACCCATTTCCAGCGGATACTTGACATGGCATGGGAAGAGGAAGATACCACGGGGCAAGAGCCCCAAATGTTAGGAGATACTCAGCTCATGCAGACTGATGAGCCCCAACAGAGTAGTGTTAGAGAAGAGGTGCGCGAGGAGGAAGCAACAGAAGAACAGCCCCTCATCACTTGCAATCCACAACAGGCAGTGTCGGATTGGCTTACCAGGAGAATGAGGGACCCTGAGGATGATGTAGATCCAGCGGTTGAAATGGAAGAGTTCCTCTGAAGGATTAGTGCACCTCCTAAAAAGAAGAGAGCTAGGAAATTGTCGAAGATTTCAACAAATGAATCAGGCTCTCGTACCCTCTAGGTTGTTGTCCCGAGGGAAGAGTATGATCGAGATGAAGAAAGGCCAAAAAATTATGTGATCACCACCGTTGAGTTGGGTTGTCCAACGGGAGCCCAGATAATCGAAGAGTGCGACAACTCCTATCAGGCACTGAAAGACAAATTGCTCCGTACAGAGGGGAAATATAAGAAATTGAAGGAGGAGCACAAGACGTTGATAGGGTATGTGCAAAATCTTGCGCGTCCAAGTGAACAAGGGAACCCAACAGTTGAACTCCCGTCAGAGCTTCCGAGAGAGTCAGTTATTGGCTTGGAGGATTTGAAGAAAATGGAAATGGAAGCGGATAAATGGGTTGGCCATGTTTAACTGAAATGAAGAAGTTCATGGAGAACCTTGCTCATGCTTACCGGTAGGCCTCCGATGTTCTGGTGTGCATGGATACAGTTGATCAAGCCTGGAGCGAGACCCAAATTTATCAAATTAAGACTGTTCTACTTCTGGAGGCTTTGATGTGCATGCCTTTGCAAACCCTGGTGGATGGACGTGTGATACAGGAAGGTGACAGGTATGATTTCACCAGCTGGTACTCTTCGGTGGTCACAGGCCATGGTTTTCACGATGCGGCAAGGGCGGATTCGGCCAAAGTCAGGAAAGCAATGGGCAACATTCTGGATGGGGTCCTCAACACACTTGAGGCTATTTTTGCTAGGAGACTGGCTCCAGACGAGATAACTGCAAGTGGCTTAAGGGATAAATTGGCTCCTTAAACCTCAAATGTAAGATCATTTGTCCAAGATGATTTTGAGAATATCTCCGCTTTCTCCAGCATAATTCAGAACACCGAAAATGCCTTGGTTGCGTGGAGAAAGTCCTATACTTGGCACGGGTAAACAATTACAGTGCTAGAATTTCAGCTCAACCACATCCCACCGATTTCAGTTCAAGAGGTTGAGGCAGTGTTAGCCCGTTTGATCGAGTTTGCAATTAAGGAGAGGGACAACGGAAATGCCCTGTTGGACAAGGATCTTCTGGAAGATGGGGATGGGCATTAATTGCTCATTATGGTTCCTGCAGAGGAGTGGAGAATCTCTTGTGCATTTATTACCCCACTCCTCTCTGTGGCGGTTTTTAGGGCAAAAACCCAAATTAGGGCATATGTGGCTCAATTTGAGCCCTTCATTGTAATCAAATCTAAGTCATCCATTGAAATGGACTTTCTATAAAGGGGCATCCCCCCTCATTTGTATAATAGTTACACATTGGAGCAGAGATATAGTTGAGCTAGAGAGTAGAGAAAGCATATAGTGATTAGCTTAGAAGTTAGCTTAGTTTGAAAAGGAAAGAAAGCTTTCCCTTTGAAAGTTTTGTAAGAAGTTGTTGTGGAAAACTCTCATAATACAAAGGTCTATCATTGCTTGGTGGTTCTATCTTTTATTGTGAGTAGCTAGCAAGGCTTTTTCGTCTTTCCAATTCAAGTAGATTAGAGTAAAGTAGATTTTATTTCATGCAAGTAGTTGTTAGCTGTGGAATGCGTAGTTTAGTTTGAGCAAGTTTCATTCATCCATACTACTAGCGGGCTCGCTGACAGTGAGTTCGCCCTGTGTGGTCAACTGGATTATTTTGCACTTAACTTCGATTGTGACTCGTATGTCCATATGCATCGTTGTGATGGTATGTGCATGTCGTGTCACAGTTTGAATATCATTTCCATCCTTTGAAGATTGCACCGGTTTTGTAAGTTGTTCGAAGGGAGGCAAAGCAGAATCTAGTTCGAAGCTTGCTGAAATTGATCCTCGTGTCCCGCCTTTAGGAGTAGAAAATAAAGTCTCTATCCTTATCCCATTTAATTTTAGTATTTTTCCAGCTAGTCTAGGAATCTGAACATCATTGCCAAATCATTCATATCTTGTAACTACTTCAAGTTGAACAATTGTGTAAGCCCCCTTGAAATACCCAGCAAAATCACATCAAGCCAACTGAGACTATCCCCTTGCATAAGGAACCTTAGAGTTGAACGTATGATCTTTCACGCAATCTTGGCATGCGGAATACTTTGATCAAGAGAGGATAGAGTTACCGTTGGAAACTTTATTTTGTGTTGGTGTGGTCATAAAACACCCATCAACATAACCCAGGAGCTCAAGGTGTCAAGAACGCTGACAGAAGATGAGGGAGTGACTCGTACGTGGCCAAGAGTGAAAGTGACGCACTAGAACATAACAGGGAAACCGGTCTAGTCAGGTGCAATACACAAGGAGGACAACGAAGAAGGATGGTGACTCCAGAGCGACAGAAGCTGCCGAAGTTTACAGGGAATGGGTCAAAAGATCCAGTAAGACATTGCAAGGCATGTGAACTAATCTGGATAGCAAGTGGAGAAGATGACCCGGATCACTGGCTGAAAGCGTTTCCGACTACACTCAAAGATAGTGCCATCGACTGGTACTCAAAATTGTACCAAGCATAGAGGGCATCATGGAGATTACTCAAGGCCTTTCAGGACAAATTCAAACTCCTAAGGGATGACAGTGAGATTGTAGCAGAAATCTATAGTACGAAGCAGGGAAAGCACGAGAATGTGCGCACAGACAATCGGTGACTCAAAGACTTGTTGGGAAAATTGGAGGTTTAGCCGGCCGATGGGCTAAAGAAGCAATGGTTCATTGAAGGCTTGCTTTCGTCGTTGAGGAAGAAGATGAAAGTTGTGCCTCCATCATCATACGTTGAAGCATACGATCGAGCGATGGATATAGAAAGCGAAAACAAAACATCCTCCCGAGGGAAAAAGAAGACAGACGACGAGGAGAGTACGGACGATAGCGACGATGAATCCAAGACTGTACAAGCACTCAGGAAAGATATGATGCGAATGATGAAAGAATTGAAGGCCGACAAACAGAGTAAAGATATTTGCCAAGTGATGGGACATTCCGTCAAGGAATGCCCATACAACTTAAAAGCCAGAAGTGCACAAGTTCTCTTCACTCAAGGAGAACCGTTGACACCACCGAACACACCACCGAAGCCCCAGTACAATAGCAATGCATCCCTTGGAGGTTACCGAAGCAACAGGAGTCCAAGGAACAAAATACAATACGACGGTAAAGGACGGTCCATGATCCAATGCCAGAAGTGCAATGACTGGGGTCACTTCGCCAAGGACTACCAGAACGACCAAGGTTCGGGAGGAAGATTGTGTAAGTGGTGTGGACCAAGCGACCATGAAGATAGTGAATGCCCCAAGCAGAAGGGTATCCATATGTTGGAAGTAGAAGAACAAGAGGTACTGGCGATCACTAGAGTGCAAGCAAAGAAGCCAACCTACCCAGATCCACGTACAGAAAAACAAAGGATGAAGGAAGCAAAAGCCAAAGTGGAACAGGCGATGGCGAAGGAGAAAAAAATATCTTTGGAGAAGCCAAAAACCTCTCGACAATCAGAGGCGGAAACCAACATTGTATGGCAGGTACTGCAAACCACCGTACCAATCAAAGTAACTGACCTTCTCCAGACGTTGCCGCAGTTGGGACTGGCAATGACAAACGTCCTTGGGGATGTCAAGCAATCGCGAGCGGAGGACCGAAGGCAAGAATTGGTACAAGATTCACCACCATACGGTGAACAAACAATTGATCCAGTACTACTCACGGAGAACATCGGGAAGATGTTAGCAGTTGTGTAGATGGAGATCAGAGGGAATATCTTTACAAATACTATCGTCGACGAAGGATCGGTAGTCAACATACTACTCGAAGACTCATGGAAGAGTCTCGGGAAGCCAACACTCTGGCCACCGACATTCCAACTCGTTGGTGCCGATCAACATGGCGTCAAACCGCTAAGAACGTTGATGGCGCAAAAGTGGTGATCAGAACACAACCATTCCTGCTGAACTTCATAGTCATTCCATTGCAGAGCAAGGCGTACGATGCATTGCTTAGACGAGGGTGGTTAGTGGTAGCCAAGGCAAATCATAATTGGGAAAGAAATACACTGTCCATAGAGAATGATAGGAGGAAGTACGTGATCGACTTGAAGAATCAAGTTGTTAGTGAAGAACCAGTATCTTCTGAATCAGAATTTGATAGAGGAGAGTCAGACATGGACGAATGGAGGAAAGCTATGGAACCGAACACCAAAGGCGTACTTGAACTAGAGAGTTGTTCGAAGGGCGAGACAAGCTTGCTAAATGGCTTATTTCATTGGCAAATGGAAGACTATGAAGTGTTCCACCAAGAGTATAACATGCTACAGATCGGGGAAATCAAGGAAGAAGAGAAACAGGGAACATCCAGCCAAACACTTCCAGCCGAGTATGGAGAGTACAAAGAAAGAGTATCAAAACCGGACGATACGCCAACCCACAAATCCGAATAGGTACAAGATGGAAAAATTGTGTTGGAGCCAAAAAATGAAAAGAATTAAGTAGAAGAATTAAATTTTTTTAAAAATTAAGAGATAAAATGGAGATGGAGGAGAGAGAAAAAAAGAGACGGAGAGAAGAAAAAGGAGATGGAGAGAAAAAAGAGATGGAGAGAGAAGAAAAAGGAGACGGAGGAGAGATACAAAGAAGACAGAGGAGAGAGAAAAGAGATAAAGGAGAGAAAATAAAGACAATAAGAAAGAAGACGAAGCAGAGAGAAAACAAAGACAAAGAAGGAAAAGATGACAAAGGAAAGTTTGTACGCCAAGCAAAAATCAAATCGCCCAAAGTAAAACCGTATGGAGGAGTGGTCACTAGAAGACTCGTATGACTCAGTACGACTTGGCAATTCGGAGGTGATTTGGCTGTACGACCCAAGGTTGATTTGGCTATACGAGTTAATGAAGGTTTGACCATACGAGTGAAGGAAGATAGTAGCGTACGGAACTTGGTGAGCAAACGGAGATTCCAGCAAGTACAGGATTTGGTCATATGAGAGAAGATCATCAGAAGGGAGCAATCCATCATACGAGTTAAACAAGGGAGGAAGTCTGTATGACTAGCAGAAGACAAGAAATCCGTACGACTGGCAAAAGACAAGAAATCCGTATGGCTGGCAGAACTCAAGAAATCCGTACGGCTGGCAGAAGACAAGAAATCTGTACGACTTACAAAGGACAAGGAATCTGTACGGTTGGCAGAAGGCAAGAAATCCGTATAGCTAGCAGAAGGCAAGGAATCTATACAACTGATAGAAGGCAAGGAATCCGTACGACTGGCAAAAGGCAAGGAATCCGTACAACTGACAGAAGGCAAGAAATCCGTACGACTGGCAAACGACAAGAAATTTGTATGATTGGCAGAAGGAAAGAAATCCGTATGACTGGCAGAAGGCAAGAACTCCGTACGAGCAAGCAATTGGCAAGTCGTTCAAGACAAAATGCACAAGTCCGTACGAGGAAGAAAATATACCAAGGGAGCGACCGTCGTACCAAAACACAAAGAAGGAAAGACTGTACGAGTTACTAAGGCCGTACACTATAAATTGAAGGAGTTTGTACGCCCAACTTTGAGAGAAGTCGTACGTTGGAATCAGGAGGCCGTACGCCTGACACAGAGAAGAATCTGTACGCTCAAATCAGGAGGTCGTACATCTGACACAGAGAGAAGAATTTGTACGCCTGAAGCAGAAGGTCGTACGCTTGAGGAGGAAGGTCGTACGCTTGCATCAAAGGAAGGTCGTATGCTTAAGACAGGAGGAAGAGGTCGTACCAAGTATCGAAGTTTGTAAAAGGCGGGCCATACCAAGCATCGAGCTGGAGAAAGTAAAGTCTAAGAAAAACAATGCAAAATCTGTATTTTTCGACTTCGTCAGATTGATTGGAATTGTCAAATTGCAATACAACCAACCATCATAGTACAGTCACAAGAGCAGTTGGCTATCAAGCAGATGAGAGTTGCAGCTCTCGACGAGAAGTTGGTAGAGAGAGACAGAGTATTGGGTGAGAGTGACAATCAGTTGGCAAAGAAGGATCAGCTATAGGTACAAAAAGATACACAGGTGGTTGATGTGCAGCGACTTTTAGCCAAGAGGGAGAGTCAGCCACAGGTAAAAGACAAGGAATTGGCTAGCACCAAGTAGGAACTCGCATTGGCATTTTTGGTTTTCAATCGTTTAGAAGATGACTACTTTGTGGGGGGGAATGATGTAGTCGACCGAGAGTATACTTGGTCGGCAATGAGTCGATGTAGTCGATCGAGAGTGTACTTGGTCGGCTGTGAGTCATAAGTAAATAAGACTTTAGTTAATATTAATAATACATGTACTTAGGTTATGTACGTGTCATGATAGTTAGTTGTTCCTGACGAAGTAATTAGTTATAATGAAGGGACACAGCGGTTGGTACCTCAACCACCGCCAGCGTACTATATGTACTTGAGTCATGTAGTCGGAAAACATTATGGTTCAACTATGCTATGCTATGTTCTGTCTGGAGACATTATGATGTAATTGCCAAATACTGAATAAAGAAATATATCTATGTTTTGTGCAATTGCCATGTGACTATTATATGTTGTCAAAGTTATTTTATATTTCCATTTACTCTGTACATCATTGTACCCGTAGTGAGTAAACAGGACCCTTCATAGGATCAAACTCAATTGCATATTACAATCCTCTATGGCAAAGATGCCCCTAGCTCCTAAAAGACTACTATATACTCGTGGAGTAATTTTTGAATACCTAGTGTTTGCGCTTTGTAATCAAAAGGATTGCATCCATGTAATAAATTATAAAAATGAACCATAAAACCTGTTAACGTGTGTTTTATGACAACGCCAGCACAGAATAAAATGTCCAACGGTCACTCTATTCTCTCTTCATCAAAGTGTTCTGTTGCTTTAATTTTTAGACACATTTCTTCCTTGTAACTTTCATATTTCTCTAGCCCACTGACTTGGGCGCATTTAGCCTCCTTTGCGTCACGCTCTTAGTGCCTTAGACAAATCTTCATTGCCGTTTCCCTTTTCCAAAGTTGTAACGTTGTCCAACTTCATCACCTCAAGTCCTCATTCTCTGGCTCCAGTATTCATCCTGCAAAACAAAAGAAGAGCATCAGAATGCTTATAATATAAATTCACTTTACTTACCTAATCTCCACGTTCTGACTTCCAAGGTCTGCTTGATGTACGAGCTTCATTATGCCTTACACAAATTTCTTCCCTGTGAGCGTGCTTGACCTCCTGTTGTTTCATTCTCTCTTTCCTTAGACAACCTTATTTGCTTTATGAATTTCACCCACTGTAATCCAGGCACTCATTTTAACATCACAAGCCAAGATAATTTTTTTGTAAAAACACTTCTCTGCCTTAGAAAATTTATTTTCGCCTAGGAAATTTATTAAATGGGTGTCAGGCAAAAATATCCGATAGAATAACGCAAGCAAGGTGTGGAAGAACCTCAAATCATCTCCCAGTGGGAAATGTCCAATACCCAGAAGAAATCTCCCCTCATAAATCATCATTTTCATGTGTATCCGGATGAAAGGGTACTTTTAATTTTTATTATTTAAAAATAATAAAAATGGCTAAGGTCCATTTTTCTCCACTTCGGACATCTTCCACCTCCGCAATCTCCAGTTTCTTGGCGTTGGCAAATCTTCTTGATTTATTCTTGAAGAATTTTCCCTCTGAAGAATTTTCTCTCTGGACATTCTAGCATCATCCTCTAGGCGTATTTTTTATTTTCTCCTTAGAAAATGCCTTAGGAAATTATTTTAAATTTATATTTTACCACCTTACCTTTGAAGGGCGCATTTTATCCATCATGCTTCCGTTCCATTCCTTAGGCAATTCCACGCCTAGACTTTCTTCATCCCACTTAGCAATTTCTAGTTTCTAAGTCCTAACTCCTTGGGCGCATTTCACATGGTGGGGAGGAAAATTACTCAACCCTTAGCCTTTCAAAAATCACGCCACCCTTAGTATTACCTTTACCTTTGGCGCATTTAGCATGTCATGAGGGAAACTTGGAGCGCATTGCACCTTGTGTGAGGGATTTTACTCAAGTCAAGCGCATTTTACCCATCACCTTTCACGTTTTATCTTTCACCTTGCCATCTTGGGCGCATATGCTATGGGGAAGAGGAACTTGAGGGCGCAAATGAGGGGGAGTGAAGGAAATTCCATGCCCATGGTGACTCTTCACCTTCCTTAGGTGCATTTAGCCTATGTTGCTTCCATGTTTGGCGCATTTGAAGGTGTTAGAAGGAATTCCGCCCATATCTAGTGGCTCTTCACCTTCCTTAAGCGCATTTATCCTGGGGAGAGGGAAACTTCCCTGCCTTAGGTGCATTCAGCCTATGCAACCTCTAACTTTGGGCGCATTTCAACTATGCAAAGGAAAGCGCCATCATCTAATGACCTTTCATCTTCCTTGGGCGCATTTAGCCCATGCAACTTCCAGCTTTGGGCGCATTTGAGGGGTCCTCAAGGAATTTTCATGCCTTAGTGAAATTTATCATGCCTTTGCCTCATGTGGGCGCATTTGACCTCTGCTACTTCCATTTTATCCTTGAAGGCGCATTTTAGGGTGTGTGAAGGAAATTCCACACTTAGAACATTTTTCCCTACGTCAGGCGCATTTGAAGGTGTTAGAAGAAATTCCGCCCATATCTAGTGGCTCTTCACCTTCCTTAAGCGCATTTGATGTATCTTCATGCCATTCATCACTTATAGGTTTTCAACGCCCTATACATGCCTTGGCTTTCGATTTTTGGCAAATTAGGGTTTCCTTGCGTTTCATCCTATTCTGAGCTGGAGCAGGCGTCGCTGTGCCTCCACTTGGCCTTGTCACCTTGTTTATATCCTTTCTGGCACAATACATACTATTTTTAGCCGTCTGCTATTTTTAGCAAACCCTAAAATTGATCAATTTTTGTATCTGTTTGCTTTGAAATTCACTTCACCTGTTCATGATGTTGTAAGTGATCTGTTCACACCTGCCTTAGGCACAGACCTGCTATTTATAGCCATGAGATGACTTACTAAAAATAGTAAGTATTCAGATCGTGCTCAAATTTTGCTAGTAGGTAGCCTGAAGGATGCTGATCCCGGTGGCGTGCTTCGTTTTGACATCTCTGTATTTTGTTCCATCTATTTTTAGACATAGCATGGGAACCATAATCTGACTTGCATGCGCTCTTGACTGCTCCTGATCATCTTGATTTCTATTGTTTGTCACTCTGCTTGCTGGAATGAAGTGGTGGGTAGCCGCTGGACTGAAGCTGCTATTTATAGTAAGTGTCCGGAAAGTGGTTCATCGGACGTCGGATGAGTTTGCATGTCACAGTGCCCGTGGGATCTCAAAAAACCCAGAAAAACCCAGAAAACTGGTCAACGTTCCGGCACTGGCTAAAAATAGTAAGTCCCTTAATACTGACTCATTCCGTTTGCATGTCATACCACTGTGAAGCTCTCACAAAACCCATATGGAGTATCCGGACATGCACTGAAAACCACTGCATGCAAACTCTAAAAATAGCCTCTGAAGGCTGTACTCTGAAAGTTCTCATCTCGGTTTGCATGTTATACCGTTGTGAAGGTCTTGAAAAACCCAAATCCATTCTCCAGTCATGCATTGGAGAATCGTACGTTTGGATCCTAAAAATAGCCTCCAAAGGCTGAACTGCTAAAAATAGCCAGTTGTCTGAATCTGTTCAAATTTCACGTGTGGGTGCTCTGAAGCTGCCTGAATGTGCTGAAGTAATTAGAATCCCGAAATCCTGAGGAAAAGACCTCAAATTAAGTACTTACTAAAAATAGTAAGTTGTCGGATTTCAGTAGGATTTCAGTGGGATCTTGCCTTGAGCTTCCTGATTGCACTGTTGCACTTAGATTTCACCTTGATAACCCAATTTGACTTGAAACAAGCCTAAAGGATGGAAACCCTAATTTCGTAGACTTGGCAATCATTTCAATCTAGGTCAAAAGACGGGACATCCCCGGAAGGACAAAAGATCAGAGATAGAAAGAACCAAAGCCAAAAGACCAGAATGGAGCAAAAATTAGGGGGTCCCCATCTTGGATGGGGTGATGTGTGAAAAAGGTCACAACATCTGGTGACTCCACGGGAAAGTGTTGAAAACACTTTAAGATTAACCTTGGCCCAAGCCCTCTAACCATCATACAGAAAGATATTTACTCAAAAGGGAAGAAGAATCCGATATTGGATTAAAACACCTTCATCTGAGATCTTCTGAACATATGCATTTATCCCATCTCTAAATCATCCTGACTCCCGAGATTAACTACGGCAAGTTATACAAGTATCTTAACTTCAAAAGCATCCTGAACATTGCCTCGCTGCCAGTCAGGCGTCCATAGCCCCGACGAGGTTGTCGCTACAATTCTCACGAATATTGCTCCACTGCCAGCCAGGTGTCCATAGCCCTGGTGGAGTTATCCGTACGTTCCCAAACCAATGTTTTAAGTACAATTTTTTCTTCATTTTTCCTTTCTTCTATATTTATTTTCTAGCATATTTTCTTCTTTTCTCTTGATTTTCCGTCAATTCCATAATTGGTTGGCAAGCAACGAAGCTAACAATGCGTTTGAGAATTGCAGTGGTGCTGAAGCAAGATGTAAAATTTTCACCTGCCATAACTTCTCCCAAGGAATCAAAATGACTCAAAGCAGCTTGTTTGAGCAGATAGGACACTATGATCTCAGACTCATGTGTTAAGACACAATAACTGATTAACCTTCCAAGTCGAGTTTGGACGAGACCGGATGATGATAAGAGGAAAACAACCTTGGTGTTATATCATTTGCACAAATTCATAAAAATCCCATGGCAATAGACCAAACTGTGTAATGAAACACATCATCACCCCCATACGTAACGCGAGACCCAAAATTCATGTCCATTCCAAACCCAAACCAAAACCACTTGAGCGGACAACTCAAGGGAAGAAACACCAAAACCAAAACCAAAACCAAAAGGAAAGCGGGAAAAGCAGGCCTAATCTAACTATGTACAAAATAGGTCCCAGGAGCGAACCTATGCTTGGAAATAATGCTTGAGGAACCGCCCATTGACTGGCAATGGGATACCCTCTCCTGTTAGCGTTTTCAATCTGAATGCATTATCTCCCAGGATCTCAGAAATCTGATATGGGCCCAACCACAATTTGTCGAACTTGTCGTGATCACCTTTTCTTTCGTGGGCCTTGTCCCAACATAAAACTAGATCTGAAATCCTGAAGGCCTTGACCTTGGCCTGCTTGTCGAACCATCTCTTCACGACTCCTTGATGCTTGGCCAGATTTTCCAATGCTTCATCTCTTTTCTCCTCCAAATGCATCAGTTGGGACAACCTGACTTGAACTCGGTCCTCGCCTTCCAGATACTCCTGAATAAACTGAAGAGTTGGAATCGTCAACTGAACTGGGAAGACTAGGTCCTGCCCATATACCAGATGGTAAGGAGACGTTCCCAAAGAATTCTTCGTTCTAGTCCTGTCTGCCCACAAGGCAAACCTCAACTGTGTATGCCAATCTTTGGGGTTCTTATCCAACAACTTCTTGATAGCGTTCAGTAGATTCTTATTCGTGGACTCTACAAGTCCATTCCCCTACGGATAGTAATTGGATGAGAACTTTAATGCAATCCCATACTCAAATGCCCAGTTTGAAAACTTCAGTGATGAAAAGGCAGGGCCATTGTCGCACACCAAAGCGTGTGGACATCCAAACCTTGTAATAGTATTCTCTTCGAGGAACTTAGTGACCACATCTGTTGTGCAAATTTTAAGAGCTTGAGCCTCTGTCCATCTAGTGCAGTAATCTGTAGCTATCAGGATATACTTGTGTTGTGCCGAAGACGGTGGATTAATCATTCCAATAAAGTCCAATCCCCATTTCGCAAACGGTCTAACTTCGATTACTGGCTGCAAGGGCATAGCCGGATTCTTTTCTCTGTATGCAGTTGTCTGACAAATGTGGCAAGTCTTCACATGTTCATAAGCGTCCTTGAAAAGTGTGGGCCAGTAATATCCAGCCCTTGAAATTTGATGAGCAGTGGCCAAACCACCTCCGTGACTTGTTCCAAATTTCTCATGAAAGTGTTCCATTAGCTGCTTGGCTTCCCTTTTTCCTACACATCTCAAATAAATACCTTCGTGATTTCTTCTATAAAGTACTGATCCTTGCAGCATAAATCTCTGGCTCTTCATTCTTAAAGCCCTTCTCTGTACTGGATTCAAATGTAGAGGACACCTATGATTCAACAGGTAATATACAATGTCATCGTACCACTCTCCTGGGGATACTTCTTCCAGCACATACGTATGTTGTACTAATCCAGGTCCTGCCATTGCAATTGTCTGCGCCAAGGCTTGCCCTCGGACTAACTTCATAGGCTGCATTTCCATATCGTATTCTTGCAAAGTGGCGACCCACTTGCCTCTTCTTTCTCCTAATTCATTCTGCATCAGTAATGTCCTCACTGTGGCATCTGGAACTATTGCATAGACTTTGCTCCTTAAGATGTAGTGCCTGAATTTCTTAGCCGCTTTTACTAGAGCATAAGCTTGCTTTTCTACATTGGCGTACCTTAATTCTGCTTCTTTCAACGGTGTACTCATAAAAGCAATTGGATGTTCATCCTTTTCCTCTGTTCTCTGGGTCAATACTGCTGTACAGGTGTGCTCTGAAGCAAAAGAGTACAAGTAGAATGGTTTTGAGTAGTCCAGACTGACTAGTACCGGGGCATCCACTATTGCTTGTTTGATTTCCTCGAATGCCTTCTTCGTTTGAGGGGTCCATTCTATCTTTGCATCCTTCTTTAACATTTCATTTAGTGGTCTGACGATCTCAGCAAACCCAGTTATAAACTTTCTCACAAAATTAATCTTTCCAAAGAAAGACCTCAATTCTTTCTGACTCCTTCGCATGTCGATCTTTGAAATCGCTTCGATGCGGTCTAGGTCAATTGATATGCCCTGTTCAGAAAGGACATGTCCCAACAATTTTCCTTCAGTGACTCCGAACACGCATTTCTTGGAATTGAGAGAAATGCCAAACATTCTGCACCTTTGGAAGATCTTCCTCAAGTCTTCAACATGATCTTCCCTTTTCTTGGAAAACACGGTCAAGTCGTCCATGTATATAATAATGCATTTCCCGACTAAATCCCGGAAAGCAATGTCCATGGCCCACTGGAATGTGGCCCCAGCGTTGATTAAGCCAAAAGGCATTCTTCTGTATGCAAAAGTCCCCCACTTGGTGGTGAAAGCTCTTTTTAATCTATTTGCCTCTTCAACCATCACCTGGTTGTATCCTGAATAACCGTCCAAGAAGGACATCATTTGGGAACCATTCACAATTTGCAACACTTCATCTAGTGAGGGCAAGGGATAATTATCTTTCTCAAACGCTCTGTTTAGGTTGCGGAAGTCAACACATAACCTTATCTCTCCATTCTTCTTTCTGACGGGTACCAAATTGGCGACCCATGTTGAGTGCCTTACTGGGAAAATGATTCTGGCCGAAAGGAGCTTCCTTACCTCCTGATATATCAATGGTTCTAGCAGCGGGTTCACCGGCCGTTGCCTTTGTCTGAATGGTTTATTTCCCGGCTTTCACGGGATTGTGTGCGTGATCAAGGTAGTGTCGTATGTCTTTAAGTCCTCGTAACCCCAGGCTACCACATCGGAGAACTCTCTCAATGCTTGCACTATTCCTTCTCTTTCTTCTAGGGTACAAACCTTACCCACAAATACATTCTTGACTTGTCCATCCGTTCCCAGGTTGATTGTTTCGCATTCATTTCCTTGAGTGCCCTGATTTCTACTCAGTTTATCAGGGTCGAAGAGCCTTTCCAACTCGACCATTCCTCTAGGAATGACATTTGTTCTCAAATTTAAGATTCCTTCAACATCAAATTCAGCTTCCTCAGTTTCTTCTTCATCTATAATCTGTGCTTCAAATACCCCTGAGTTTGTTAAGAATTCCAAAATATGTTTATCATCATCAAATACCTGGAAATTCTTTATATTATCTGGAATTGAAGGTGTGGAGATCAATTCCACCGTGAACTTCTTTAGACCCTCCAACTCTAATGGCTCTAGTGAACTGGCTGCCTGCGCAAGGGAATTTGCTACATAATTTCTAGATCTATATACCTGTTTGATATTGAAGGCGTCAAAGCTTTCGATCAAGTCCCATACTCTGTTCCGGTAGCGGCCCAATCTCTTGTCGTGACAAGCATACTGTTTTCTTACTTGGCGGACCACTATGTTAGAATCCCCAATGGCATGCACAATCTTGGCACCTTTCTCTATTGCTAGGATTAATCCATGAATCAAAGATTCGTATTCAGTAACGTTGTTGGTGCAAGGGAATTGGAGCCTGCAAGCACCTAGATATGCTTCCCCCTTGGGGCTTACGAGTTCAAACCAGTGTTACAAGACTCGCCTAAACTCGGCGAGTACTCGCGAGTCCCGAGGTGGGTGAGGCTGGGTGAGTCAAAATGACTCGGATGCCGAGCACTCGCCGGACTTGGCAGACTCGCCGGACTCGCCGAGTCCCGTGCCTCAGACTCAGGCATTTTAATTAAATTTTTTTAAAATCTTTCATTTACAATTTTTTTAATTAAATGGTGTGCGCCATGGAGGTTTTTTAAAATATCCGATAGAACAACGCAAGCAAGGTGTGGAAGAACCTCAAATCATCTCCCAGTGGGAAATGTCCAATACCCAGAAGAAATTTCCCCTCATAAATCATCGTTTTCATGTGTATCCGGATGAAGGGGTACTTTTAATTTTTATTATTTAAAAATAATAAAAATGGCTAAGGTCCATTTTTCTCCACTCCGGACGTCTTCCACCTCCGCGATCTGCAGTTTCTTGGCCTTGGCAAATCTTCTTGATTTCTTCTTGAAGAATTTTCCCTCTGAAGAATTTTCTCTCTGGACATTCTAGCATCATCCTCTAGGCGTATTTTTTATTTTCTCCTTAGAAAATGCCTTAGGAAATTATTTTAAATTTATATTTTACCACCTTACCTTTGAAGGGCGCATTTTATCCATCATGCTTCCATTCCATTCCTTAAGCAATTCCACGCCTAGACTTTCTTCATCCCACTTAGCAATTTCTAGTTTCTAAGTCCTAACTCCTTGGGCGCATTTCACATGGTGGGGAGGAACATTACTCAACCCTTAGCCTTTTAAAAATCACGCCACCCTTAGTATTACCTTTACCTTTGGCGCATTTAGCATGTAATGAGGGAAACTTGGAGCGCATTTCACCATGTGTGAGGGATTTTACTCAAGTCAAGCGCATTTTACCCATCACCTTTCACGTTTTATCTTTCACCTTGCCATCTTGGGCGCATATGCTATGGGGAAGAGGAACCTGAGGGCGCAAATGAGGCGGAGTGAAGGAAATTCCACGCCCATGGTGACTCTTCACCTTCCTTAGGCGCATTTAGCCTATGTTGCTTCCATGTTTGGCGCATTTGAAGGTGTTAGAAGGAATTTCGCCCATATCTAGTGGCTCTTCACCTTCCTTAAGCGCATTTAGCCTGGGGAGAGGGAAACTTCCTTGCCTTAGGCGCATTCAGCCCATGCAACCTCTAACTTTGGGCGCATTTCAACTATGCAAAGGAAAGCGCCATCATCTAATGACCTTTCATCTTCCTTGGGCGCATTTAGCCCATGCAACTTCCAGCTTTGGGCGCATTTGAGGGGTCCTCAAGGAATTTTCATGCCTTAGTGAAATTTATCATGCCTTTGCCTCATGTGGGCGCATTTGACCTCTGCTACTTCCATTTTATCCTTGAAGGCACATTTTAGGGTGTGTGAAGGAAATTCCACACTTAGAACATTTTTCCCTACCTTAGGCGCATTTGAAGGTGTTAGAAGGAATTCTGCCCATATCTAGTGGCTCTTCACCTTCCTTAAGCGCATTTGATGTATCTTCATGCCATTCATCACTTACAGGTTTTCAACGCCCTAACTATGCCTTGGCTTTCGATTTTTGGCAAATTAGGGTTTCCTTGTGTTTCATCCTGTTTTGAGCTGGAGCAGGCGTCGCTGTGCCTCCACTTGGCCTTGTCACCTTGTTTATATCCTTTCTGGCACAGTACATACTATTTTTAGCCGTCTGCTATTTTTAGCAAACCCTAAAATTGATCAATTTATGTATCTCTGTTTGCTCTGAAATTCACTTCACCTCTTCATGATGTTGTAAGTGATCTGTTCACACCTGCCTTAGGCACAGACCTGCTATTTATAGCCATGAGATGACTTACTAAAAATAGTAAGTATTCAGATCGTGCTCAAATTTTGCTAGTAGGTAGCCTGAAGGATGCTGATCCCGGTGGCGTGCTTCGTTTTGACATCTCTGTATTTTGTTCCATCTATTTTTAGCCATAGCATGGGAACCATAATCTGACTTGCATGCGCTCCTAACTGCTCCTGATCGTCTTGATATCTACTGTTTGTCACTCTACTTGTTGGAATGAAGTGGTGGGTGGCCGCTGGACTGAAGCTGCTATTTATAGTAAGTGTCCGGAAAGTGGTTCATTGGACGTCGGATGAGTTTGCATGTCATAGTGCCCGTGGGATCTCAAAAAACCCAGAAAACTGGTCAACGTTCCAGCACTGGCTAAAAATAGTAAGTCCCTTAATACTGACTCATTCCATTTGCATGTCATACCACTGCAAAGCTCTCACAAAACCCATATGGAGTATTCGGACATGCACTGAAAACCACTGCATGCAAACTCTAAAAATAGCCTCTGAAGGTTGTACTCTGAAAGTCCTCATCTCGGTTTGCATGTTATACCATTGCGAAGGTCTTGAAAAACCCAGATCCATTCTCCAGTCATGCATTGGAGAATCGTACGTTTGGATCCTGAAAATGGCCTCCAAAGGCTTAACTGCTAAAAATAGCCAGTTGTCTGAATCTGTTCAAATTTCACGTGTGGGTGCTCTGAAGCTGCCTGAATGTGCTGAAGTAATTAGAATCCCGAAATCCTCAGGAAAAGACCTCAGATTAGGTACTTACTAAAAATAGTAAGTTGTCGGATTTCAGTAGGATTTCAGTGGGATCCTGCCTTAAGCTTCCTGATTGCACTGCTGCAGTTAGATTTCACCTTGATAACCCAATTTGACCTGAAACAAGCCTAAAGGATGGAAACTCTAATTTCGTAGACTTGGCAATCATTTCAATCTAGGTCAAAAGACGAGACATCCTCGGAAGGACAAAAGATCAAAGATAGAGAGAACCAAAGCCAAAAAGACCAGAATGGAGCAAAAATTAGGGGGTCCCCATCTTGGATGGGGTGATGTGTGAAAAAGGTCACAACAAAACCAAAATTCCCTTTCTTCAGAGGTTTATTTATCTAGCTGGAGTCAACAATCTTTATTTCCTTTGTTAGCCAGGATTTGATCATGTACTTACAATTACTATGTTTGAATGAAAGGAGCCTATCTTTATGCTATTGGAACAAGTTCCAAATGAACAAAACATTGAGCACCAAGAGATCCATACACAACATAGAATTTATCCTTGAAAATACAATCACCCATTATGAGCTCCATTTTATTCAATATACCTAAATATAAATGTTTCCATAGCCTAAGTATCAACAAAAAGGTCCTTGAGCATATAGCCGGCCATTGTGAGCTCCATGTTATTATATCTAGATATTAAATGTTTCCTACGACTTAATTAAAAAAGATTTCAGATGTATCTAGGTATGCACATCCAGGTTTTTAGTGATTGTGAAACCCTCCAAATCCATATGAAACAATCTAAGCCTATTCAAAAGGACCTCTTGTGTTCAAATGGAAAAACAATTATTAATAATTGGAGAATTACAAAAATAAAAAGCAAATTTTCTAACTATAAGAAAACTACGATAGGTGCACCTAAGTAGGAAAGTGCACTATTAAGATGCCAAGAGAGATTCCAAATAAAGTTTACACCGCACTAGAGTTGCTCTAAGTCCCCAAGGCTTTTAACTAATTAAATGACCATATTCCTTATAAATTTACATCTAATTTTTAACATCTCAATCAAATTTCTAATTGTAAACTAAACTATCAAATATATAGATTCTTACTTATTATGGTAATATATATTACAAATTGTAGCTGTAAAATTGGTCTAAATTCAACTGTATTCAATACATCAACATCTCTTTATAAATTAGGGATGGGATAGATTACCAATCATCTCCTAGTAAGAACTACTTCATTTCAACTAAATGAAGGATGAGAAACTCTAAAGGTGATGCTAAAAGATGCATGGTATGACTGATGTTGAAGCTAAAGAGATCTGATGAAGAGTCAACCAAGGCAAGAATGTCTCTACCAATTCAACTGCTACAATCTATTTCACTCCTATGAAATAATCTATACCTATCTTTTTTATCCCAAAGCTAAGAGCAGAAGACTAAAAATAACTATCTCACCAAGAGGTTTTCTATTTTGCAATTGAATAAAAATGCTATTTAATGACTAAAGTAGAGATCAATGAATTAGCATTCACAAAAGGGTTAATTTGACAAAGAAGCATTCCACAAACAATATAGAAGATGATGTGAGACCAAAGACAACAATCCTTAAAAGCATACAAAGCTACCATTTAAAAATAGAGGACAAACGTTAAGCAAAGTTGAACACAATCTTCTTATTATTGTCTTCTCAAATCTTAGTGCAACAAACTAACTTCAAATCTGAAAAGGAATTCCTACAGCATAAGCTTCACTAAAACTTCCGTTACATTCTATATGTGCACAAGACACTTGTTTATAAGCTCTCTAACAGAAATTCTATATGTGCACAAGGCACTTATTTATAAGCTCTCTAAGAGAAATTCTATATGCGCACAAGGCACTTAATTATAATCTCTCTAAGAGAAACTTCCATCAAATGCTTTGGTTTTCACTATCTCATGACCTTCCCTTTGTGCCCTCCATCTGTAGGAATTACCATTGTCTTCTCCATCACAAAAAGCGGGAGTGTCTTGCTTCTTGGCGACTTTCCCTCCCTTGCTGATCTTTACCAATCCCCTAAACACCTTTGGCACACTCTTCTCCAAAGGAAACCTACAGGTAGAGCCTCTGGCATTAGCCCCACAGTGTGGATTTCCTATGCTAGCTCTCTTTACAATGTGCCCAATCAACCTACAATCATGGTTCCCGCTTCACCACTACTTCCACCATTTTCAGCATAGGTGATGTTAGGAGAGCTATTATGAAGTTATGTAGCAACTTCCCTGGCTATTATAGACTACGAAGGCCTCCAAGTTGAATTTATCAAATATGTTGTAGATTCCCTGGCTTCACCTTTGGCAAAAACTTTTCAATGAGGCTCTTTGTTCAAGCTTTCCTCAATCTTTATCTCAATATATAAACAATTCTATTCATAATTCTAGGGATCTCCCTAATCTTGGCAACTACAAGACTATTCTGATTGGGCATACTTTTGCCAAACTTTATGCCAAAATGTTGGATATGTAGTTTTTCAAGTGCTTGGAGAAAAATAATCTTTGTGCTTGTGGGCAAGTGTAATGTCCCTGATTTAGCCCTACGCTCTACAATTGGATTTAGCCTATTTCCGGAAACTCGTAGGCTAAGCAGAATAGGAAATTAGGGTTTCCTATTTTATAGGAGGTTTCATATAAAGTTTTGAGGGCTTGCATGTGTGTTTTTCTGATGCATGTCTAGTGGAGCTTTCTGGGTTTTTTAAGAGCTTCAGGATGAGGTAACATGCATGTTAAAATAATAACATGCAATTTTGATTGATACCTTGCATGCAAGAAAGGTTTCTGGGTTTTTCTGGGTTTTCAGAGATCTCCAGGGTGGTGTGACATGCATTTGAATCTGACATCCTTTCTGGGCACTTACTATTTATAGTAAGTCATGATGGTTGCTTGATTTGTGCTTAAAATATATTTGGAAACACTTACTATTTATAGTAAGTCATGATACTGCTCATTTGGCGTACAGATGTGGTTTTGGCAAACTTACTATTTATAGCAATATGTTATTTTTGGTAAGTATATTTATAGCAGTATCACTCTAGCAACAACTCAATCTTTTGCAGTTCAGTGTGGCCGATCAGTTTGGCTTTCTGTTGAGTTGAAGTGACTTACTATTTTTGGCAGTGGCTATTTTTAGTAGGTCTAATTTTGGCAGTATCATCATCTGTAGTTCAGCTCAGGTCATCATGTTATTTGTGGTAATCTTTCAGTTTCAGTATTGGCATTGGTTTTGGTTATCTCCTTGGACTAAGTGTTATACTTAGTCAATTTCATGTTTTTAAGTTGTACCCCTACGCCTAGGAGTGATAACTTCATATTGTTTTAAAGAGGGGACATTAAGGGGTCATGTTGAGCATTTAATGATTTAATAAATGCTTTATTGTTGCAAATTGAAATGGACGCCTAAAGGGAAGGGGAATAATGTTTTATTATTTCACAATAAAGTGAACGGTTAAAGGTGGAGTCCCTTGGGAAGTTGAAGTCATTCGACTTCTTGGAATTCAGAGTGTTTCATTTGCCCATTGAAACTTATATATTGCTGCATTGTGGAGAGTTGATTATGTTATGTTTTGGAAAGCAAAGTTATGCTGCTGGTTTGAAATCCAGAATTCGGCTAAGGGAAAGCTTAGCAATTCTATTCCACTCTTTGGGCCTAAAACTATGGTTCCCTAGATGATGGATTGAGAGTGTGTTTCATTTAGTAGTACATATTGAGCTTCTTTGATGGAGAAATTGATGTTATTTCCAGAATTTTTGTTTGCTGGTCTTTTCATAGCTAAAGGAAATTTCTATTTACAGCTTTAGGTGTGAATTTATTTAGCTTGCGGGTATAGGTTCTATTGATTCCTATGCTAGAGGCAACCCCACTTGTGCATTTGCAGATTTAATTTTGGAGTTTCTGATTTTTAATGTCAAAATCACCCCTACAGGAGGGTCGTACTTTTCTAAGTGGAATTGGGATTCGTGCCAAATTAATGTGAAGGATTTGATGCTGGTTTTTGATTGGTTCTTGGGTGCCATAGTCTTAGAGATTATTCACAAAAGATTTCAGTCCGATCAGAGGTAATTTGATGAAGTTATGAGTATTTGATTGATTTTGCAGTTGTTGATAATTCATTTCCAGAATTGCAGATTTCTAAATCAGACTTATTTCAGTTTGTTTTTCCAGTCTTTCTTCATCAATTCTTGTCGATAACTAACGTGGAATCATCCTATATCTTGGTGCTTGAAATCATTGTCAAATTCTTGTAATTTGCAGCTCTTTCTATTTGTAAAAGCTGATAACAGTAGTATTGTTTCAATCTATTTAGTTGCTGCTTATTTATGTTTAATTATCAGATTCTAACCCTTGGATGGTTTACCGCCAGTGTGGAAAAAAGAACTTGCTAATTCTCTCATTGTACCCACTGGAAAGTGGTGAATTCTCACTCATGAGTGGATGCCTGCTGCAGTGGATGAATTGTTATTTGTAATTTCTCTCATGGTTGGTTATCCGCCTATTTTCTTTCAATTCATCAATTAGCACTCCACCATATGTTAGCACCTCGCATGTTAAAGGATCTTGAGTGCACATTCTTGGTGTTGAGTTTAGACTCTCTCTTTCAGTTGTAATCTTTGTAACTATTGATTCAATAGATCCTAGGAATCCTCTGACCATATGCCTGCCCCTCCTCCTTAAGTGGTTTTAGGGCACATTCTTGGTTAGAGTTCTTTTATGCAACGTTTCAGTTTAAGCTAACCTTAACGGGTGCTTGGTTACCACCAAAATTAAATCTGCAAATGCACAAGTCTAGGCTATCATTGAGGAGGCTCACCACCAATCTTCCACAGTCTTTTGTTGTTTTACACATAGATTGCAAACTTGCCACGTTGTTGAGTACTCACGAGAATTTCATGCCCTCAAGTAATTGCAGGTTTAACTTGCCAAAATTAAATGCTTGGTTTTCGGCAAGTACTTGGCAAGTTCAATGACTTGACTTGCTACATCAACAGGTCAAATTTTCCAAAAAGGACGTGGGTTAAACATTCCAAAAACTCTATTGTTTTGGCCTTATAAGCATTGTTTTTTAACTTTTAAAAATTTATGAAAATGGTGTGCACCATGAAGGTCTATGTGGTTTTGAAGGTCTTCATTTGTGCTTGGTGGCAAGGGCTCCGCCCCTCAACCCCACAAGAGGCACTGCCCCCTGACCCTGCTAGGAGTGTTGCCCCTAAACCTCCACCAAACCCATTTGATACATTTTGTAGCTATATTCTGCATATAAGCATTTTTTAAGTTGTCAAGTTTTGCCAAGTTTGTGTCAAGTACTCTCCAAGTTGGAAAATTTGGCTTGTCAAGTACTCTCTAAGTCCAAGTCTATGAACTATGGTTTCAAATACTTTAATAAGGCCTTTGACTTAATTTTGAGACACCTTCCTTTCCAAAGGATGTGTGGTATTGGAATTCTTCATTCTCTTACTACTGTTGCCTGGAGACTTTATGAGACAGTTATTGGGCAGTTTTGCACCTCCCACAATTTCTCCAACTTTGTCAAGAGTACCGTGGGGTCAAACAAGGGTCTTCTCTCTTCCCAACCCTCTTTAACATCTACATTGATGAGATGGAGGTATTTTTTCAGCAACACACTCACCTAGGTGATGGTTGCACCTTATATGAGATGGTTATTGCCATTCTACTTTTTGTTGATGATACTCTCCTCTCTCACTCTGTTGAAGGTTTACAACAACAACGTGATGCCCTTGCTTATTTTTGTGATCTCCACCAACTTGTTGTCAACTTTACTAAAATTAAGGTCATGATTTTCAATATCTCCAAACATCTCCTTTCCAATTTCCATTTCTTTTATCGAATGGAAGCCTTGGATATCACATCCACTTACACATACTTGGAAGTCCAATTCTCTAGTCCCTTCTTCCTCATGAAGCTTGCCTCACATTCACATCTTTATAATGGATATGCCTCTCTCTCTCTCTCTCCTCAAGTGTCAATATCTCCAAATCCACTTCCAAGATATCCCTTCAAAGATGCATCTTTTTGATACCATCATCAAGCCCACAATTTTGTACAGCTCAAATGTTTGGGGACCTAGCTTGGGATCCATTGATAGGGCCCATTTTGAGAGGGTCCAAACTCTCATGCTAAACCAACTTATCAAATGCAAGTGTATTGTTCCTCAAAGTATTATTCAGGTAGAGTTTGTTGCCCAACTATTGCATCTCAAGACTATTTTTCAGCTTACTTTCTACATACACAAACTCAAATCCATGGGTGACTCCACATCTAGTTGTGATAGATATCCATATTTGGTTCTTCACTCTTCTGAGAAGATTGCCTCACAAGGTCTAATTCAGCACCATCATTGTTGGTACTTTGAGGCTATCTTGCTCCTTTCCATTGGCAGCATCTCTACTGACATACTACCTCCTTTCATGTTTTCCATGGATGTTCCTTGGCTCCTTTTGAAGGAGACCATCACCAAAGCTGCTTGAAGGGACAATTACAAGCAATATGTCCAAGTTGCATGGATCTCCCCTACTATGCCTCTTAGTGGGATGCTTGATTTTTACACTAAGCATTTCCTACATATCGAAGATTGTATACATTTTAGTTCTCACTATCTCTAGCGTCATTGCTCACATGATTTAAGGGTTTCCATTTAGCCAAATAAGGTTATATTCCCATCAACTATGGGTTGAGACAAACCACTACATTCCTTGCCTTGACCGAATATGTCGCCTTTTCTCTCTCCAAGAGGTTGAGATTGAAGAACATTTCATCTTCAAATACCCCATTTATTATGAGATAGGAGGGAGATATTACTACCTCCACCAAGACTTAGGCAACAATCTCTATACTTTAAATAATTAGACCTATAGTGTTTAGCTCTTTATCTTTGGGAGGCCATCACCCTTTGACACAAATCCTTACATGTGGTTTGTTAGGACTCTAGAAACCCCAAGTTGGTCATCTTCTTCTTTCAACACATCCAAGAGACTAGTAGCCCTAACCAACCTTTAGATATTGCTATTTATCTCACTGACACAAATAGACTTGAGAGACGATGTCTCTCACAATTTTTGCCTAAACATGTTCCTCATCAACATCATGGTCATGTTTCTTCCTTATGGTGCAGTCCACCTTCCTATCATCAACATAATTCTACTCTTTTCTAACCAGCTCTCCAATCACATGGATAGATGCATATTATGAGCTCTTTCACTACTATAGGAGTTACTTTGGCCTTGGATGTTAGGTGTGATCTTGGTGGAAGTACCCCTCCCGGCCCTAAGCACTCCCTGATGAGCATTATCAAATCTTATATCGACCCCTTCACAATATCAATGACGGCACTAGCGACTTCACCATTTCTAGTCCAAACAATGTTACTTAATGTTCTTTAGTTTTCCTTTGTGGCTGACCTTTGCTCTTCAAGGTTCTTGTTACCCTTTCTTAGCTATTTGTACTATTTCTTGACCACTTGTTTTGGTGGTCCCCTGTTGTCTTGTATATTTTATCTCGGTTCCTCCCCTTCGTGGGAATTTTAACTTTCTATCGTATACTATTGTTCTCTTGAGTCACATTGACCTACTTTTGGTCATCTATGAAAATTAATATAATTTCTTTCTTTCTTTCACATTTTTTAACCATCACTGCCACCTAAAATGCATTTTAGAGTAGCTATACCACATGAAAAATACAATTTAACTTAAGTTTTAAAAATTTATTTGTCTTGAGTGCAGCTTTGCAACTTCATCACCAACATGGTTGCCACTTTAGGTTGGTATTGTCAAAGAGAAAATATGATTTTAACTTAACATTTGAAGTTCTTTCATTGCTAAAGTTTTATGAATTGGTTGCCAATTGGACCGCCATTTTTGGGTGGCATAGCCATGCCAAATGTGTAATTTCTTCATTAAACTTTAACCTAACTTCCTAATCACAGATCTCCACTCAATTAGCCACTTTGGCCGCACCTTTTTCATTACTTGGGCACTTGAATGGCCACTCTAAAGTGGTATTGCCACTATCATTTTACAACCTTCACTCAAACAAACTAATGTTTTATGCTGGTCACACTTTCTTAGCCACCTAACCACCTTCGTCACACTCCTTCCTTGGTTCAACCATTGTGATAGTACACTTAGACTTGAGGTATTCCCTTATTGGTGCAATTCCATAAGATGTTTGCCAATCCTATTGTTGATTTTCAACCTCTTAGCCCCTTGGAGCACTATTTTCTTATGGTCTTACCAATTTGAAATTGGTGATCAGACGTATGTGTATCTTGTGGCAAATTTACGCTTCTCCTTTCTTACTTCACATTACATTGATATGCCACTTGGACGAGGTGTTGGAGGAGCTTCCTTTGATATTCACTATCATTGCATTTAGGTTTAAATATTTTACATTCTATCAATCCTTCTTTGACGCTAGCCATTTGTTGGTGTTTCAATCTGCGCCTCTGGTGTGCGGATTGGAAACAGATAGCTATGCACAATTAGACTACTCTTCAAATTAGGAGGAGAAGCTCCCTCTTTCGCTGATTATGCGTAAAAAGAAAAAGTAAACTAAATTCCTATCTTTTTATCTCAGCTGAGAGCACAAGGTTATAAAACTCTTTGCGTTGCAACTGAGGTTTTCTTTGGTTTTATAACTTCAACTACAACTAGGCCTAAACTTATAACGCTTCTATCTCCTCGAGTAAATTCAGAGCAAGAGGATTTAGAAGTAAATGGGGAATGATTTTGGTTAACACAAAACTTAGACAAACTTGTTTCCAAAACACATCCGAAGGCTCATTGCTCTTTCTGATGTATGCTGAACTAAAGTTTATGAAAGCAAAACATCAAACGATAAACTTAATCTCAAAATTCCCTCAAAGACTCATTGTACTTTTGAGATGTAGGCTGAAAGAAAAATTATAAAAACAAAAATGAAACAATAAACTCGATCTCAAAATTCCCTCAAAGACTCATTGTACTTTTGAGGTGTAGATCGAAATAAAGATTATAAAAAACAACAGTATCATGAAAAGGATCTTGAGAATTTGGATCAAAGCACTATAGGCACAAGATTAATTTCCTCATAAGCTTTCCAACAACAATTACACATTTGGGACAGAAAATTGTATGAAGAAGACAAACATACAACATACGATCAACTAGAACACACTGAACAAAGTGAACAGATATTGACTAGCAAAGCTTAAAGGCACTAAGGCTCAGCAATTTTGTTATAGTAATAACGGTTAAAATACAATGAGCAAGGTTGCTCTTATTTATAGACAAACACAGGAGTAGGGAACCCTTAAATCTATTTGCGTTAACAATCAGTTCTTGCCAATCAGAAAGATTTATTCCTATGTTTAAACAAAGGTAACTAACAATTAACTAGAAAGACTACCTCAATTAACTGATCTAAAACTGAAACTAACTCCAACTATACAAGAAATATCTCCAAGTATAGACATGCATGAAAACAAGATAGTTAGTTAACTTGGAAAAGGCGTCAAATTAATTACTGATCTAAAATTCTATCTTTGGAGAATGTAATATGCCTCAACTAGCAGTTCACTGGCCATCAACTCAAGCAATCATATCCTTCAAGAAGTTGTTAACTGCCTCATCATCTGGAGCGTTGATACTCTTCTAAACGATGCGATGTCTTCGCAGCATCTCACCATCCGCAATTTGATTCTAAAAATCCCTTCTCCTTGCTGCAGCATCATCAAACCTTGCTGACATGGCTGCAATTTGACTCAACTTGCAGTCAACAGGGTCACCGTTGAAACTACTACGGATAAGGTCCTAAAATTGAGTATGCACTTTGTCGAGCTCAATGTACTCACCATCCTCACATTGATACTGGCAAGGGACTTGTGACACGAAAGTTCTCACAAACATGAGAGCACTTGCCACCTTTTGTCTAAATTCAATCATTTCTACAAAGATTGCTTCATATGTTTTTACCTTGAAGATTTGTTGTTCTCTCCAAGTAAAAAGCTTCTCCTTGTCTTCTTCCATAGTGACTGAATCATATGCCATTCTCAAGTCTGAAATGGTGATCTCGTCTCTGGGTCTCCTCTCCGCTATGCTTTGCTTTGACTCCTGAATTTCTAACTGAAGATTGTGGGCATTGTACCTCAACTAGTACATCTCTACAAGTATGAATCGACCCCTGGTGATAAAATCTTCTACCTAATCTCTCAAGTGTTTCCCATAAATAACCAACTAACTTAGTTGATTTTATTTTGCAAGTAATTCCAGCATCTGTGGGAGCAAGGTGATGACGTGTGAAGCACTGTGAAGGAGGTTAGAGATGTATTGCCGCAACTGCTGATTTTTAGCCTTGAGGGCTGCCTTGTCTTCACCATCTTTGACCACTCTTTCCTCCAAACTAACTGCTACAACCTCGAAGAGGTTTACTTCAGCTTGTCGTACTTCTACCAAGGTTGGATTTCACCAATGTGAAATCATCGGTCTCAACCTCGTTGGTGTCCTTATCAACTGGTGGTGTTGCAATCTCGATGACCACCTCATTTTCAGCGTTCTTCTCCACGTGGACTTGCTTCTTGAGTTTCTTGTCAAATGTGTCTTGGTAGACATTGCCAAACTCTGCAAAGTCCAATTGATAAGAAGGTTTTCTCCTCTTCCTACCCAAGATGTTCTCAAGCCAAGACGAAGAGTCTTGACTAACTTCGCTAGGAGGATTAGTTCTCGTCTCATCAACTCCTGATGAGTGAATTGGTGTACAGATGTCATGAATCGGTGAATCAAGCTCCAAGTCAATGTGAATTGGAGACTGTTGCAGTGGTGACAGAATAGGAGGCTCTGCTTCTATTTTTAGCACTGTTTCAGCTGTATCAATTTATTGTTCTTGCTGATTTACATCAGCAACCTTCATCTTTTCTTTTAAATTCATTGGCACTCTATAGTTCTTTGAACCCTTTAGAGGATTGTTCATCACTTTAACCATGGGTTTTGATCTTTTCTTTGAAATTCATCGGCACTCTAAAGAAGCTTGGGAACCCAACCATAGGTGTTAGGATCAAGGACATGAGCTTCATCTATCAGTTGGGAAGGAAGATGGGGGATGCAAATATATAATTGTTAGTGACAAGGATGCTATTCCTGTATCATAGTGCTGATTATATATCAGAAATTTGGTGTGAGGATGATAGGTCTCAGGGATCCCAACATTTGGCAGGTCTGCTGAAAGTCAGTGAGGACAGAATCAGTGCAGCCATAAAATATTTTGACGACACTCATAAGTTGTTGGCTAATTACTATTGGAGGACTCTGGAAACACATAAGCACTTTGATGGAGAACTTTCCCCTGCAAAGTTTCAAGCACTTCGAAAAGTAGTGGTGATGATGAAACATAACTACCTACATCTACTCTCCGATTGAGACCATCTTCTCATGCTTCATGCAATTTATTATGATGCTCTAAAAGGGAAAGAAGAGGAGGTCGATAAGCTCACTCATGAGCTTGAGGTGAACATGGAATCCTTGAAGAGCACTCAAATGGCCCTTCAAGAGTCAAACACTCGGATTGACGAGCTCATCGTGGAGTTGAGCTTGGCGCAATCTTCATCACCCACAACTAAAACTCAGCTATCTATGGCAGCCATCAGTGATGAGCATACATCCATGGATTTTGGGAATGTGCATATTGAAGATGTAAAAACATCCATTTCATTTACAGGTGCAGATGACACCAATGGGATGAGTGCACTAGATGAGTATAACATGGAACAGTATGTTGCAGCAGGTGTCTTTGAAGAAAAATCATCTATAGGTGAAATATGCCCAAGTCTCTACATTGGCGATGTAGAGATTGCTACTGATAGGTTTGGTGATGATGAGGTGGATTCTGCTGAGAGTCGTGTGTGAGATCACAACGCTATTCCATCTTCTCTACAGTAGGATTGCACGACATATCTAGTGGGGAGAAGGGTATTCATGATGGTATGTTTCCCCCTCTTGAAACAAAATCAGAAAATCCAATCTATCCAGCTAATTGTGACCATTGGTCTAATGAGTCACGTGAATGGAAGGATCAGCTAAAGGTTATCGAAGATAAGGTTGCTCAAACCTTATTTCGCTTTGATAGCACTGATAAGTTTGTTGAATACCTCCTATGGTTAGTTGAATTTGAGGGAAAGGCAGAATGGGATTTCGACTGGAGCATCTATCTGAAACTTGCGGACTATCAGGCATGCTTTAGAGGTAATAAAATCAAATTACCTCCATTTGCTTTCAAACAAAGACCTTGCCATCAAGGTTGTGTTGACGTGCTTTTTATGACAACGCCAGCACAGAATAAAATGTCCAACGGTCACTCTATTCTCTCTTGATCAAAGTATTCCGCATGCTAAGATTGCGTGAAAGTTCATGCGTTCAACTCCAAGGTTCCTTTTATCGCGAATAGACTCAGTTGGTTGATGTGTATATGCTGGTTATTTCAAGGGGACTTACGTAGTTGTTCAATCATAGTGAAGCAATGAGTGGTTTTGACGATATTGCTCTGATGTTTGAGTCGATCGGGAAATACTGAATTAAAGGGAAAGGGATAGGAATCCTACAATCTATTTCTAAGGATGGAAGGCAAAACTAGCTTTAACAATCTCCAAACCAAACTTTGTATCGTCTCCCCCTCGGACAACTCTGACAAAGCTGATGCAATCTTCAAAGGATAGGTAGATATTCAGATCGAGATTCAACATGCACACCCCTTCACCACGAAGCAAGTGGACACGCGAATCGCAACCGAAGTTAAGTGCTGAAATTCCAGTTGACCACGCAGGGCAGACTTACCGTCAGCAAGCCCGCTAGTGGTATGGATATAGGGAGATATGTTCAAACCAATGCTGCATTCCACAATTAACACTACTTGCATGGAAACAAAATCTATTCTACTTTACTCTATTCGAATTGGAAAGACGAAAAGACCTCGTCAACTACCCACAACACAAAATGAAGTCACCAATCAATGAAATCTTTATATCATGAGAGTCTTACACAACAATCTTTTGCAAAAACTTTCAAAGGGAAAGTCTTTCTTTCCTTTACAACTAAGCTAACTCCTAGCTCTACTTTATCAATCTCTATCTCAGTCTAGTTCTGATCTATGTCTGATTCTAATTCTATCTAATATTTTACAAATGAGGGGGGATACCCCTAGTATAATAAACCCAGTCCAGTGGACGGTTCGGATCTGATTACAATAAAGGGCTCAGATTGAGCCACCCATGCCCTAATTAGGGTTTTTGCCCTAAAAACCGCCACTGAGAGGAGTGGGGCAATGAATGCCCCGGAGATTCTCCACTCCTCTACAGAACCACTATCCGCAATTAATGCCCACTATCTTCTTCTAGAAGATTCTTGTCCGAAAACGCGTTCCCACTGTTCTTCTCTGCCAATTTTGTTGCGTTAGGAGGAGAGGCGAGTACGTGGTCGATATGAAAGTGATGAGCAAAGAATTCCTCCTGTTCGGCCCTCCTGTTGCTTTGACTCCAGGACGCACTTCTTCCTTGCAACTTTCATATTTCTTTAGCCCATTGCCTTGGGCGCATTTTCCTCTTTTGCATCACGTTCTTAATGTCTTAGCCAGATCTTCACTGTCGTTTCTTCTTTCCAAAGTTGCAACGTTGTCCAGCTTCATCAAGTCTTCATGCCTTGGCTTCAGCGTTCATCTTGCAAAACAAAAGAAGAGCATCGGAACACTTTATAATCTAAATTCATTTTACTTACCTCATCCCCACGTTCAGACTTCCAAGGTCTACTTGATGTCTGATAAAATTCATCATTTTCTAGCAAACTTTTATCACGGGCCCATTGTGCTAGGGCGCATGCCATCTTGTTGTTTTTATTCTCCCGCTTTAGCAATTTCATTCACTTGCCTTATCCACCTTCCTTTAGGAGCTTGGTGACTTAGATAAATTTCCACTCGTCTTGAGCTTGAATGCACTTGACCCACTCTGCTTTCCTTTTCCATGCCTTAAAAAATTTATCCCTCAGAGCCTTAGGAAATTTGTTAAACGGGTGCCAGGCCGAAATCTCTGCCGAAACAACACGAGCAAGGTGTGGAAGAACCTCAAATCATCTCCCAGTGGCAAATGTCCAATACCCAGAAGAAATTTCCCCTCTGAAATCATCATTTTCATGTGTACCCAAACGAAGGGGTACGTTTAATTTTTATTATTTTTAAAAATAATAAAAAAGGCTAAGGTTTTCAATCTTGTCCTCTGGATGTCTTTCGCTCCTGCAATTTCAATCTTCTCGGCCTCGGCAAATTATCTTGATTTTTCCTAAAGAATTCTCTTTCCGAAGATTTTTATAACTCTGGAAACTGGCATCATCCTCATTCATACCCTTCATTTTTCCCTCTAGAAAATACCTTAGGAAAATTTTGAAAATTAAAATCTTATCTTTAGAGGGCGCATATAGCATGTTATTCTTCATTTCATTCCTTAGGCAACTTTTTTGCTTAAGCTTTTTTTATACTTAGCAATCTTCACGCCTAGACCTCCTTAGCAATTTTCATTTCATTTTTCATAAATCCCCACTCACTAGGCGCGCTTCATATAATGAAGAGGAAAAGGAAAATAAAAGAAATCCTTGGTCTTTTAAAAATCACGCCCTCTTGACATTATTCCCCCTTTGGCGTATTTCACAAAGTGACCCCTCATCTCCTTCTAGCGCATTTAGCCTTGTGGACTTCCACCTCCAAGCGCATTTGACATGTTGAGGAGAAGACTTCCTTTACCCTTGGCGCTTTTCACTTTCACTTCTACGTTTTACCTTTCATCCTTACCTTGGGCGCATTTGTCATGGAGAAGAGGAATTCCCACGCCTAAGATATGACCTTTCATCTCCCTCAAGCGCATTTTGACTAGGCTACTTCCATGTTGGGCGCATTTCATTGTGTTGGAAGGAATTCCGCTCCCTTTGAGTGACTCTTCAGCTCCTTTAGGCGCATTTGCTAGTGTGAGAGGGAAGTTTCTTTGCCTGAGGCGCATATTGGCCTGTGAGGAGGAAAATGCTATGTCCATAGTGTCCCTTCACCTTCTCTAGGCGCATATAGCCCATGATATTTCCATCTTAGGCGCATTTACTATGTGGTCAAGGAAAACCCACGCCTAAAGTGACTTTTCAGCTCCCTCTGGCGCATTTTGCCTTGTAGACTTCCATTTTTGAATGCCCTTGAGGATGTCCTAGGAAATTTTGATGCCTTAGTGAATTTTTTTACATTTTTGGTGACCTTTCACCTTCCCTAGGCGCATATGGGGGTATGAAGAGGAAAATCTCTTTGCCTTAGAAATTTTATCATGCTTTTGGAGGGCGCATTTCATTCTTGCTCAGGGAAATTCTCACACTTAGAGAATTTTGAATCTTTCCTTCCTCCTGGGCGCATATGAGAGTGTTTGCCTGTCAGCTATATTTGTAAAATTTCCAACGCCCCAACCCTATTCTGACTTTCTATTTTTAGCAAATTCGGAGAAATTAGGGTTTCATTGATTTTCACCCTGTTCTGAATTGGAACTGGTGTGGTTGTGCCTCCATCTGGTCCTGTCTTCCTGTTCACATCTTATCTGGCCCAATACATGCTATTTTTAGCCATTTGCTATTTTTAGCAAACCCTGGAATTGACCAATTTCGTCTCTCCGTTTGCTTTGAAATTTGTTCCACTTGTACTTGATGCTGTAAGAGACTCGTTCACACCTTTTCCCTGACGAGGATGTGCTATTTTTAGCCATGAGGTGACTTGCTAAAAATAGTAAGTATTCAGATCGTGTTCAAATTTTACCAGCAGGTAGCCTGAAGGATGCTGATTCCGATGGCGTGCTCCGTTTTGTCATTTCTGCATTTTGCTTCATCTATTTTTAGACGTGGCAGGGGAAACCCTAATCTGGTTTGCATGTGCTCTGATTTGTTCCTGACTGTTCCTGATCGTGCCTGGTTGCACCTGACTGGAGTGGTGGGTAGCTGCTGGGACGATACTACTATTTATAGTAAGTGTCTGGAAAGTGGTCACCCGGATGTCGGACGAGTTTGCACGTCACAGTGCCCGTGGGATCTCAAAAAACCCAAAAAAACCCAGAAAACTGGTCAAAGTTTTGGCACTGGCTAAAAATAGTAAGTCCTTGAAAACTGACCCGATCCATCTGCATGTCATATCATTGCAAAGGCCTCGCAAAACCCACATGGAATATCTGGACATGCACTGAAAATTCTTGCATGCAAACCCTAAAAATAGCCTCGAGAGGCTGAACTCTGAAAGTCACCACCTCGCCTTGCATGCTACATCATTGCGAAGGTCCTCGAAAACCCAGATCAATTCCCTTGTCGTTCACCGGAGAATTGCTCGTTTAAATCCTGAAAATAGCCTCCGAAGGCTGAACTGCTAAAAATAGCTAGTTGTCGGAATCCATTCAAATTTCGCGTGTAGGCATTCTGAAGCTGCCTGATTGTGGTGGAACTAACAGAATTCCAAAATCTCGATCAAATAGTCCCAAATTGAATACTTACTAAAAATAGTAAGTTGTCGAAATCCAGTGAAAATTTAGTGGGACCCTGCTGGAAGTCTTCTGACTGCTGTACTAAGCTCGAATTTCAACTTTATAACTCAGTTTGACCTTTAATAAGTCTGACTGATGAAAACCCTAATTTCACAGACTTGAACAATACTTCAACCCAGGTCAAACGACGGGACATCCCCGGAAGGACCAGAGATAGAGAGAGAGACGCACTAACCAAAGCCAAAAGACCAGAATGGAGCAAAAGTTAGGGGGTCCCCATCTGGGATGGGGTGATGTGTGAAAAAGATCACAATAGGTTGCAGATAAGGTTTATAGAGTTGTTGCAAGGTTTGTCCATCACGATCTGAGTTGCGAGTCATCTTTTGCTAGTGGCAATAAAGTATGGAATTCACGTGACTATACTGGTATTCCATTGATGCAAGCGGGTGAGTTTCACCTTGATTGTGTGGTGAGGTGTGCTCACCATTTTTCTTTCAACCCGTGTATGAATGATCTGATAACTAATAAATACGGGTTGGATAAGGGGTTGCACGGTTCACTTTGGTATGATGTTCTTCCATCGTTGACAAATGAATCCAAATTTTGTGAGTCTCCTACTTTGCTTTCTTCTGATGGTTGCTCCCAAAGGCAGGAATCTGAGACTTGGTTCATTTGGATTCCAATGGTTATCAAAGTGGCACAACAGAAGTCAATAGGTGTTAGGCATGATGGACTTTCGATTTGGCTATGGCATCCAGGGATTTTTATGACTGTTAGACTGCTACATTTGACTACAGGGATTGGCAGAGTTGCGGTGTAGCAATATCATATTGATGTAACAGGATTGTGGCGGAGCATTCTACAGGTTCATTTTGGATACTAGCATTTGGCCATGGTATGCAGGTGCGGATTGCTTGGGGACAAGCAATCTCTGGGAAGGGAGGATTGTAATGTCCCCATTTTCCATCCTCTCATTAGAGGAGTTAAATTAATTAATTAATTTAATTATTTAATGTTGCCTGGCAAAAATTGCAATTATAAAGGCAATATTAAATCATTATATTAATGAGGTGAATAAAGCGACACTATGAAATATTTTATAGATATTATAAAGTATTTTAATGTCACTTTATAAAAAAGGTGTTTTGGTAGGAAAACCTAAAAGGGTATTATAAAAGGACTTGTGAACTCATTTTCTCATTTTGCGAAGATTATAATTATTTGTCTAGTTTCAAGAGAGCTCTGCTTTCAGGTGACTTGAGGACAGAAACCCACGAGTTTCAAATTCGAAGGATTGGACGAAAACCCAATTCCTTTCGAAGGCGGATTCACATCAAGTTCGCACTTGTGCTTCAACGGCTGGATTGATCAATCAGATAATTGTGGGTCTTGTCAAGCAAGACAAATTATTAGGGATAAAATTGGTGAATAGCTATTAATATTTCTATTGTATGTGGAGGAGGTTTAACATTCAAGTGTTGCAAATATCCAGCATACTGAAGGGGACATCAACTTTCTGAGTTTCTAAGGATATCTATTACTGCTGGAGTGTTGGGTGTGGATTTCAAGACACTACTAACCCTAGCGCTAGATATTATTCATTAGCAAGGCAGGGTCGAGGGTTTTGGAGAGGTTGTGGCTCTAATATTGCAGATCGTGAGACTTTTCAGAGGGTGTTGGGCTTATAAATCCCATCAACCACCCTTCTGTTAGCCATGAGGATTCAATATAGGGGTGCATGGACTTCCTAGACTGGGATGCAAGCCTTTATATTCATTAGCAGCTGCATTATAGCAATCTTGAGCTTCAGTTACAAGGCAGCGGGTGAGTTTGGGGACCAATACGGCTTGAGATAGTAGTGCTTAAGGCTAAGGAACTTGGACATGGGCTGTTGTGAACTCCTGGCAGTCTGCAAGTTATCACAAGCTTCAAATCTGACCCTGGCATACATTCTTCCAGGTCTGAAACTTATTTGTAATCACATTGATTAATATTGCTGTTCAATCTGGTGATGATAAGTTGTAAATCATTGTCATTGTTGCTGCATTTTGGTCTGTAATAAATGGTTAAATGAGTAGACTGCTGTAGCTCAGTCTTGGGTTTGAAAGAATAGACAATCTGCCTTCTGTTATGGCTCGGTCTGAATATGTATAAGCCTGCAACTTATCACTGCAGTTATTTTGTCATTTGCAAATCAATATGAAGGAAATGAAGTTGTAGAATTGTTTATCAGTCCTGTACATGCATTTCATGTGTTCAATATTGTAGGTGCCTAATCTGTAATAGCTCAGAATCTGGAAACTTATTCATGTCTGCAAGCAATCACTATTACAAGTCTCTATCATTCACTTAAACCTCTGCAAACATCAGACAGCTGCATGCAATTCATTTGACAAAATGATAATAAGTCAAATGAGATAATCATAAAAAGATCATCAGCATTAGTGGGGCTTATTACACCCTTGCATGAGAATCTCTCTTTCAGCTGCCTATAGATTTTGAAGAACCCTAGATGCCCTGCTATAGGAGTATCATGAACAGCCCTCAAAATCTTCTCATTCAACTTAGATTCAGGTACAAAATAAATCCCATCCTTATAATATATCACATCATCTATCACCTTATATGTATCATCCCGAGTGTTGCCATCCATGACTCACAAGGAAAAATATTCTTGGAATACTCGACCAAAAGGTGAGAATTCCAATCCGATGAAATCTCTAACATGGAGCAAAGCCTGGGTTTCCTCGACAATGCATCCACTACAATATTCTTTTTACCCTTAACATATTCAATATCGAAATCATATGTCTAAATTTTACTCACCCACTTTTGTAGGCACTCATTCAAATCCTTTTGCTCCAAAAAGTATCTCAAACTGTTGCAGTCCATCCTCACCACTAACTTACTACCCACCAAGTACTGTCTAAACTTTGCCAATGCGTGCATGATGGTGAGCATCTCCTTGTCGTAGGTGTAATAATGCCTCTCCACATCGCTCAATTTTTTTCTCTCAAATGCAATGGGATGTCTATTCTGCATCAAAACCACACCAATGCCCTCTCTTGACACATCAAACTCTAACACAAAGGGCTGAGTGAAATCTGGTGTAAGAACTCTAAGTTCTCCCAAACTGAAAATTGAAACTGATTGCTGGAATTTGTTTTGTTGTTTTGTGATTTTTTTGTGTTTTTTATGAATATTTGCTTCTTTTTTTGTATTTTCCCAAAGATACTACCAAGCATGAAAGTAAATACTGAAAGAAATACAGCTGCAAGCTATCTTTATTATTTATTGAATATTCTCTTCAAAGCTTTTACATACATAAGCATACCCGGAAAAGATAACTTATAATATCAAAATTTGAATTGCTGCCAGCAAAATGTATGATTGATGAAAGATTCGACCTGCTGCAACTAAGCACTTCTCCACCACGAAAACTCCACCAAATCTCTTCACAAGGATAGCCGCCCAAGATAAAGAAGGTGAGCCTCAAAAAGACAAGGCATTTCAGCCTTGAGATAACATGCCAAGCAAGAAGAATGGTACGGCTGGGAGAAACCAGAATCGTACGGCCTAAGTATGAGTGCCTACAATCACCAAAATGCAACTCTTATATGTTCGCCCCTCTCAATAGTAGATTTACCTAAAAACCCCTCGATATATTCTTCCAATCTGCTTAAACTTGAACCCTAGATGAAGCCAACAATTAACAACCTTTTGTTGATAGCCGATATGCTCCGGAAAATACAAAAACCCTCGTCCCTGTTCTCCAAATACCAAAGAGTTCACGAAATGAAGTTTGTCAAATGCTCAATAGATGAGTTTGAATTCTTCCTGGCAGCTTATATATTTCCTTCAGAGAGGTCGACCCCCGTTTTTCCTTTTAAAATATCATTTGAAATAATATTCATTTGCACTTTAGAAATATTAAAAATAATGTCTAGGAGTTGGCGTCTAAAATATCAATTATAAACTGGCCCCCTTTTAATGTATCAATGACCATTCAAACATAAAGTGCAAATATAACAATATTTTATAACTTTATAATATAATTATTATTAGAGCTACCTTTAATAATAATTAAACACTGTAACTTAGGCAAATCTCCTTATTTCTCCAACTCAACTGAATATCGGGATCGTCACTGCCAATATATCTCAATTAGGTGCCTTGCCATAAATAGTAACCCTGGTTGGATGACTTACTATAAATAGTAAGTACGAGAAATTGAGCCCCGAATCCTCTGCAAAGGCCAAACCTGAAACTTACTGAACTCCGAAGAAGAAATAAACCATCCACTGATAGGGATCTGCAACAAAGACCCTCTATCTAGTCCCATTAGCCTACGAGGGTCGACTAATAGGCTAATCCCACTGAGATATTGATGCCTAGCTAGAAGGGGACATTACAATCCGCCCTCCCAGAAATTGCTTGTCCCCAAGCAATCTCAACTCCGAATGCTGCAAAATATCCTTGCTTTCCCATGCAGCATCCTCTACCAACAAGTCCTTCCATTTAATCAAATATTCCCTGATGACCCATCTCCGCAACTATTTATCTCTGACATCCAAGATCGCCTCAAGTACTAGAATCAATTTCCCCTCATCATCCAAAGGTGGTAAAGTTGTGGAAGGAACAACACGATATCCTAACACCTTTTTGACACGTGACACATGAAATGCATTGTGTACCCTGCTATCTGCCAGTGACTCCAACTCATAAGCCACCTCGCCTACCTGCCTAATGATCCTAAAAGGGCCATAGTAACGTGGCTTGAGTTTCTTTGCACCACTTTTCTTAAGGGTGGACTGACAATAGGGCTACAACATCAGATACACCATATCCCCTACCTCAAAAGAACACTCAACCCTCTTCTAATCTGCATACTGCTTTTGCTAATTTTGTGCCTTCTGAATATTCTCACGAAGAGCCCTCATAATATCCTGGATCTCCTGCTACAGATCCCCAGCACTAAACACTCGACTGTCACTCAGTAGTAAATCAAGAAAGCTAGGCGCATCATATCCATACAATGCCATAAACGGTGTCATCCAAATAAATGAATGGTGAGTAGTGTTATAACAGTACTCACAGAGGTAAATCCACTTCACCCAAGCCTTTTGCTTCCCTGCAATATAGTTCCTAATATATCCCTCCACCCATTTATTTACAATCTCCATCTGGTTGTCCGCCTACGGGTGGTAGCTGGTGCTTGGAGTAAGCTTGGTCCCACACAGTCTAAATAGCTCTTTCCAGAAATTACTCAAGAACCGACTATCCCTCTCACTGACAATGTTATAAGGTAACCCATGCAATGTGTATATCTCATAGAAAAATAACTCTGCTACCTGTGTAGCTAAATATGTAGTTGTAATCGGAAAGAAGTACGCATACTTTGTGAGGCAATCAACAACTACATAAATACAATCTCTAACCTGGGCTTTCAGCAAGCTCGTAATAAAATCCATCGACAAACATTCCCACTTCCTATCAGGAATTGGAAGTGGCTAAAGTAACCCTACGGGATAGGTGTGCTCCTATTTATTCTGCTGACAAACAGGACACTCTCTAACATACCGAAGAACATCTGGCCTGAGTCCTTTTCAAGTGAAACACTCCTGTATCTTCCTGTAAGTTTTGAAATACCCGAGATGTCTTGCCATGGATGCATCATGAAAGGTCCTCAATACTCTGCTCTTCACCTCTAATCCTAAGGTCAAAAAGATCCTCCCTTTGTAAATGATAAGATCATTTACAACTAAATATTCGTTGTCCTACACCGAACCCTCAACTATGCCAAAAGCCCAAGAGTCTTTGGCATACTCTGTTGTAATCAGATGTCTCCAATCCTTAGAAATCTCTACCATGGAGTTCAAATGTGGTCAGTGAGACAAAGCATCAACAACAACATTCTGAGTCCCTTTGACATAAGCAATGTCAAAGTCATATGATTGCAATTTACTTACCCACTTCTGTTGACCATCATTGAGATCTCACTGCCCTAGGAAATGTCTCACATTGTTATTATCTGTTTTAACACAAAATTTTCTACCCACAAGCTATTGCCTGAATTTGGCCAACGCATGCATGATGGCCAAGATCTCCTTGTCATATATATTGTAGCTCCTCTCTGGTCATCTCAGCTTTCAGCTCTCGAAAGCTACCAGATGCTTGTCTTGCATAAGGACTACACCAATCCCTTCACCCAAGGCATCACACTAAAGCTCGAAGGGTCTAGTAAAATCTAGTAATGCAAGGACAGGACAAGAAGTCATCAACTACTTAAACTTCTCAAAACACTCTTGTGCCTCAGGAGTCCAAATAAATGCCCTTTTCTTTGTTAAGTCTGTAAGTGGCACTACATGTCATGAGTATCCACTGACAAATCTGTGGTAGAAACCACACAAGCCCAAAAATCCTCTAAACTGAGTAAGATTCTCAAGAGTAGGCCACTCAATAATAGCTCTGACCTTGTTAGGGTACATATGCACACCCTCTGCACTGATAATATGGCCTAAGTACAACAAATCAGTCATGCCCAGATCACATTTAGATTCCTTAGCATACAAGGACTCCCTATCCAAATGGGCAATATGCTCCTCCCAAGTTTTGTTGTATACCAAAATGTCATCAAACAAGACTAGTACAAACCTCCTTAGTTGTGGTTGAAAGACCCTGTTCATGGTGGACTAAAAAGTAGCAGGGGCATTGATTAGCCCAAATGGCATAACCACAAAGTCAAAGTGTCCACAATGACATCTAAATGTTGTCTTCTCGATGTCCTGCTCTCTGACACTAATCTAGTGATAACCCGATCTCAAATCTATTTTCAAGAAGTAACAAGCACCATGAAGCTCATCGATCAACTCGTCAATACGAGGGATGGGGTACCTGTTTTTGATTGTCTTCTTATTCAGTACTGTTGACGTGTGTTTTATGACAACACCAACACAGAATAAAAATGCCCAACGGTCATTCTATTCTCTCTTGATCAAAATATTCCGCATGCTAAGATTGCGTGAAAGTTCATGCGTTCAACTCCAAGGTTCCTTTTATCGCGAATAGACTCAGTTGGCTAATGTGAATATGCTGGGTATTCAAGGGGACTTACGTAGTTGTTCGATTTTGTGAAGCAGTTAAGACATGAATGATTCGACAATATTGCTCCGACTCCTAAATTAACCGGGAAATACTAAATTTAAAGGGATAGGGATAGGAATCCTACAATCTACTTCTAAAAGGTGGAATGTGAGGATTAGCTTCAACAATCTTCAAACCGAACTTTGTTTCGCCTCCCCTTCGGACAACTCTGACAAAGTTGGTGCAATCTTCAAAGAATGAATAAGATATTCAAATTATGATTCAACATGCGCACCCCATCACAACGATGCAAGTGAACACATACGAATCACAACCGAAGTTAAGTATTGAAATTCCAGTTGACCACGCAGGGCAGACTTACCGTCAGCAAGCCCGCTAGTGGTATGGATAGAGGAAGACTTGTCCAAACTGAACACCACACTCCACAATTAACAACTACTTGCATGAAACAAAGTCTACTTTACCTTAATCTACCTTGAATTGGAGAGATGAAATGGCCTTGCTAGCTACTCATAACCAAGAAGAAATCACCAAGCAATGAAACTCTTTGTATTATGAAAAGTGTTCACAACAACCGTTTACAAAACTTTCAAAGGAAAGTTTTCTTCCCTCCTCAATCTAAGCTAACTTTTAAGCTAAATGCTATATGCCTTCTATTCTCTAGCTCAACTCTATCTCTGATTCAATTCTAATTCTAATTGATTACAAATGAGGGGGGATGCCCCTTTTATAGCTAGCCCATTTCAATGGACGGTTCGGATTCAATTACAATAAAGGGCTCAGATTGAGCCACCTATGCCCTGATTAGGGTTTCTGCCCTAAAAACCGCCATAGAGAGGAGTGGGGCAATAAATGCATAGAATATTCTCCACTCCCCTGCAAGGACCATAATGAGCCATTAATGCCCATCATCATCTTCTAGAAGATCTTCATCCAGCAGAGCGTTCCCATTGTCCTATTCTCTAACTGCAAACTCGATCAACCGGGCCAATACTGCCTCAACCTCCTGAACCGAAATTGGTGGAATATGGTTGAGCTGAAATTCCAAGACCGCTATCGTCTGCCCGTGCCAAGTGTAAGACTTCCTCCATGCCACCAAGGCATCCTGGGTATTCTGAATTATACTGGAGAAAGTGGAGACATTCTCAAAGTCATCCTCGACAAGCGACCTTGCAACCGAGAAGAATGGAGCCAGCCTGTTCCTCAAGCCATCAGTAGTTATTTCCTCTGGAGCCAACCTCCTAGCAAATATGGCCTCCAGTGTATTAAGAACTCCCTCCAAGATGTTACCCATTGCCTTCCTGGTTCTGGCCGAATCTGCCCTAGCTGCATCGTGAAACCCACGGCCCATGACCACCGAGGAGTACCAACTGGTGAAATCATACCTGTCAACTTCCTGAATTACACCTCCACCCACCAAAGTCTGTAGAGGTATATGCATCAAAGCTCCTAGACGAAGAACAGTCTTCGTCTGATAGATGCAAGTATCGCCTCAGGCTTGATCCACCACATCTATGCATGCCAAGATATTCGAGGCCTGCTGATAAGCATCGGCGAGGTCCTCCATGAATTTCCCTGTCTCAGCACAAACATGGCTAACCCACTTGTCTGCTTCCGTTTCCATCTTCTTTAAATCTTCTAAGCCAATAACTGACTCCCTCGGAAGCTCTGGTGGGAGTTCTACTGCTGGGTTTGCCTGCTCGCCTGGATGTGCTAGACTCTGCACATATCCTATCAAGGTTTTGTGCTCCTTCTTCAATTTCTTATACTTCCCCTCCGTGTGGAGCAACTGGTCCCTCAGCGCCTGATAGGAGTTATTGAACTCCTCAACAATTTGGGCTCCCGTAGGACGACCCAATTCTACAGTGGTGATCACATAATTTTCAGGCCTCTCCTCGGCTCGATCACACTCCTCCCTTGGGACAGCAACCTGAAGCATGCGAGAGCCTGACTCATCAGTTGAGATCTTTGAGAACTTCCTGGCTCTCTTCTTCTCTGGCGGCGCACTAATTCTTCTGAGGAACTCCTCCATCTTGACAGCTGGATCCGTATCATCTTCGGGGTCTCTTCTCATTCTATCTGAAAGCCAATCCGGCACTACCTGCTGTGGATTGCAAATGACGAGGGGCTGCTCTTCCGTTGCCTCCACCTCGTGCGCTTCTTCTCTTCTTGCACTATTCTACTCAGGCTCGTCATCTTCCACGAGCTACGTATCTCCTGACTGTTGACGTGCTTTTTATGACAGCGCCAGCACAGAATAAAGTTGTCCAACGGTCACTCTATTCTCTCTTGATCAAAGTGTCCCACATGCTAAGATTGCTTGAAAGTTCATGTGTTCGACTCCAAGGTTCCTTTTATCGCGAATAGACTTAGTTGGTTGATGTGTTTTGCTGGTTATTTCAAGGGGACTTACGTAGTTGTTCGACTCTGTGAAGCAATTAGGACATGAATGATTTGGCAATATTGTTCTGGTATCTAGACTGACTCGGAAAATGCAGAATTTAAAGGGGATAGGGATAGGGATTCTACAAATCTACTTCTAAAGGGTGGAGGACGAGGATCGACTTAAACAATCTTCAAACCAAACTTTGTTTCGTCTCCTTTCGAACAACTTCGACAAAGTTGGTGCAATCTTCAAAGGATGAGAAAAGTGTTCAAATTATGACGTAACATGTTCATACCGTCAATACGACGCATACAAACATATGAACCATAATCGAAGTTAAGTGCTGATACTCCAGTTGACCACGCAAGGCGAACTTACCATCAGTAAGCCCGCTAGTGGTATGGATGAAGAAGATATGCTTAAATCACAACGCCACACTCCACAATTAACAACTACTTGCATGAAATAGAAATCTACTTTACTCTATCTACCTTGAATTGGAAAGACGAAATGGCCTTGCTAGCTACTCATAACAAAGAAGAAATCACCAAGCAATGAAACTCTTTGTATTATGAAAAGTGTTCACAACAACCCTTTACAAAACTTTCAAAGGAAAGTTTTCTTCCCTCCTCAATCTAAAGCTAACTTCTAAGCTAAATGCTATATGCCTTCTACTCTCTAGCTCTGATTCAACTCTTGATCTAATGTCTAATAATTTACAAATGAGGGGGGATGCCCCTTTTATAATAAGTCCAATTCAGTGGACGGTTTAGATCAAATTACAATGAAGGGCTCAGATCGAGCCACCTATGCCCTGATTAGGGTTTCTGCCCTAAAAACCGCCACAAAGAGGAGTGGGCAATGAATGCACAGAATATTCTCCACTCCCCTACAGGAATCATAATGAGCAATTAATGCCCACTACTGTCATCAAGCAGCGCGTTCCCACTGGCCTTCTCCCGGATAGCAAACTTGATCAATCGGGCCAATACTGCTTCAACCTCCTGTGTAGAGATCGATGGAATATGGTTGAGCTGGAACTCCAAAACTGCTACCGTCTGTCCGTATCTGGTGTAAGATTTCCTCCATGTCACCAAGGCGTCCTGGGTATGCTGAATTATACTGGAGAACGTGGAGACATTTTCAAAGTCATCCAGGACAAGTGACCTCGCAGCTGAGAAGAATGGAGGCAGTCTACTTTTCAAGCCATCAGCAGTTATCTCCTCTGGGATCAACTTTCTAGCAAATATGGCTTCTAATGTATTGAGGATTCCCCCCAAGATGTTGCCCATTTCTTTCCTCACTTTAGCTGAATCTGCCCTTGCTGCGTCGTGAAATCCACGGCCTGTGACCACCGAGGAATACCAACTGGTGAAATCATACCTATCACCTCTCTGAATTACACCTCCATCCACCAAGGTTTCTAGAGGTATATGCATCAAAGCCCCCAAACGAAGTACAGTCTTCGTTTGATAGATGCGAGTATCACCCCAGGCCTGATCTACTATATCCATCCGTGCCAAAATACTTGAGGCCTGTCGATAAGCATCGGCGAGGTCCTCCATGAATTTCCCTGTCTCAGTATGAACACGGCTAACCCACTTGTCTGCCTCCGTTTCCATTTTCTTCAAATCCTCTAAGGCAACAACTGACTCCTTCGGAAGCTCTGATGGACGTTCTACTGCTGGGTTGGCTGGTTCACCTGGACGTGCTAGATTTTGCATGTATCCTATCAAGGTTTTGTGCTCCTTCTTCAATTTCTTATACTTCCCCTCCGTGCGGAGCAACTGATCCTTCAATGCCTGATAGGAGTTATCGACCTCCTCGATAACTTGGGCTCCCGTAGGACGACCCAACTCTACTGTGGTGATCACATAATTTTCGGGCCTCTCCTCGGTTCGATCACAATCTTCCCTCGGAATAGCCACCTGAAGCGTGCGAGAGCCTGATTCGTCGGTCGAGATCTTTGAAAACTTTCGGGCCCTTTTCTTCTCTGGTGGCGCACTGATCCTCCTGAGGAACTCTTCCATCTCAATGGCCGGATCCGTATCATCCTCGGGTTCTCTCCTCATTCTGTCGGAAAGCCAATCAGGCACTGTCTGCTGTGGATTACAAATGACAAGGGGTTGTTCTTCTGTTGCCTCCATCTCGTGCACTTCCTCTCTTCTTGCACTGGTTTGCTCGGGCTCATCCTCCTCTATAAGCTGGGTATCTCCTGACCCTTGGGTCCCTTGTTCTGTGTTTTCCTCTTCTTCCAAAGCCGTGTCCAACATCCGCTGAAAATGGGTGTCGGCCATTGTTTCCTCTTCCTCCTCCTGTTGGCCGCCCCTGGATAGACTGACACTAGCTAATTCCCGGGTGTTGGGCTGATCTACCTCCTCAAGTCCCCGCTCTTCCTCTAATCCTGCCCTCTGATCGGCAAATAATGAAACCACTCTCAAACTCGAAGACTGAGTTTGTGAGTGCACGGGTGATGCTTGTTCTATCCTCAACGGTATCGGTTGGGTTGGCACTTCCACTTGTGCCCTCGATGTCTGAGCAATTTGTTTCCCCTTTTTTTTACCGATAACGGCCTTGAGTCACCCATCAAGCTATAAGTAAGGGCGATTGACTTGCTCTTGAGTCTGCATACATGTCTGTCGACCCAAGTCCTGGTAAAAGTCATCACCGGGATAGAAAGCGTGTCCAAGTCCATGATCTCGCTCGGAGCTAATCAGGTGGGTGGGACGGGGGGGTATCCTAAGCGAACCATAGTGGGTTGCATAGCATGACATCCTCCTCACTGATGGGAGCTGGAATAATCTCACATTCTCTAAATCAACTTGAGAGGAAGTCACGGGAAAACATCCTTCTTCTTATCCTCGGCCTCATCCTTTGCATTTTGCCCAAAGTCCCTCCCAGGATGAGCTGCATGCCGTTATTCCAGCGTTTTGTATCATCGGATGTTCTGTGGGATCGAAATCTTACTTTTGCCTGTGATATGACAAATGATAAGATTGTAGCTCGTCCTCTGCCTCTCGGGCTACCTGTAAAGAGGGACACACCTCAATGGAATTTCCCATGGTGATAGTGAAATCAAGTCCACCCTTCTTTTTCCTTTTCTGAATCTTATCGTAGGCAATCAATTGCCTAGATACCTCAAGCATTACTATGTGATCAGTGGGGTATCGTGGTAACCGATACGGATACGAAGTGAACTCCTGCAGCCTAATATATGTGAATTTCGGGAATTGGATGAGCCAATACCCATATTCCTCAATCAGTGTCTGTGCTTCTTTAGATATTCTCTGTTGCATCCTCTGCTGAAGTGTCCTCGCAATGTGCATTGTGAATGCATCATTTGCCCGTTTATAGTTGGCAATGCTAGCTAAATGTAGCTGTGTGCAGGCTTCGTGGATTTTGAATTGACCTCCTTGTACGAAATCCCTCTGTACTTAGTCATCCTGGCCAACATGTAAATTACATATGAGCTCATGTAGAAAGTCTTCGTCACCTTCAAGCTCCTGAATTGCTCATCGATGTGGTTGCTAATCATCCTAGCCCAATCGACACACTCCTTTCCCTCCAAGATGATCTCGATGAAGTAGAACATCCAAGGCTCGAAAATGTAAGCCTGTGCACTCCCATTTACCTGGCTCAACATCATTATCAAATCACAGTATTCTTGTTTCACGTCTTCGGCAATTATCTGCTTTGGGAGTTTAGTGCGGGGTGGCCTCGGCTTCTGCATCCAAACTCTGTTGATGACTGCAGTGACTCTTTCGAAAGAGGAAGAGTACATCTTATCCGCCCTCTTATTTGTCCTGTATAACATCTCCTCAGCAGTTGGCGAGCAGTTTACCATCCGGAGAGACAATCGTCCTACGTTCTGGCTTATAGTGATTGGCGCACTCCATAATAAGCTCCGGACACTGAATTGCTGGCGGAAAACCAACAGCTATGTAGATTCCACTCTTCATTATATTATGTGCCGTGACTGATGGTTGATGGCCCCCTAGCCCGAACATCCTCGATTTGAGTGCATTTAGATTAAATGAACCAAGGTTGGTGTCATTTAATCCCGCCAACTTTGAAACTATTGTTGACTTTGGGAGAAATGGCTTAGCGAGCCTTTTAATCATTGTCTGTCGGGATGAGCTAGCCTTGCCTGCTTCAGTGTTTGCAGCTCTGCCTGCGGCTCTGCTTGTTCCTACAACATCCTTTGCTCCGGCCATCTGCAAAATAAAATAGAATAGCAATAAGCTAGGCTGCAGATTTTTTAAATAAAATGAAGTAACCTCCGAGACGGCTGCGAATGTGGAGTTAGCTTTTTGAAAATAAAAACTCTCAGCATAAATTACTAACTCCAAACCTCGTACTGTATATAAAAAAACTTCAAGCTTATAAAGAAGCTTTCAACGACTACACTTCCGACTGGCGAAGAAAATTGCAGCCAACTACCAACTTTCAGCAATGTGGATACTTTCTCAGCACAAAATGAATTTCTGCAACTCAACACTCTGCAGCAAGTTCAACAAATAAACCTTCCAGCAACTCCGGAAAACAAGTTCAACCTTCAACTTCGAAATTGCAGCAACACACTTTCAGCTTTTCGAAAGAAAGAGTCTCGGCAAATGAAAATTTCTCCAGCACTTCGCACTTTCAGCAACTCAACACTCCGAAATAAAATAAACTCTCACAGAATTTCTCTCCTCAACCCCTTGGAAAATATTTCAATCTCTCAAGAACTTCTTCAGCAACTTCAACTTCGAAACAATGTGAGGAGAAATGAGAGAAGAGATTGTTTAAATAACTCTTCTCGGAGAATCCTGCTAAGTAGTGCTGGGGCTATTTTTAGCGCCTTCATCAATTTCCACTCTCTTCGTTCGGAATCTTCTAATTCAAGCGCAGTAGTGGGCTAGTCGTCAGCCGGTCATTATGGCAGTTGCCATTAATAATGATTCCTTCCTTGTAAAAATTTGAATCCTTCCTCTTAGTCTGCCAGTTAACTCTTGGCGATTTAAACAACTCGCGAGAAAAAAAAAAATCACTTGACTTGATTTAAAATTCCATTTTAAAATCTCGCAGTGTTTAAATAAATTCAACTCGAAAAATTTCGTGGGAGTTGTAAATTTATTTCCAACTTTTAAAATGTCTGTCATTTAAATCCTCGATTTCGTAAAATTTGCCTTAGACATTTTAGATTCTCTCATTAAAATGTTCAACTCCGGGTGATTAAAAATTATTTGCGTGCTCGAAATAATTCATCCTTTGAGATTTAACTTCCGTCAGGAAAATAATCTAGGCAAAACAAATTTCCTCTGAAAATATTAACATTTCCCTTAGGAAATTAATTTTCAAACTCTGTTAACTCATGGGTGCATTTTAAACGGGTTCATTTGATTTTCACTTGACCCATGGAAAATATTCATCGATATCAAATCTTCCCCTTGAAAAATATTCGTCAACCTTCAACTGCCTTTGGAAAATTTTAAAACTCATCAAATCATCCTTCCATGCCAAGGGCGTATTTTTCCCTAGTGAAACGCTATCTCAATTAGAAAAAATTTCTAACAGTTTCTCTCTTGGCGTACTTGACCCTTGGTATATTTTATTCTTGCACCCCTCGCCCACATACTTAGAAATAAATTTGAATCCTCACTCCTTGGGCGTATTTCTTTCTCATTCACATTTAAATTTCCAGGCCTTAGGAATTTTTAATTTCATCAACCCCTTCAAGGGCGCATTCTTACCCTGGCACTTTCGTTTTCAACATTTAGAAACTTTTTCTAAGTCCTCACTTTCAACTTGGGCGCATTTTAGATGTTGAACTTTCGATTTTACCTTAGGCGCTTTTCAACCCCCTTGACCCCTTGGGCGCATTTAACCTTGTCAACTCCCGCTTTTGCCTTAGGCGTTTTTAACCTTCAATGTCTTGAAGGTGGGCGTATTTTGACCCATGAGCTTTCACTTTGATGACTTAGAATTTTCTTTGAGGGTCTTCACTTTACCTTGGGCGCAAATACTACCTCAAGCTTTCATTTTATGCCTTAGAAGAATTTCGGCCTCTACTTCAAGTTGGGCGCATTTCACTAGGTGAGCTCCTATTTTCAATGCCTTAGTAGAATTTCATGTTAACCTCTCCATGGTGGGCGCATTTAGGGGGTGGTATTTTCAAGTGAGGGAGCATTTCTACCCCTCCACTTTCATTTCAATGCCTTAGCCGCTTTTTCTCCAGCAACCCCTTTTACACTTGAGGTGGGCGCACTTTGAAGGGTCTACTTTCATTTTACACGCCTTAGTTTATTTTCGAACTTCTCAACACTTCCAAATACCTTGGGCGCATTCACCACTTCCAGCTTTCATTTTCCATACATAGGCATTTTTACCTAACCTCTTGTTTCATGCCTTAGAAGAATTTCACTTAACAACACTTGCAAGGTGGGCGCATTTACTAGGCCAAGCTTTCACTCAAACACTTAGGCGTTTTTCACATGTAAGCCTTGACTTGAGGGCGCATTTTGACCTCTCTACTTTCATTTCAATGCCTTAGGCGTTTTCCTTGTTAACCTCTCCATGGTGGGCGCACTTTGATGGGGTAGCTTCAAGATGAAGGCGCATTTCATGGGGTGAGCTTTCAACTTTGCCTTAGGCGTTTCAATGCCTTTATCACTTTCTTCAAGGTGAGGGCGCATTTAGGGGGGTTAGCTCTCAACTTAACACCTAGGAAAATTTTTGATACCCCTTGAGCTTATGGGCGCATTTTGCCCCTCAAGCTTTTGTTTTCACCACTCAG